>OZ007536.1:10243028-10843028 GCA_963931895.1 Eupithecia pulchellata
AAGTTGGACTTGCAGCTGAAGGGGGCTCATAGAAAGAATAAGCACATTCTGCATGGCGCTCGCACGGTGGAAGAATTGAAGTTATCAGCGCAGCACATCGACACGGACACACTAGAAAGCTGCGATCATTTGAAGAACATCAAGAGAGAGCTGTACTACAGCAGCGAACGACCGGCTCTTCTCATCGGGCAAGACAACTGGAACCTGATTATTACAAGAAAAGTGCTGAAAGGTAACAGTGATAAACCCGTTGCTTCCCTCACTAGCCTAGGATGGGTGTTACACGGAGGAGCCACAGCGGCAACTGAAGAAGTCAACCTCATGTACCACTGCCGGCTCGAGGAAGATGAAAGAATGGACGAGATGATGAAACAGCACTTCGACCTAGAAGCAATCGGGATCCAGCCGAAACGTCCGAGCAACGATGCCGATGGAAGAGCCTTGGAGGTGCTGGAGAAAACTACGAAGCGACTACCGGAGGGGCGCTTCGAGTCCGGGCTCCTGTGGAAGACAGAAGGTGAGTCGTTGCCGTTCAATTATAAACAGGCCTACAACAGACTGGTGGGCATCGAGAAGAAACTTAGTAAGGACGCAACGCTCAAGACAGAATACAGGAAGCAGATCAAGAATTTGCTGGACAGCGGCTACGCAGAAGAAGCTCCAGTCACCTCCACTCCGAACAGAACGTTCTACCTGCCACACTTCGCTGTAGTACACCCCGTGAAAAAGAAGATGCGACTCGTGTTTGACGCCGCAGCCAAGTTCCAAGGGAAGAGCCTCAACGACGCGCTGCTGCCGGGACCTGACCTACTCCAATCCCTCTTCGGAGTATTGTTAAGATTTCGCGAAGGCCCCGTAGCAGTAGTAGCAGATATAAAGGAAATGTTCTTGCAGATAAGGATACGTGAAGAAGATCGAGATAGTCTACGGTTCCTGTGGCGCGACGAAAAGGCAGCACAACCGAAAGAATACAGGATGAAGTCAGTGATATTTGGTGCTGCATCATCGCCATCCACAGCGATCTTCGTCAAGAACAAAAATGCAGAGGAACACGCGGAGACATTCCCTAAGGCAGCACGGGCAATCCTACGACACCACTACATGGATGATTATTTACAGAGTTTCAACAGTGTCGAGGAAGCAGCAGAAGTCGCAGAACACGTGTCAATTGTGCACCGAGCGGCGGGATTCGAGCTGCGACAGTGGGCTAGCAACCGGAGCGAAACGCTGGCCAAGCTCGACAACGCCGAACTAAAGGAAAAAATGCTCGGCGAGGAGAAGACGCTGGGTATGCGCTGGCTGGTACATGAAGACTCCTTGGCCTACAACGTTGGACTGAGGACTACGCCGCCGGAAGTAACGGAAGGCAGCCGCTTCCCCACCAAGAGAGAAGTAACCGCCGCGGTGATGTCTACGTTTGATCCTATGGGACTCATCGCGCCGATACTATTACAGGGCAAAAAGTTGGTGCAGGAGCTGTGGCGAGCAGGCGTGCAGTGGGACGAAGAGGTCAGCGACCAGCACAACACCACCTGGCGTGAATACTTGGAAAAGGTCCAGTCGCTGCGGGAGCTGAAGGTACCAAGGTGTTTGGCGCCTGGAGGGACGACGACCGGCGAGCTCCACACGTTCGTGGATGCCAGCGAAACGGCATACGCGGCCGCCGTCTACTGGAGAACAGCAACCGCCGATGGAACCCGTATCGCTCTTGTGGCTGGAAAAGCAAGAGTGGCGCCAGTCAAAATCACATCAATACCACGAATGGAGGTCCAGGCCGCGCTACTGGGAGCCCGACTAGCCGACAACGTATGCAGGGAAACTGATCTCAAGGTAACCTCTAAAACTTATTGGTCGGACTCCACGACAGTTTTACAGTGGCTGAAGGCGGACCCACGGCGCTTCAAGACATTCGTGGCGCATCGACTGGCTGGAATCGAAGAGCTCTCCAAGCCGAGCGAATGGAGGTGGGTGCCGACTAAAGATAACCCCGCTGACGACGCCACAAGAAAAGGACCAGCAGATTTCTGCAGTACATCGAGATGGTTCCTCGGGCCAGCGTTCCTGTACCAGCCGGAAGCGGAATGGCCAGTCAAGACATTGAAGAACAGCGAAGAGCCTTGTGACGAAATGAAGAAGGAAGCGTGCTGCTCCACGATGATAGTCACGCCACCGAGCTTGCCAGATCCATGTAAGTTCAGTAGCTGGACAAGATTACTTCGCGCCACTGCAAGGATATTTATGTTTATAGATTTATGCCGACGCAAAATCTCAAGAGAACGCGCGAAGAGAGAGCCAGCAGCACTGCTACCCATCGACGAAGGACACCTGCGGAGAGCTCAGCGAGCGCTCGTCCGGCAGAGTCAACGAGAGGCCTTCGCGAGCGAAATAGAACGCATGAAGAAAAAGAAGCCCATTGAAAATTCCAGCCGCCTGAGGAAGATCGATGTAGAGCTCGACCAAAATGACATTCTACGCCTGAATGTGAGAACCACGAAGCTGATCACAGAAGAACCGAAGCCGCCGATCCTGGATGGTAAGAGCAGATTATCCTTTCTTCTCATAGATCACTACCATCGGAAGCTCCACCACGGAAACAGCGCTACGGTAATCAACGAGCTGCGGCAAAGGTTTTGGATCGTGTCCCTCAGAGATACAGTAAGAAAAGTTGTGCGCCAATGCCAGTGGTGCCTCGTGAAGCGAGCCAAGCCGGGGATCCCGCCGCAAGGGAACCTGCCGGCGGAACGACTAGCACACCACCAGCCGCCGTTCACCTGCACCGGGGTTGACTACTTCGGTCCTATGCAGGTGGCCGTCGGCCGCCGTCGTGAAAAGCGCTGGGGAGCGCTGTTCACCTGTTTAACGACGCGGGCAGTACACCTGGAGCTAGTCAACTCGCTGAGCACCAGCTCGATGATTATGGCGCTGAGGAGAATGGCCGCACGCCGCGGCAGTCCACGCGTTCTCTTCAGCGACAACGGGACCAACTTTGTCGGAGCCAATAGGGAGCTGAGGGACGAGTTGAAGAGGATCAGCCCGAACGAGTACATCGAAGCGGCAGAAAAGGAAGGCTTCACTTGGAAGTTTATACCTCCTGGAGCACCCCACATGGGGGGAGCTTGGGAGCGCCTGGTAAGGTCTGTGAAAACCGCGCTCATCGCCGTCCTGGGAGAGAGAAGTCCGCCGGAAGAAGTCCTGCACACCTACATGACAGAAGTGGAGCACACGATCAACTCTCGGCCGCTAACCCATCTTAGCGCCGACCCGAGCGAGGAAGAAAGTCTCACTCCTAATCACTTTCTGATTGGCAGATCTTGTGGGGCTACAGTGCTGGGGGCGTTCACTGACAAGACGCTCATCGGCACGCCTAATTGGAAGACCGCTCAACGCCTGGCTGACCACTTCTGGGCGCGCTGGATGAGGGAGTATCTACCCACCCTCATGCCGAGGGCCATGCGAACAAGACAAGAGGCTGCAGGATTACGGCAAGGCGACGTGGTCATCATCGCTGATGCCACCTTCCCGCGCAACACATGGCCGCGCGGAGTCATCGAGAAGGTCTACCCAGGACCAGACGGCAGAATAAGGATCGTCGACGTAAGGACCAGAGGCGGCATCATCAGGCGTCCCGTATCCAGACTAATCGTGACGGCGTTGTCTTCAAAAGATGGAGTCCCTGGAGCACCAGGCACTCGGGGGGAGACTGTTGACAACGCAAATTAGATATACCAATAGTGTGTAATTAGATAGGTATAAGTTATGTGTAATAAAAGTTGTAAATATGCGTAAAATAGACTAATATAGGTAGGGATAAGCTAGTTTGTAAGGAAATTTGTGATTAAACGTAGAATAACTAGACTTGTAGGAACCCTAGAATATTGATATTAGTCTTATTTTATAGCCTGTAGAAATACCTATGTAATAATGTAAGAATCATGTAAATAGAGTAATAAATACCAGAGATATTTAAAGAAAACCGCAGACGACATAGTAAAAATGGATGGGAAAATTAGCACAAAATAAGCCGTCGTCTGCACGGTATAGCCTACCTAGTTAGATAGTAAAATCGTACGGGTGCTGCGACACCTCACCTCACTCGCAAGTAAGAACAATAAAGCTGGAAGCAACAAGAAGAAGTAGTTTCACTGAAGAACACCCCCACTGGAAGGAGTAGGATCCCCCTGAAGTACCCAGGACAAGGCATCTGCAGGATTGGCGGGCTACCAGTAGCCAGTATAGAAAACGGCGATCTCACCCGAGGTCCCCTACAATGTACATAGGTATAATGTAATGATGTTACCTTTAGTATATACCTTTTGTAAATGCTGCTTTAGTTTAAAATATTGCTGATTAGTAAGAGAGAAAGGGTTTCTCGTTTGTGTTGATCTTACGTTGGCTTTTAGTGTTAAATGTCCAGGAAATTTTAATTCCATAAAGAATTACAGAATAATGTGCATTAAAGTTTAAAGTGAACGTAATACCACGAACTTACCTAGGAGAGTTTATCTCAGATTTGCTGAAACGATGTAAATTTAGTGGAAATAAATGGAAATACCTTCATAAATCAAAGTTTATAATTGCTTTTCTCCAGTTTATTAGTTGATTGTACTAGATTTGGAACTTAGTTGTGAGTTTTACAAATTCATTGCATATTCTTAAACAGATAAAAGAACCACGCTTTTAACTGATTTTGAAAAAAGGAGGAGTTTTTATGCTCAGCTATATTCATGTTTACTATGTAGGTTTGTTGATTTCTTTGTTAAATATGGACCGAGTTTTAAATAGCATGTAATTCTAATTTGGACACACAAAGAACCCTGATAAAAAAAAGACACATGTCTGACACTTTCTGTAGGTACACAGAACGTGTCTTGTACTTTTTACCTACGGCAAACTCTTGTCTGTTCTTAAAACTCAAATGAACGTGTCTTTTCAACCTATATTGCAAAAAAAGAGATTACTTTCGCTATATTTTTGATATCATAATATAGAACCAAATATCGCCAATTATTATTTGATCTACGAGTATTTAATTGCCAATTGTCATCAGATTTTCGTATTTCTTTCTTTTTTGTGTAAAGATCACCTCCTTTATTGGCTTCATAAAATACTATCTATACTCAAAGATTACTTGCCCGTAAAATAATATGTATTTAATTAAGATTCCCTAATACTTTCGTACTAAAAAAAGATTTTCTTTTACTCCCACAAGGAAAACAAATCGCCTACATCTTTTCTAACCATTATCATAATATGGAAAATACTACCTAATATTTTGGTGAAAGGTTTGATCGATGAAAATGTTTGTTGACTCACACAACATTTGCCGAAGCCCTGATATTAGGCTGTACATACAACCATCATAGGTTGCGATGATATGACATATCGGCACATAATCATCCATCTGTTTATATAAGTCAGTGGTTATGTTGACTAATTTATATTAGTGGTGGATGGATTATACGCATTATTTTGTATGTATCTAGCGTATTATATTAATTTATTGGTATAAAATTGGTACTGGTACTAAAAAAAAAACAACAATCAGTAAGAGTTGAATGAGTAAAGGATATGCAACCAGCTGGGTTTCTGTGGTTTCACCCGCGTAACTCCCGATCCCGTGGAATATTCAGGATGAAATTCCATATGTTTTTCTAGGCCATAAACTATCTGTGTACATAAAAAAGCTATAGTAAACTTGTTCACATTAAAATGTGAAAAAACACATATTCAGCACACATAGGATTAATTCATTTAATTCATATATATATATATATTGGATCCAATAACAATCCAACAAACAATCTGTATTAACAAAGAAAATTACAATCAAATAAAATAACTAAATTATATGTGTTTTATAAACGAAACAATTAAGCTAACTGCAGACTATTGAAAGAATTCTACGCGAAACTGACAAATAAAAATCCAGCATTATTATTTATCAATAACCAACGAAATTAAAGAGGAGGTTCTAAAATTGTACACCTGTATGTTCTGCTGGATGTATTTTTTACGTACCTATGATCACTGATTTCTCCGTCAGTTCTGGACTGGTATTGAAAAATCTTATTTTTGTATTGAGAATGATCAGAATATGGTCTCATGTATTCCCGAGGGATAAGTAAGTATTTGTCTTGAAAAACTTAAAAAACTAATGAATTGAAAGTTGTCTTTTAGATCTTCAAAACAACTAAGTTATTTATTTACACGTACAATGCATATTTAACTATAAGCATAATCAAAGGAATGTTGCATCAAGTTCATTATTTCTACGTGTGTGTAATTTCTACAAGATTAGTTCAGACAATAGTATACAATTTGTTAACACAGGTTAAAAATAGCATTTTAACTCTTCATGACCTCAATACACGTCACTTAACTACACTACAAATCACAAATAACTACGTAAAGTTGGTATTCATTCCCAATACAAATAAATATTAATGTGCCCCTTCAAATGTCATAGTACTATGACCGCTTGTCTTCGATATAAGATACAGAGCTGCCTAGTTATCTGTAAGCCTAGTGTGAGAGTAGTCAGAGCTGGTTGCCGTAAAAACAGCGATGGTTGCCAGCTCTTGTCAAATGTGTCCTACTACCCAATGTAACAATCATTCGAAAAATACAAAGAGTTTATAAAGTTCGTATAAATATTATATTGTATACCTACTACGAAAACTACCTGTCACTGTCCGTAAAAGCCACGAAGAAACGCAAGTTTATTATATAGGGAAATTAATATTAAATAGAAGAAAAGAAACATTAATAATTTTGGTAAATTTATGCTACCCTAAGACCTCTCTTCAAATGGAACTTAATTAGGGTTTATTTAGACCTACCCGGTATCCGCTCCATAGAGTGGCAGCCAAAACCGAGTTACTGCACAATAAACACACATCAAAAACAGGCAAATAATATAATGATAAAATGCAAAATTACTAAATTTTGGATCACTTATATCTCTTTTACGGCATGGCCTAAAATGACCGGTAGCTGATGTTAGATTTCATTAGCGACGCTGTATTTTGTGACACTGTAGACAGCTTTATAAAAATATTTTTATTGCATTGTAACTAGGGGATTTTCTGATTTTTCACATTGTTTCTGGAAAAGCTGATCCAAGTTTTGCCAGTACTTATAGTTATCCTGAGTCATTAATCCCACAAAAACGGTAAACGCAAAATAATGATAGATATCGTTTTTCTTTGACGTAAACGCGTTGGGAATAGCTACAATTTATGGTTTAAAGGTCATTTCAAACTTGGCGACAGACGTTAATATTTTATAGTTTTGAACTTTACGAGCAGCATGTTTAGACTCAAATTAAACAGGTGCTTGCTGCCACAATAGATGGCGTTGCTGCCAAGTATTCTTTTTAGATGTCATCGTTAGAACTGAATGGCTTGGAACTTGCATGCTTGTAATAATACTAGGATACATTTGTAGATTTCATCTAACCATATTTATTTATCAATATAAATAAGAATAAAAAATAGGGTCAAATTAAATTATAAACTTTTGCTGAACAAATTGATATTAAAATGATAATGAAAGTGAAAAAAAAAATAAAAGAGGCTTCCTTCATGAAAAACTATCACTATTAACTTGTCCTGGAATGGAGCAAAGAGGCATTTTTTACACAAAACACTAATTTACTGTTTGGCATGGCATTTTGAGTTTACGCAAAGTACAACCCAGTCAATAATAAATATTGAATAAATAATGGGAATACATAAGCGAAAGCTTCATGGAAGCAAGAATCTATTCCGCTCGAGCAAACATAAGCACATCCCAAAGAAATCCAAACACTCCTTTCACAAAAACGGAAAACCGGAAAAACATAACACATTCGTATTCCTATTCATGCAAAAGGCGGTAGGCTTAACTGGTAACCTTTTCATGCGGCGTAGAGGTGCTACGGACCTACGGTGCGACGGTGCTACGACGCTACGTCAGTTCGCTAGGAGCCGCGGCCCGCGCTACACGCTACGCCGTAGCAGTTGTATCGAATTGCGACTTGTTGCGATGAGTGACCCTAACGGTTTCGTTCCTGCGGATATTTGTTCGTGCTGAACATTTAATGTGAAGTGTGAATTTGTAATGGGTAAAACATTATTACGTTTCCTTTGTTTCGATTGATTGTTAGTGTTTTATTGAACTGGCGTTTTTTACCGCCTGCGAAGTGAATTGTATAAAAAGATAGAAAGTACATAGTGAAAATGTTTTTCCAATATCAAAAACGCTTCTAAATTGTTGGTTTTTTTTTAATGTTGCACATCCACACATACCTTAGCTATGCAGATCTTGTGTTCTAAGTACTGGATGACTGTTTAAATTTCATTAAATTAAAAAGATAGATCAATATGATTAAAAATATCTATTATCAAATGAAAATGGAAGGAATATAAGCAATATTTTCATTAAAAAAAATATTAGCAAGGGCTTATTGGTGATCTTCATACATCTTCATTTGGCTATTTAGAAAACTATTTAAAAAACAATATCCAAATTAGAATTATCGAAAATACTTTACTTCAAATTACATATATTTGACTATTAACAAAAAAACATATCATAAAACGGATTTCACAAATGTCGCCATAACTTTTTATATCTTTCAACGATCCCGAAGCAAGTTTCCTCACTTCTTTGTCATCTGTCATGGTACATCATTTCCTCATTGTCACATCCAAGGGTAGTCCACATGGACCTTTGTTCGTGAGGCTCTTCCGCACCGGAAGACGGAAATTGGTTCTACTCACACACTAAAAGAGGTTGTACTTCACAACAAATGACGGGGACAACGTTTTGATTGATACTGGGTAGTTTTTGTAACGGGGTTCCATGTAGCTAACATGACCAACACAGAAAAAACACTTTCCTCAGTAAAATGGTAGTATTTTAAAAAAAATTTGGAGAACCAAAAATTCACACACGAAATAAAAAGATAGTTTATCTGCTTGGATTTGAAGCGGTAATAAAATAGGCAAAAAACATTATAATCATAATTTGTTATTGATATTTTAATACTCTAGATGCAATCACGTGATAAATTCTGTTTGAAACGAAACTGAAATAATCATGACTTACCCAATGCTGAATAATTCCAATACGTTATGTTATTTTAAATTAAAGTGTCAAATGCAATATTTTTTACGTCTTAACGACATGACAGTGACTTTTTTTTTGATCTGACTGATAGAGCTTATTTTAAAATTACTTAATAATGCCATTCCATTTTCGAATTGACGATTCTATATATTCCTTCGCGTATCAGTGCACGCTGAAAGCCTATAAAGGTAACCCCTTACATTTCAGTTTACAAATAAATGTTGCCAGCAAAATAAAACACTAGTGTTAACTAGAAAACACCAGAACTAACAATGTATCTGAAAAGACGATGAACAAGTCTGAAGTGAGTGATGTGTTGAAAAGTGCGCGACGATGAGGATCGAGCGATCATGCTTTTGGTCCATGATACAGGCGCTGGCTTTGCTGCCGACCATGGCTATGAAAGGTAAGAATATCCATCTCTACCAGGTGCACACCGCGCTCGTGACAAATTCTACAAGTACCGACCCGTCTGGACGGGTTAATGCAGCCAGGGGTGTCAAGCACCGCTAAAATCGAATCAAAAAAATATTTTTAACAGAATTGGCATTTCACATAATTATTCTACGTGATGTAGGATAACGATTAGGTACTAATCTGAAAGATATAGAAAAAATTCCTAGAAAAATCTAGACTTCGTCACAGTTGTTTACTTTTATCAGACACATATTGCCATAACGAAGAAGTAAGTCAAGGTATTTACTTCTTTCCGCTAAATGTTGTTTGGAACACTACTTTTTATAGGCCTTTGTCCGAAAATTTTCACTCATACTCTCGACAGGGTGAACTTGTCGAAATACATCATCGCATCGCATGTCGACACCACAAGCTTTTTTTTCAAGCCCCACTAATGAATAAGTTGTTAATGTTAGAAAAGGTCAGCAAGTTTATGAGCGGTTAACAGCGGAGTGCAAGCTGAACTGCATTGTATTGTGAGGTGGCAGAGTAGTTTAATTGATGGATTACGCGGAGTGCGCCTTCTTTACTTTAGTACTATATAGTTATTCTTTGTCTATACGTATACTACCTTATGGTGCCAACTTAGAATTAGCACCACTTCAACTCTTTCCGCAAACGTAAAAGGTGATTTAAGGAAAAATTCACTGGGACACTACATGAGCACTACAGTTGCGCCCTCTGCAGAACAAAGCTATCGAACTGCAATCTCGAACCCGCACAACCTGGTTTACATTAGGGCATTATGCTCATTATGATAAGACGCTGATTGACACCTATCTTTGTAAGGGCAGTAGATCTAATACATCAATTTACTTTATCATTGTTGGTCTATTTGTATCTACGAAAGATAATTCCATTGACATCCGTTTGGCAAGATGCCAGCCTAGTATTTTCGTGATTGGTTGAATATTCGGGATGTATCCATATTTCAACCCAATCGGTCGGTCATTATCATCATCATCACCAGCCTATATCAGTCCACTGCTGGACATAGGCCTCCCCTTATGAGCACCATAGATGGCATCATTATTTGGGGGTTATTGCCCATAATCCCCACGCTGGGCATGCGGGTTGGGGATTGCAGTTCGGTGTAGTTGTTCTGCAGAGGGCGCTGCTGCCCGCCCCCCGGTGTGTTTCCCTTAGTCGCCTCTTACGACACCCACGGAAAGGGTTGGGGTGGTGAAATTCTATGCCACACGAATCGGCCGGTGATACTGGCTAAATACTGATACTAAAATGCATCTTCTTCATCGAGCCTGGCCATGAAAAACCTGAATAACAGAATGTCTAACCGAATTTATCGGGTTAGCCAAATAAACACAGAAAACGCATTGTTGAGGCCATTATGTTCTTGAAATAAAAAGGAATGCAATGACAGTAGTAGGTACTCCCACTCCACTTCCACTCGACTCCCACGTACCTATTCTCATTACTTAGCTTTTGGTACCAATTTAAATAATTATTGACATGTATCTAAATCATATTAAACTTAGATTTTGATAGGCAAAACAAAAATTGTATTAGACACATAATTTATATATAAATGTACTAGTGGTTTCTTTTTCACTTCTTCCACTAGTGGACAAAAAATTGAAGTGAAGGGAAATCAATAACAAATTATTTCTTATTTTAATAATCATCTGTTTGAAATTTGACTTGTCTAAGTGCTTATTTTGTAAGCCTAAAGAAATTAAGTTATTGAATCTGAATCTGAATTATATTGCAGACTGTCCCCACTCAAGCGTCCCGCTCGCGCGACCGATGAAGTGTCAAGCGTTCATGTGGCGCGGGAAACCGCTGCGCGCATTCTACGCGCTACCTCGTCTCGAAAAAACGCTTATAGTACGACAACTGTTACAGCTACAACCAAGCAATAAATAAAATCAGAATGCTATTGAAATTTAGAATCTAACCACACTATACTCTTATTACTCAATTGCAGTACAATCTAGAAATAAGGGCTGAAAATTTGCGATTTCTCTAAAAATACAGCTAACTAATTTTTTCATACGATTTCATTTGAAAACTACATTGTTCTTGCCCAAGATAATTACGTGCTAAAAAAGTGTAGGATCTATCCTTTCGATTGATACCAAAATCTTTGGATAATTATTGCGCTTTCTACCAAAATAAATTTAAACAATCTAATCACTCGACCGAAAAATCGCGAGGTCAGCGAGGTCAAATGTGTACGACGGCCCAAGATAAATTCGTTTAATCATATTTAATTTTGTTTATTTTTACTGTCTTAGTGTGTTTATAAACTAATACTCACCTGATTTTCATATTATGAGGCATATTTTATTAGAATATCTAATAATTTCATACACCATTTAGCCAAAACACTTTCCAACAACACAAGAACAATGGCCGTAATTCGACACCTCATTTCGGCGATTAAAATACCGCCGCATCATTCTCGCATCCTCTAGATTTTACGATAAACCTATAGTATGATTCCTGAGGATTGTTTTGATGTATAACACTAATACATTGGGATAGAAATCACTTAATACTTCCGTTTCAAACACAAAGATCTTATAATGACGTCATTGATGACGCAACGTGAAAATAAACAAAAGATTTCTTTTTTTTTTCTTCTGTGAACTGGCCATGGTATGGCTTATTGGCTGCGTTATTGTGTACAGAACCATCTAGCGTCAAGTGGGAGCAGCTTTCGTGGTGTTTACATAGGCAAAAAATGAATTTTGTAGACGAGAGTCACGTTGGCAACCGTGTGGACTTGAACGTTTGACCGGAATGGCGCCGTGGGGACTGAAACGTTTGAGTGGGTAAGGCTTCCTAGCGTCTCCTAGCTTTTTGAGAAGTTCCCTCAGACCGGTTTGTGCGGTTGACAATGGATCCAGCCACTATAACCAGTTATCGGTCCACCATGTCGATATTGTCCCGCAACACCTTACTGAAACGTGTCCATGTCCATGTCCAGTTACATCTCGACACCTTCAGACGACCTCTGTGGCGCGGTGGGCGAAGGTCCGACTGCGACGCAGAAGGTTGAGAGGTCGATTCCCGCCTCTGGACAAATATTTGTACGATCTGCAGATATTTGTTCAGGATGTTCTGGTCGTTTTCTATATATAATAAAAAATATCTATGTATGTAATAATATTGTGTTATGTACATCAGTTATCTAGTACCAATAACACAGGATCTGCTTAGCTTGGGGCTAGATGATGCTGTGTGGATTGTCCAGCATTATTTATTTATTTATTATTATTATATTTATTTATTAATTAATCCATGTTCTAAGAACCAGTCACGTCTTGCGGTTGTTTTTGTGAGGCACGAGAAATATACTGACATCCTATGAATATAATCTTCTACAGGTTTCAGAAAAATTTTGTAATATCCCAAAAGAATTACGACGTAGACGGGACTTTAGTACACAACTTTGCATTACTAAAGAATACGCTGAATTTCTTTGGTATTATGAAAGTATGCTCGACTGAGCATACTGTTATTGTTCTCTGTTACTCAAGCATACATCAATGACTATTGATGTATGCTTGAGTAACACTTCTGCCGTAGAGAATCGTTACTTAAGGCAAATGAGCACCCTTGTTAAATGTGGACCTTATAAATTACTTGAGTACGGATTTTTATGTACCTAAATGCAACAGTAATTACAGTAAAATTATGAACTTCTGTCGCCCGCAAGGCAGGGGTTGTTTGTGGGTTCGATTCCCACCTCGAGACAATTGTTTTTACCATCCGCAGATATTTGTCATGGTTTGGAAGAAGTGGTCGTTTTCTATGTACATAATAATAAAAAAAATACCTGTGTAATATTGTAGGTATTAATAATTTAGTAACCCATAATAAGCTCTGCTAAGCTTGGGGTTAGCTGAATGGATTGTATAGAAAGAAAGAAAGAAAGAAAGAAAAAAAAATCGTTTATTTTGTCTCACACAAGAAAATATATACAAAAATATGCATATATAGCATTATTTATTTACTACAAGCCTAAGTTGAGGGCGATCGTAAACGGATGGCGCAAGATAAAAATTTTGTTTTTTTTTTTGTGTTCTACGAAGAATAACACTCACGCATACCATTTTATATTAACTTATGAACTTTTTTTTCTGTTTACTAGTTATTTTTGGAGCATTTAGGAAAAACCAACATTTGGACAAAAATCAACATTTTCCCAAATCGTGTGTAAAATGGTATAATTTTTCAAATATTCGTTAAATATCCGTGTGAAGCCAGAGCGGATTGCTAGTTCACAACATAAAGAAAATCATGCCGTCAATCAGTTGTCAGTTACAAAATCTTTAAGAACAAATCTATTTAACTACCTTTTGAAACGATTGTGTGTCAATCAAAAACCTATTTACAAGTTCAATTGAGATTTGGTAACTTTTGAAAGTCAAAATTCACATTGTTCGTGAATTTGTAAAAAGTTGTGGGTTATTTCTTGCTACGTATTTAGTTGATCATAATACTGTCTAAAGTAAGCCTTATTTAATTTATATCGATAGAACTACAAGTATGAACTATCGATAGAACTACAAGTAATTTGATTTGCCTGTATTCCTTGGTAGAACTACAGACAACAAATGCCTTTACCTCCTAAGTTTTGAAAGTTTGTTCTCGTTGTTAGACCGATAGATCGAGTTGACATTTTGCACACAGAGGAGAATTGTTGATATATTTTAAAGTGATTTATCCCCTATTTCCTACCTGGCCTATACCTTATGCGACAGTAAATAATGCTGGACGATCCACGCAGATCGTCATCTAGCCCCAAGTTAAGCATAGCTTGTGTTATGGGTACTAGATGACTGATGTATTAAATAATATAAAAAGATATTATTTTTATTATACATAGAAAAACAGCTAAAAAACCTGAACTAATACCTGCAGATCATACACACGTTTGTGTCGAGACGGGAATCGAACCCGCGACCTCAATAAAGTATAACCCTTTGGTAACCTCTAGGTAGCCGTGACTTAATCAACCACACTTAAAAACCTTACATTCAAATTAAAATCACAAACTAAAATCCAAAAGTTCAAGTAAACGCGTAAGCGAACAAATGGATTATAAAATTAATGCCTTTACGAATTCACAAATACGTTGCAACAACCGAATAATTCAGCACAAATTATTGACGCATTTCTGGAAAATCAGCACAACTAAAATGTATGAATATTCGATATTCCTATCAATGAACTATTGGATGGAATACCCAGGATCGCGCAAAACCACGTACTCAGATTTCACTACACCTCTTGATAGGAAACCACGTTAACAGATTTCACTACACCTCTTGATAGCCAACGAGGATGCCCTCCGAAATTCAGTCACGTCCGGCTCAATGAACACTATTCAGATCTATTTCAAAAGAAACAAGGTATTTTAAAAGTTGTAAAACTATTGTACTTTTTTTTTATCCTAAAAGAGTCGAAAAAATTATCAGATCTACCCTTACATCTGATAATTTTTTCGACTCTTTTAAATGTATTTCAAAAAAATTAATCCATAATATTTTAATGAATTGAGCTTTTATACAAAACCACTAAACATCGGGAACTATGACCTTTCCTATCCTGATTTAGAGATTTAAAAAAAGAACCAGAAGCATGTTAAAGTACATTTACAGCTTTACTATACATTATTAAATAAAATTTCAGGTCAATACCACCGCACGTTAAATAGTTACAGCCATTTCAATAAGTAACCAAAAACTACGGATCTCATATTTCAACCGGATTTACACAGTTTCTGGGAATATTTTCAGAAATCCTGAAATACGACTTTAATAATTTGTATTTTAAGTAGGTATTCATAGCAATTTCCAATCAAATCGGGTAACTAGGTAATAAGTAAAAAAAAATCCAAAATAATTCTTCTCTATCCTTATTTAATTACTTTTATGGAAAGTCCTGAAATAAGTTTAGTAATTTTTATGTTCTGTCACTAAGCACTGAAAATTAGAAGTCAGCCCCTAAAAGTTTTAGAAATTATTACAATATAGAGACAAAATACCCAATAACCCGTTCACCCCATTTTCAGGAATATTTGGAAAATTACTGAAACACTTGTTCAATGTTTTTGTATGTTTAGAATTCAATGTAAGTTTTAAGCAAGTCAGGCCACCAGTTATAGTGTTACAAAAGACACAAAAATAAAATAACTCCAAAAGGGTAGAATTTCCTGTAATCCCATCTTAGCGGGTGATTTTAAAAGGTACCTATCTTATAAATTTCAGTTTTCCAGCTTCATTGCTTTAAGCTGACCGTTGTCGCCAGAAAATAGCTTGTACCTTTCTATATTAAGATTTTAAGTGTCAAGTTAATAGGTGGAGTAGAATGAACAGTTGAGCTTACTGTAGACTGTTGTAAATAATGTATAGGTATATAGCTCAACCAATCCATACCAATACCCATCAGAAACGTCCCGAAGATACTGTTGGTTGAATATCTGATTCCATACCAAAAGCACTTTAAAACAACAGCTTGAAAACAGGTGAAACTACTCCACATTTTAAATATTTAAATGTGGAGTAGTTTCACCCCCTAAAATATCCTAAATTATTCATAATCTATCCCTAAGCCTTGGCCGACCTTCAAATTCACATCTTATTAACTTACCCCTTCTTAACTTTCTTATAACTTTAGGCTGAATTTGTAGGACTAATCCAGCGGCATTAAAATGGATTAGATTCAATATTTATAAGGTTAAAAGGCTACAGAAAAAATAACCTATTTTTCTTCATTCCATTTACTGAAGCTTGGCTGGTTATATAAATAAATAATGCTGGACAAACCACACAGCTTATCTACCCCAAGCTAAGCAAAGCCTGTGTTATAGGTACTACACTAGACGAGTTTCAATATCAGTTGCGTCTGAGAATCTGGGAGTTGGGCATCAGCTGGTTGAATTGGACAGCCCTAAACTCTGAAACAACCTCAAGTTACCAATGTATAACGACATGAATGAAGTGATTAAAATCGCATGTCAAGGTAGATTTATACCTTTGGTTGCGAATTGTTTACGTGCCAACCCTATCGTGTTCGGAACCGCGAATTCTGGCTAAGGCACACAACTAATGTGGTAACCGCTTGCCAGGTGTTCTCAGTTCCCCGCAAAAAGGTGTAGGTACCTTAGAATTTTACCTGCAATATTCCAGTACAGTCGACATCAAGAACGAAGCTTTGAAATATTTTTTATTCGAGGTTGCTTTTACACTGACGCTCTAGTGCAAAAATGTAGAAAAATGTGTGGCACTGCTTCTGAACTAATCATTCTTGTCACAATTTTGATCGTTTTTCTGAGCAATTTTGTCAGCAAATAGACATTTATTTTTGAGACAGGTTTGTTTATAATTTCATAGACTTCATAGCAAATATTTATTATTTATGATTAAATTTTTAAGTATTTCTATAATTTTAAATAATATGTTACATGTATGGTGTGAATCTCTTTTCAAGCAAGAGTGTTTACTTATGCTGTTAGTTTTTTTTTTTAACTAAAAATTTCTTCCTTAAATTTATTAATGTTTTTTTACCTTATTTTTTTTAGGGCAAAAAGCCTTTATTACAAATAAAATTAATGCTGTTAGTTAAATTGAGGTTAAACCCGTGAAATCTAGGAAAAAATCAACAACCGCTTTACGCGATGAGTGGAGACGTCCATTTTCACAGTATTATCCGTGGATCGTTTCATCTTGAATTTTTCGTCTTAATTTTTTGGAACTTTGATTAAATTTCTTTGCAGCTTTATTTTTGTTCTGTCTTCCACTAGGAATAGAACTAGCGTAGAAGTCATTTGTTATCATATTTTTTTATATATTATGAAGCCTTGATAAAACCTTTGATGACCACCCAAACTATGCAAAAATACCATTGAATAAAAGTTAGTTTTCTCACAAGTTAAAAACAATTACGCTTACTACAGACTGTTGAATAAAATCTACAGATAACCGAAAAAGCCACCAAATTAACGGGAGATTGTTTAATATCGCAAAAATTAAAAGGAGGTAATAAAACATAATTTAATTTGACATCTGAATTACCAAAAATTTGCATCCAAAAAATTTGTGAACCAAGTGCAGGTGCTAACAAAATCTATTATTCAGAAAACTACAAACAAATGGGCCGCACCATGCCAAATGGGTGCAGGCGTGCCCGTTCATTTCAAAAATATACCTAGCTTCTAGAAAATAGAGGTGAAAATTGAAATATTAAAAATCTCAGGAATTCGGGACCGGGAAATGGATTGGAAAACGTCAGGTGGATGCAATGTTGCGGACTTGTTTGTTAGCTAACGGAAAACCTTTTAGAGGGCTCCGGTGGTAACAGGAAAATATGTATGTTACTTGGCCGCCATTTGTAACTTCCATTATGAGATTTAGGGGAAAAGCGGACACGATGAAAATCACTCAAGACATAATTCGAGTCAGCTATTTTAATCTATAATTTCGAATAATTTGTGAGTCATTTATTTAATTACGACGGTTATTAAAACCAATTAGGTTGATTAACAGAAATAGAAATAATAATAATATCTGTGTGAGTTGGTTGAAGTAAAAGGGTATTTCTAAAATAAATAAGCCTATTCAGAGACACACGTATATGCTAATATTATAAAAATGAAATATTTGATTGTTTGTTTGTTTATGAATAGGCTGCAAAACAACTGGAACACTTTTAAAAATTATTTCGCTAATTAGAGTCCTACTTTATCTTCAGATGACCATCTATATAATATTTTCAAAAGAGTTATTGATGTATGAAAACTTCAGTAAATGTAACCCAACCCTGGACGATGGACAAACCGAAATTTTCACACACACTGACACACTTAAGTGTGTAAAATATGCAGGTCTCGACAGATCCTACAAATTTTCTCCCCTTGGAGTCTAGACCCTAGGTCCGCGGGGTACCGAAGCTCTCTGCGTTTTCAAAAAATTATCTGAGCGTCTGGTGAAGCGACGTGTGACCCGAGAGCTGGTCATCGAATCAGTATCTGGCGCAGCGAATCAACATTTCCATACAGCGAGGCAATGCAACCAGCATCTTAGCTACACTTTGAACTAGTATTGATATGGATGAGTTGGGCTACTTATAGTTAATTTGAAACAGTCTACAGTTAGCTCAATTGTTTTAATTGTAAATACGCAATAATTGTTAATTCAATTATAGCTTTTATTTAGTTAGATAACTGTAATTTTCTTTGTCAATGAAGGCTTTTTTGCCAGTTACTAAAAAACTTAAGTGTGTGTGTAAAAAGTTATAATTATTAAAAACTTTATTGTGGTAGAGAATTAGCAAACTGAAGTGGCAGTGGGCCGGCCATATATCGCGAAGAACCGATAACCGCTGGGGTAAACGTGTTCTTGAGTGGAGACCGCGACTTGGTAAACGTAGTGTAGGACGCCCTCCAGCCAGGTGGGATGACGATCTGCGAAAGACTGCTGGTAGATGCTGGATGCGACAAGCCGAAAACAGGGCGCTATGGCGCTCATTAGGGGAGGCCTATGTCCAGCAGTGGACTAACATAGGCTGATGATGATGATGATTATTGTGTTATGGAGTTTACTTAGCAGCGGTGCACAACTGCGTGTCTGTCGAGTACCTAATTGCATGCACGATGTACCAAAGCTTGTTTTATTCATGCTGTGTTTTCTAGTTCGATAACATTGTTTAAGCTTCTGTGGTGACAGAGTTTATGTTTAAATCTATACGGGACATATGCATTTTGCAATCAGTAAAGCATAGTAAAGCAGAGTCCAAACAGTCACTCATTAACCTCTGCAAATACATTTTATTCATGATAAGGATTAAATAATACTAGTTGTCTGTGTGTAACATTTTTGAAAATATCAAAATGATAAAAATTCTTTAGAATTTTTTAAATCAATCTATTATTTTTGGAGCTAATTTAAACCAAACAAACAATCAATCCTTTTCTTTCCTTTATGGTATTATAGATACTACCATAATATAGAATTTAAAAATCAACAGCAACAATAAAAAGTATAGCTCCTATACTTTATTATTATTGCTGTTATTGTCGGCGGCGTTCTGAGTCAGGCCGGACAAATCACGCCGTGTATGTAAACCAGCTAACAGCCTTTTTCGCAGGAACAAATAGCAGAAATAGCCCGCGTTCGATTACCATTCCAAGACTTCCCGTTATATATGTTTTACAATAAATCCAAAAACTTCAGTAAATGTAACCCAACCCTGGACGATGGACAAACCGAAATTTTCACACACACTGACACACTTAAGTGTGTAAAATATGCAGGTCTCGACAGATCCTACAAATTTTCTCCCCTTGGAGTCTAGACCCTAGGTCCGCGGGGTACCGAAGCTCTCTGGGTTTTCAAAAAATTATCTGAGCGTCTGGTGAAGCGACGTGTGACCCGAGAGCTGGTCATCGAATCAGTATCTGGCGCAGCGAATCAACATTTCCATACAGCGAGGCAATGCAACCAGCATCGTAGCTACACTTTGAACTAGTATTGATATGGATGAGTTGAGCTACTTATAGTTAATTTGAAACAGTCTACAGTTAGCTCAATTGTTTTAATTGTAAATACGCAATAATTGTTAATTCAATTATAGCTTTTATTTAGTTAGATAACTGTGATTTTCTTTGTCAATGAAGGCTTTTTTGCCAGTTACAAAAAAACTTAAGTGTGTGTAAAAAGTTATAATTATTAAAAACTTTATTGTGGTAGAGAATTAGCAAACTGAAGTGGCAGTGGGCCGGCCATATATCGCGAAGAACCGATAACCGCTGGGGTAAACGTGTTCTTGAGTGGAGACCGCGACTTGGTAAACGTAGTGTAGGACGCCCTCCAGCCAGGTAGGATGACGATCTGCGAAAGACTGCTGGCAGATGCTGGATGCGACAAGCCGAAAACAGGGCGCTATGGCGCTCATTAGGGGAGGCCTATGTCCAGCAGTGGACTAACATAGGCTGATGATGATGATGATTATTGTGTTATGGAGTTTACTTAGCAGCGGTGCACAACTGCGTGTCTGTCGAGTACCTAATTGCATGCACGATGTACCAAAGCTTGTTTTATTCATGCTGTGTTTTCTAGTTCGATAACATTGTTTAAGCTTCTGTGGTGATAGAGTTTATGTTTAAGTCTATACGGGACATAATATGAATTTTGCAATCAGTAAAGCATAGTAAAGCAGAGTCCAAACAGTCACTCATTAACCGCTGCAAATACATTTTATTCATGATAAGGATTAAATAATACTAGTTGTCTGTGTGTAACATTTTTGAAAATATCAAAATGATAAATATTCTTTAGAATTTTTTAAATCAATCTATTATTTTTGGAGCTAATTTAAACCAAACAAACAATCAAACCTTTTCTTTCCTTTATGGTATTATAGATACTACCATAATATAGAATTTAAAAATCAACAGCAACAATATAAAGTATAGAAGCTATACTTTTTATTATTATTGTCGGCGTTGTGAGTCAGGCCGGACAAATTACGCCGTGTATGTAAACCAGCTAACAGCCTTTCTCGCAGGAACAAATAGCAGAAATAGCCCGCGTTTGATTACCAATCCAAGACTTCCCGTCAGATATGTTTTACAATAAATCCAAAAAGTCCATCCGAACCAAAACATTCGATGCTCGTTATAATGAAGAACTTCACAGCAATAAAGCTAGGGACTACCTGCGGCGCTCGCTATTAGCATTCGGTGACTGCGCCAATGACGACCTTGGTGCGCCTAGCTTAAGGTTCTCTTGGATAATAAGGAAACAGATCCTTTTGGGTTTCTAGGTTAGAGTTAGCTAATACAAAAATATACCAAGCATGGGATCTAACGTGTCTTATGTCAATCACCTGATCATCAGATAGGACACAATCTTCATCAGAAAGGCGTTACGTGCGTTAGTAACGCGTACCTAGTACGTTTGCACATAACAGAACGTAAGGTCAACGGTTTTTGTCTGTCTACGCGTTTGTATTGGCATTCGTAAGTAAAAGTCTAGAAGGTAATCCGTCTGCCAAATCCCGAATGTCTTGGTTACTTTTGGCACAACACTCCAATGTTGCTTTGGCCCAGTAAAACATCTACTGATCTGTTGCTCTTTTCTATATCTACGAGTATACTAATATTATAAAGAGGAATGATTTGTTTGTTTATTTGAATTGAATAGGCTCCGAAACTACTGGACCGATTTGAAAAACTCTTTCACCATTCGTATCCTAAATTTTCCCTGATGAACAAATTCTGTAGAATATTTTCAAAAAAATTTGGAATCCGCATGAAAAGATAATTTTTTTGTAAAATACCCGTGCGAAGCCAGGGCGGACCGCTAACGTTTTATAAATTGTTCCAACAAATTGTTCAGTTTCAGCAATGATTACTAGCAATACAAGCGGTGGAACGCATTTACAAGCCTGTTTGAACTCACTTTATTTTATCCATTTTATCGAATGTCCCATTTTCATTGTGTTTTTTATGAAAGTTTATTGCTGTTAGGCTTTTATCGTCCATTTTAGTACAAGTGCCGTTTTATTAACGCAATATTTGCTGGCCCAAGTGTTTGAAATCGGGCCGGTGTCAAATTTTTCAATTGAATGACCTATATTGTCCAATCAATTTGATATAGGAGTAGGTATTTTAATATTCAATAGAGCGGAATTTTTATAATTTTGCATCTTTTATTACATTATACTTATATTTACAGATTGGTAGGCTATTTTACGTAAAAGAAATAATTTTTAGAAAGATATCTCATGTATTATTTCTGGATTTTATCAATCGCTAAATCACAAACATAAAGAAGCTTTGTGTTATTGTACTTCGTAACACAAATAATTTCTTAGACATTCTTAACTTGTTTGGATTCCAAGAAGATTAAAAATATTTGAAGCGAGTGGCAAAAATGATACCCCCCTAATCCAGTCTTGGCACGAAGCGAAAGTGAATCAAAAGCAGCTTAGGCCAAACTGGGGAAATTGTCGCGATCATTGAACTTTTTCAACTATTCGTTGAGTTATAGCAATGGTTTGAGCAAAGATAAAATTAACTACAGAACCGCATTACTCTAGGATTTTAGAATGGCAATCTCTTGTCCGTTTTTTTCTACATGCAATTTGTTGCGGCGCTTTTTACTACTCTTAATTTTTTATAGCACACACAAGTTATAATCGTACATTATGTTCGAAAAATAATGGACATAAACGTACCAACGCGATGTTTGCCCTCACAGCAAACATATAGTTATAAAGATAATTTATAAAACGGGTGTGGATAGTTAAGTGTACATACAAAAGGAAAAAAGTAATAGAATTTTTCAACTCAGTTTTGTAGTTTCAGAGCCTAATCAATCCAAACAAACAAACAATCAAATCTTTCCTCTTTATAATATTGGTATAGAAGTGTAGACTGCCACATCATGTTGAAAGAGTCTGTCCCCCAATCTTGGTATAACTAGCGAATTTTCTTCTTGTTTCAGATTCTCAAATGACGACAAAGAAGTTCTCCGAAGAGCCAGATTTCGAGAGGCCTATTGGGAATCATACGTTTTTCCTAGGCCGGGAGGCCACCCTCGGGTGTGCCGTTAGCAATCTTGGAAAACACAAAGTAAGTGCATTATAATTTACTCATAAACTTAGAAATAAAGAAATAATTTATTAGACAAAACCTACAAAAGAAAGTAAGTGCAATACTATAGCAAAATAAAACAATACAATAAGGCTAACACGGAGGCAACTAAAGTACGAACTATGAACTAAATTGGTACTGTACGCGTCACATATTATGTGACGCGTACAGTACCAATTTAGGGGGTACATAAAATATTATTTTATGTACTCCCTATCTCAATGTATGTGGGACACAACAGTTGTTATTATTGGTAATTTTAGACTTTGAGTGTTATGGTTGGGCGGTTCAATCCTGAGCGGCGGCGGAGTGATAAATTTTTGAATGTGAAAATTTGTGACAAGTTCCAAGAGATTTGAAAGTTGTCGAAAATATTTTGTAGACAAGGGGGATGCTTAATTCTGACGCGCACTGTACAATAAAAACACAATAGTGGGTATTAAGCAGCTCATTTGTGGGTAGGAAGACAAAGGGTATATACGTAGGTAATGCCTAACAGGTCTTGGCTCAGCGCAATGTAACTTAGTTGAAACTTCGCATAATTATGAGTTTCACCAAAGACGACATAAACAAATCCCCTGGGATGGATGCGGAGAACTGAAGGCAGGAGACTTTGTATGAACCTGCTAGAAGGCTACTCCCCGCTGGGGAATGGGCTATTACATACTGATGATAATCTTTCGAGAGGTTGTTTAGTCTGCTAGACGCAAAAACAAACAGATACCCTGTAGAGAACATAGAGAAATAAATATCTATAACTGTTTGGTACAACATGTCAAAACAGACTAAATAAATAGACTAGGTTGATATTGAAGGTTTTTTCGTGTTTCATAATAATTTTCTGTATTCATGATCAATTCTATTCTATTCATGGATAGGGTTCGAGTGATAAGGCGGCCATGGAATAAAATAAAGGGCATGTCATCAGGTCAACCATTAATTATTTCGAATAGACGATGTTTAACAAAATTGAATGTGATATATAATATAAGTCGTTAATTTATTTTATTGACACGCAACTTGAAAAGAATAAAGAACACCTTATCAGATATAAATAGATCAACATCACCCTATTCACAAATAATTAATTAATGAAGTTTACATTCGCTTTATGATATTCCATACTTTGTCACTCTAAGCTAATTATTACCCTAACTTTACTCTACACAAATGGTTTATGTAATTTCATACTAATGGGAAAACTTGTAGGGTACCTAATGGCTCTACCATTAGGTATTAGGTGTGTAATGGTCTGGAAATGTTCAGATACTGGACGCATCTTTCTTATCACTGACCAAATCCATTTATTGATGTGTATAACTTTTGTAAACATTTTATTATCTTTTATTTTTTAAATATATTTTTACCAACGTTCTTCTTGTTACATTCCTCCTACTTTAACATGGACTGTGAAATATTTACATTTAACCAACTTTATTTTGTGCGAAATTCTATAGAAAACCCTAATAGGTATAATAATATTACTAGGTATTCCTAAAAATAATCAAGAAACCTCGGTAAAATATATCGCTTATGTGTGTGATGTTGATGTTGATGTCCAAGGAGGAATCCATTTTTAAAATAGCAGTTTTCCCTCTGATAAAATACACTTCTTATAAATTCTTAAATTCTCAGGCTATGCTCTGCATTGATTTCAATATGGCTAAAACAAGTATTATTCAAAGGAGAAATCTAAAATGACTGGTATCAAAAAATTATTAATTTCTACTGCGAGATTATTACACGAAGGACCTACTCATGAAAAACGCCTAATGACCAATATGAACGGAACAAATCACCGAAAATTTCCAGGTACGACTCGAAAATTCTAAACATAATGGACACTCAAGAATTCACGATCTCAATCAAATTAAGTAAATTATCACGGCAGCTATTATTTACCTCGTAATCATGATCTATGAATAGATAACAAGATAGCCATATTGAGTTGTATTTGTTATGAAAGGGGAAACAGAATTTACGTTATCCCACTAATATATGAGAAATAATGGATGAATGTATGTTTGTTACATCGTATCGAAACTGCTCAGCGCATTGAGTTGAAATTTCGCTTAAATACAGTTATCGTTTTGACAAAGGCTTAATTAGCCCTATTTAACACATTTCTAGTGCTTGATACTCATGTGAATATCATATTTCTGACATGTGCCACGAATGTGGGAGATATGAAGAACTAGTTATTTATACCACCAGTAAAATATACTGGTATGAATAAACTGTTGGATAACAAAGAAAATCATAATTAAATAACCAAATCAGAATAACAATATTCATATTTGAGCTAACTGCAGACTGTTGTAAACAAACTACATGTAGCTCAACATATCCATATCCAATACTAGTCGGCGTCCCCAAGACGCGCTGGCTGCTTTGCCTCTCTGTAAATTGATTGATAGATTATCAAATCAAATAGTAAAAATAGAGCTTAAAGTATTGAAAATAGACCTAAAAAGTATCTTAAAAAATGTGAACAAAGGCTAATTTGGAATGGTTAATGACGCTGCTACCACCGCGGCCCAATCTCATTATGAATATCACCGATTTGTTAATTTTTATTGCACCCATAAAAAGTCCCATCATCATCATCATCATCATCAACAGCCTATAATAGTCCACTGCTGGACATAGGCCTCCCCTAATGAGCGCCATAAATGGCATCATTATTTGGGGGTTATTGCCCAAAAAGTCAAAAAAAAATCCCATACCGATAACAAATTAAAGATGACAATGTTTTTTGCATGATCAGCAGTAATAACGAAAAATATCACCCGCAATAATATTTAAAAATAGAGACATAAAGTGTATTAACAAGGAACGGAGGTAGGTACTTAAATGCAACATAAATAACAGTCACGTTTACTCAGAAAAAGTTTAGTATTTCTGTTTATAATTGCAAAGTACGGTTAGTTAGCGTGCAATAATTCCTACCATTTATTGCGCGAGTGTAAAAATGTATGTGGGCTTTGTTAAAATTCGTTTTATTCGTGCAAAAACTAAGAAGTATAAAAAGTAAATAGCAATACGCATATTATTACTGAACGTGGTTTGAGTGTTGAATTCTTTAAGTATTGCTTCCACTTTTTTGCCCATATTACAACTATAAATACAAAACATTTAGGTGTAAAATAATAGCGAACCATATTAGGAGAGAGAGACAAGATTATAATGAACTAGCGGTCCGCCCCGGCTTCGCACGGGTATTAAACAAAAATTTCAGAAATTATATACACTAACTAACACGATGGGTTTCACAGTTTTTATACGGATCCCTTACTTATTTTAACAGAATTGGGGTTTTTGACATTGACTCGACACTCCGTAACTGACACTGGCCATAGAGAAAAAGCAAGCACCGTGCGCGTGCGCTGTATATTCAACCTCTTTTTCTATTATGACGCGCCATAATAGAAAAAGAGGTTGAATATATAGCGCATGGTTTAATCATTGAATTTTTCATGCGGATCTCTAACAACATCATCATCATCAACATCACCAGCCTATAACAGTCCACTGCTGGACATAGGCCTCCCCTAATGAGCGCCATAGATGGCATTATTATTTGGGGGTTATTGCCCATAATCCCCACGCTGGGCATGCGGGTTGGGGATCGCAGTTCGGTGTAGTTGTTCTGCAGAAGGCGCTGCTGCCCGCCCCCCGGTGTGTTTCCCTTAGTCGCCTCGTACGACACCCACGGGAAGAGTTGGGGTGGTGAAATTCTATGCCGGCACCACACGGCTTAGATGGATGGATCTCTAACATTTTGAAAATATTATATAGTCTATGTTCATCACGGAAAATTTAGGATTCTAATGGTGAAAGAATTTTTCAAATCAGTCCAGTAGTTTCGGAGCCGATTCAATTCAAACAAACAAACAAACAATCAAATATTTCCTCTTTATAATATTAGTATATAGATATAGCAGAAACTAATCGAACTCCCTTTTCATGGCACGTTCATAGCGGCAAATCTTCCTTTCAATTGTCACTCTCAGTCGCTTTAATAATATTATTAATCCTACCACCGCGAGAAAATTTATTAATGAGAGATTGTTTAACTAGATTATACCTCTATAATATAGGTTATTTAACTAGATTATGTACCTCTATAATCTTGGTCATTTAACTAGATTATAGAGGTATAATCTAAGTAAATAATTGTATGAAATGCGACAGAGGTTAAACCTTATACTCACCTAAATCGCCGCGTGCGCAAGATTGGCAATCTTGCCAATGTCAGATGAAACCGTAGGTATACAAATTTTCACATTTATACTTAGTATAACTAGCGGGCTACGACTACGGTTATTTAACAAAAAATTCAAGAAATTATAACTAAACAGGCACACATACACGTTGGGTTACATTATTGATGTTTTCATATGGATCCCTAACATATTTGAAAATATAAGACCTTACTTCATAGGATCATTTCTATAGTAAGCTTTTCCTCAGGTTTCCACTATATGTGAGACCAGCTCAAACCACGATGAGGAGACGTGGCGCGGCGCCCTGAGCGTGAGATCGGCGGAGGTAGTCTACCTCCAGCCATCGATGAGCGTTCACTTCCCTTCGGGGGAGCGTGGGGTGTTGTTGCTGTCTGAGTGTTTGCCGTGTGGTGCCGGCATAGAATTTCACCACCCCAACTCTTCCCGTGGGTTTCGTAAGAGGCGACTAAGGGAAACACAGCGGGGGGCGGCGAACTGCGATCCCCAACCTGCATGCCCAGCGTGGGGATTATGGGCAATAACCCCCAAATAATGATGCCATCTATGGCGCTCATTAGGGGAGGCCTATGTCCAGCAGTGGACTATTATAGGCTGGTGATGTTGATGATATAGCCTATATTCACCATGGATACCTAATAATTATAATGTGAATAGATTTTTTCCAAATCGGTTCAGTAGTTTCAGAGCCTATTCAATCCAAACACATAACAGTAAAATTTCCTCTTTATAATATTAGTATAGTCTGACAACTGTGACTGACCCTACAAAGTGAAACTCAACTCAAACAGCGTTAGTAACACATGTAGGTACGCGTATCTACTGCCTAAGGCTAGGCATCGCCTTCTAACTTCAACAGTTATCGTGATATATCGCCTAGCCGCACCTAGGTCACCGAATAAACCTGGGTGACCTAACTTGGCTCTGGTATATCTACGATATTACCGTCCATTTATTTATGTGGCCATTTTATAGATTGTCGTAGGTGAGGGTGGTACTATTCTAATTCTATGGGACGAAATTTAGTGTTTCTTTTTGACCAATTGAAGTACACTAAATCATCAAATTAAAGTACGAATTTGCTCAAAAAAACCGAAACAATCGATTTCGATTTTAGAGAATAACATACTCGTAATAACAAAGAGTTTCTTCCGTGTTGATATTTCACAGCTTCCACCTACGGCTGTTTTTCTGGAATACTAAAAGGTTATGCGTATGCTTCCAAGTTTGTGCCAAATAAAAGCCCTCTCTCTTCAGTAATTTTGGTGTGAAGAGATTTTTTAATTTTGGTGTGAGAATTCCATCCGAACATTAACACTACGCTTCTGCAGCGCGTCACAAATGTTTGCAGCGGCGCGAGTCGATTGTTTTTTTACCAACATGCCCGCCGCCTTAGCCCGCCGCGTCACTGGTCGGTAGTGGGCTAACAACACCGTCTTGGCAATGACAGCTATGGGCGACACCTGCCGAGCAATCACATCGTTTTTGAGTTCATTTTGATTCTCTAATATGAGTTATTTATTACGTGTTCAATGACTTTTATGAAAAAATTAAATATGAAAACAATCTTTTGCATATACCTACATATAATATTGGTGGCATAGTCATAGTTCGATTCTGCTGATAATTTGAGGGTAGTTGCAATGTCGAGTCCTTGAGAAAACTTTGCAAGCTTGAATCACAACCGCTCTGCGCGCAGATTAGTGGAGAAGTTTTTTCAAGTGATCGAAAGTAGTGGTTACCGATTTTTTTTATACTAATAGCTCTGTAAAACGCCGTAGCGAGAGCTAGCTAAGCTAATCACGTACTTAATTAAATATTACATGGAGTTAATTATTAAGTACCAACAAACCGAATGAAACATCAAACTTTTGACTACTTTAATGGCTATAAGGTGTGGAGGCGCTAGAACCAATCAATGGGAACACTTTCAGGTAATTACAGTTTCAGCAATTATGTACTCGCCTACTATGAGAAACTAGAAGCGTGTAAGAACATGTTGGAACAGGGTCAAAGCCCCTCGAGGTGGAACGATTCTTATGCTATATTTCGTGCACATTCATCATCATCACACATCGGGACATATTTGTACGATCTGTAGATATTTGTTCGGGTATTTTGTGGGTATATAAACAACATACGGTATGATTTAGTATTTATTCTCTATTATGTATTTATATCAGTCGTCTAATATCTTTTTCAAGGGATTTATTTCAAGGGAAAAGCAAAACGAATCCAATCATCATACGTTTCGTTTATTAGAATAGAATATATTAAATCATTTAATGTTATTTAATTTCTTTATTTAATCTTGGGTACACTTCCAACTGGCATTGATATGGATCTTGAGCTACCTGTAGTTTGTTCGCAACAGTCTGCAGTTAGCTCAATTGTTTCAATTGTAAATACTAGTTTTTTATTTAGTTAGATCATTGTTATTTTATTTGTTAATAAAGGCTGTCTTATTTAATTTCTTAAATTAATTTTCCGGTATGAGGAGTTAATTTTGTCTAGTAGGTAAATGTTCTATGTAGGAAATAGCTTTATTTACGAAGATAATTACAATTTAAGTTTCTTAGATGGGACATTTTAAATACCTACATTTTACAACTTGGTTGACGTGTCTTATCCTATGTTAGGTTTATGCAAGCACTTTTTTTTTTTTTTTTTCGAATGGACTTTAATGCTGTTGACCGCAGATGGCCATGACAGGGTTACCGGACTTTTGGCGGGCGCAGAGGGCGCCACACCGGTAGAGTTAGGTTGGGGCAACACGCGCAAGGGCCACCACTTAGGTGCGAACCTCGGCTTGGGCTGTTGCCAGATGCTACAAGAGGGTATGGAGGTTTCGCCTAGGTGCACAAGTGCACCTATGGGCGGAAGCGGGGAATTCTTCGACCCCGCATCCGGCGGGGTCGGTTTTTGGTCGTGTGTGTAGTGTGCGGAAGCGAATCGGTACTAGTTGACGTCACCTCCGGGTTAGCGGCGGTGATTGGGTCAACGGGGTCACCGAGAACGTGTCTCGGTCTACGGAGGAGAGAACTCGTGGGCGGATTATCCACGGGATAATCGGGAATGGTGGAAATCAGGGGATTGTAATGATCAGCTGCCGCTTCATAATGACGCTGGGAAGCAGTCTTTATGAAGTTGGCAATGGACTCGAGTTTGAGATCTCGATGGAGGTCTTTATTGCGCATGTACCACGGGCAGCCCGTGGCTTTGCGGAGAAATCTATTTTGGACAACCTGAAGGTGGCGGACATTGACCGAATGGCCAAACACCACTGAGGAGTAGGTCATAATAGGACGTACGACCGCTTTGTAAAGTGTCACCTTATTTCTAAGGGACATTTTACTCTTCGCTCGTAGGAGGCTGTTCAGCCGGCTAAGTATAAACTTTGCACGGTTGGTTACAGCGCGAATGTGGGGTTTGAAGCTGAGGCGGTGATCTAATATCACCCCTAAGTATTTGGCTGTCTTGGCCCAGGGAATGGGTTTACCAAATAGGGTAAGGGGTCTGGGCTTAGAGTAATTCCGTGAAAAGTACACTGCTGCACTTTTCGTCGGATTCACTTCTATGCGCCACTTTCTAAACCAGGCACCTAGTGTGCCTAGTGCGGCCTGCAACCTTATACTCACCCGGCTTGCATTCAAGTCGGATGTGTACAATGCTGTATCGTCCGCGAAAAGGGCAAGTTCTACTTTCGGGTGACGGGGGATATCGCTGGTGTACAGCGTGAAAAGAAGCGGAGCAAGGACGGAGCCCTGTGGGACTCCGGCTCGGATGGATCGGGGGTCAGAGAGAGTGCCCTCCACGCGATAGCGGAAGCTACGATTCAACAAATAGTCTCGTAAGATGAGAACGAGTCTGTCCGGCACACCGAGAGTGAAAAGCTTGTAAATCAAGCCGTTGTGCCAGACCTTGTCGAAGGCTTTCGCTACATCGAGGAAGACAGCTCCCGTGCTAGCGGGCCAGGTGTGATGCCACATGGATTGGATGTGCTCCGTGATGCGGAGCACCTGTTGGGGACAAGAGTGATGAGCTCGGAAACCGAACTGCTCATCGGGTAGGAGCTTGTGCTCATTGACGTGGAACCAGAGGCGACTCAGAAGGAGTCTCTCATAAATTTTCCCCAGTGCACTGAGGAGGCTGATAGGACGGTAGGAGGCAGGTTCGTTCGCCTTTTTGCCCGGTTTGTGGATGCCAATTACATTGGCTTCCTTCCAGGCGTCAGGGAACGAACAAGTGGCAATGGCTGCATTGAAGATGCTTACGAGGAGATAGATGAGGGCAACAGGGAATCGTTTAAGTACTCTGTTGCTGATGCCATCCGAGCCAGGGGACTTTTTCGGTTTTAGATCTTTGATGATCGCTGCAACCTCAGCCGCCCTGACTAGGTTAAGGGTGGCAGTAGGGGGCAGCGAAGTTAGACGGTCGACTTCACTGTTCACCGTATCGAGGTGAGCAGGATCGACGGGTTCAAGACTGGGGGAGCACTGAGCTTCCAGACTTTCGGCTAGGGCATCGGCTTTGTCCTTATCCTCAAACGCAGGCGTTTGATGATTCGGGCGTATAAGCGGGGGCATGATGGAGACTCCATCTGCTTTCATAGAGCGCGCCAGGTTCCAGTAAGCCTGGTGACCTGGTTTGATCGTTGAAAGCAGGTCATCCCAAGAGGAGTTTCGGTGCTCTTGAATGGCTCTCTTAACCTTGCGGCGAAGCGAGTTCATTCTGAAGCGATTACGAGGGGAGGGATAGGAACTAAAGCGACGAGTCGCTGCGTTCTTCTCAGTGATCAGCCGTCTGATGTCATCTGGCAGGTCCCAGCGACGATCATTCGCCGCTGGCACCTGTTTTGATGACTCGCTGATAGCGGATTGGACGTGACTAGTCAAAGAGTCGATCGCGATTGCGATGTCGTCAGTGGAGATAATGTCGTCGGGGATTTTTTCCAAGGCGGGCGAATGGATATTTTTGAGAGCGCTCTCAAGCTTATACCATCGCACTACTGTCTTGGTGGGAGGACCGTCATTGGGAGGAGGGCCAAGACGCATTATGACGGGGCGATGGTCCGAGTCTAGTTCCTGCATCACTGCTATGGATTGCATCCGAAGGGATACATTCCGTAGCAGTGCCAGGTCCAAGTACTCGTTACTCTGACCGAGGATGGGAGAGTACCGCGTGGGGCACAGTGGGACGATCAGGTCAAGATCAAGGGATTCTAGACATTGAGATAGGATGCGGCCGTTACGATTGCGTAAACGACAGTTCCATCTTTTGAGTTGAAGTCACCGGCCAGAATGACCGAGCTTCCGAGACTGAGGACTGCTTCCAGATCGCTTTGAAGAAGCGTCTTATTTGGGCTGAGATAGCAGGATGCAATAATGACCGATTGATGACCAGTCATTGCAAGCCTGCAGACAGAGACTTCTAAGTCTTGTAGGGGAGGGGGATCTAGGGGTATGCAGTGCAGGGACCTCTTAAAGTAAATGGCAGTACCACCTTTCGGGGCGTTCGTTCTGTCATTTCGAATCATTTGATAGTTAGCGATCCTAGGGCTGGCGGTGCCCTGTTTTAGGAAAGTCTCCTGTACTAGGAGAATATCAATTTGATGGTTAACCAGAAATTGGTGGACGAGTTCTCTCTGAGGCTTGAGTCCGTTAGCGTTAAAGAACGCTAACGAAATGGAGCGGGGTTTAAGTCTCTCAGGTTGTACAACCATTATAGAGACTTAAAAGAGAGGGAGTCAAGGGAGGCCATGACATCATGATGATCGGAAATGATCATCAATTTTTCAATGGCCGTCTTGGCTTGGCTAAGTTTGCGCAGGAGCGCAGTGACTTTTCCGAAGTCAACGCCTGAGTGGGAGCCAGCCGACGCAGCAGCGGGTGCTGGTTGGTTTGGCTTAGAGGGGCGAGGTAGGGGTTGCGGGGCGCGGCTTTGCTCCTGGGAGCGGGGTAGGGGCGGGGAACAAGCTTTCGCCTGAGGGGCTAGACTTGTATAAGCCAGAGGCTTAGCCCATGCTGAGGTAGCAGGGGGGCGTGCGGGGAGCGGGGGGGCCATAGACACCTTTGCAGATGACTTTGTGTATTGAGGGGCGGGAGCGTAGCGCTCCGGGGCCCTTGAGCGAGCCTTGTTGTTTACTCTCGGCGCTTTGGGACAGCCGCGATAGTTCGCGGTGTGCCCCTCGGCGTTGCAGAGTACGCAACTTGGCGGGGTCGGGTCATCGCGGCTGCGAGTGCAGTCAGCGGTGCCGTGGTCGCCCAGGCACTTGACGCATCGCGGCCGCGCGAAACAGTTGCGCGCAGAGTGGCCATGGAGCTGGCATCTGTGGCACTGTCCGGGAGGACCGTTTTTGAAGGGAGCCTCAATAGAGAGGCCGGACAGGCGACAAACGGTTTTGAGGCCGAAAATCGCCTTACCTTCGGGAGTGAGGTCGAGAATGACCAGAACTAAATCGAAGGGGCGTTTATCGCGTCCGCAGTACATGCGGTGGACTTCCCTGATGGGGAAGCCCTGCGACAGGAGGTCGGACTTGATAGCCTCCGGGTTGAATTCAGCGGGGACACCGCGGATAACTACCCGGAGGCATTTTTCGCTCTCAAGAGCATAGGTATGAAAACCTATGCTTTCGGAGCGGAGGATGGAGGTGAGGCGTCGGTGCGCGTCCGACATTTCGAGCTGGAGTTTTATCGACTCCTTGACCGATTGGGCTTTCACAAAGTGAATTCCCTTTAAGGCAAGGAGTTTCTCCACATTAGGCCATTTGGCCTTCTCGCGGAGAAAGATCGGAGGGGGTGGTCTCTCTTTACGGAGAGAGGGCTGGGGTGCGGGGGTCGCGGGGGTCACAGGGGCCAGAGGGGCCGCGGGGGACGGGGAGGGAGCTGGGGCTGAGGGCCCGCGGTTAAGGGTCTTGGCTGGGTGAGCCACAGCCGAGTTAGGGGGGCCCTTAGCCTTCTTCCTCTTACGGCTACCTACGGTGAGGAAGCCGTCGTCGAAAGATGACTCAGGGGCGGAGGGAGCGGGCGGGAGATCGGACTCTGAGTCCGATCCGGACGTGTCCCCTTCGGATGGGACCTCGCCGGTTTCCATCTCCTCAGTTTCGGGAGAGGAAGGGCGAGAGAGGGCCTCCTGAGAGGCCGGAGACTCCGGAGAGTCCGGAATGGCAGGTTTGGGGGCGGGGACGGGAGCCGATGAGGCAACCTTGTCCGCCGGGTGAGCCCTACTACCGACGATGTCGTCAAGTAGTCTGGGGTGCTTGGCAAGTATTGCGCGGAGGATTCCGCGCAAACTGTCAAGCGACAGATTGGATATGTCCATTGCGGACATATTGAGGGGCGGGGGGAGGGTCCCTAATCCCGGGGGGGACACCCGGGATGAGTGTATGATCCCTCCCTGTCGGGTTAGACAGGGAGGGGGTGTGTACCTATGTGTCCTACCTAATGGTGTGTCCCTTATACCACTCTTACGGGGCGAAAGGGGTGTGTGACTACATATCGCTACCTGGGGTCGGCGAGGGTTCTTCCCCAAGGCCGGTGGTCCCAGGCCCAGCCGGATTCTACTTTACTTTGAGGAAGTAAAGTAGGCGCTCCGGGTCAACGCCCAACCAAGTTCGTTGGCACGGTTACGTATCCCTTGGTTGACCACTAAAGGCGTGGCTTTCACTATTAGTAAGCCCAAGAAACAAGATAGAGGAACCGCTTTGAAAAAAGCGAGAACCTCGGAAAGAGCGTTGCTCTGAAAAGAGCAGGACGCTGACGTTTGACTGTACAGTCTTGAGAAACACAGTTCTGAAAAGAACTGAATTAGATAAGTCTAGAGAAACAGAAAAGTAGTTCTGAAAAGAACTGATTATGTTTCGTAAGCGAAACACTCGACGCAGGCGGAGACCCAAGCGTAGGTAGGAACCGGAACGCAGGTAGAGACACGTGCGCAGGCGGAGGCCGAACAAAGGCGAACCCGAACAAAGGTGAGAAGTCGAACGGACAGAGCACGGGGGCTCTGGCGGAACGAACGACCGTCTCGCTCGAGCGCGAGAGTCGGAATGCTGTTATGCAAGCACTGGATTATTATAACATATAAATATTACAATAATACTGTATTTACCATAGTGTATAAAATCAACAACAATACAAGTAATCCTATTATCTCATCACATCATCACCAGCCTATAATAGTCCACTGCTGGACATAGGCCTCCCCTAATGAGCGCCTAAGATGGCATTATCATTTGGGGGTTAATGCCCATAATCCCCACGCTGGGCATGCGGGTTGGGGATCGCAGTTCAGTGGAGTTGTTCTGCAGAGGGCGCTGCTGCCCGCCCCCCGGTGTGTTTACCTTAGTCGCCTCTTACGACACCCACGGAAAGAGATGGGGTGGTGAAATTCTATGCCGACACCACACGGCAATCCTGTTATCTAATATATCGTTAAAACCTAGTTCATCTTTAATTTTAAACAGCTGCCAAAATATGAATCTGGCTAGGCACACCTATGCATGACAACATACACCTTGCATTTATTTGATCACTACGACCCTTATTTATTTTGTGTATGTGCTCAGACTGTTTGTACGTAAGAACACCACCTCAATAACCTGAGAACTGCCATGTGTACCGTTATATAACATACTTGTACTCGCACTACTCGTACACTCAAGTTTATTTATAAGCCTGGAATAAATTCTAGAACCCCAGACCTTTCTGGGTAGTTACTTACAGGTAGTAATTCTGCTGGCGCTTTTGCCTCTAAAGGGTATTAGGCTGCTATAATTGTATATTAGACCTACGTACTGAAATTCAGAAAACCTAACTGTTACCGTAGATACTTAATGTTGAATGTTTGTAAACAATCCGCTCATAGTTTACGAAACTTCACTCTGTTGTCTCGTCTTTTTATACGCTATTTATAGTACCTACCAGCATTAAAGCCTTTGACGAAAATTGCCTCGAGATAATAGCGAAACGCTAGATACGAAAAGAAAGACCTCAGCCCTACACGAATGCATATAACTCCGAGGCCATGCCTGTTATAAAGACCAAGTTCATAATAAGCCATAAGGGGTCATGATTGAAAAATCCGTAATATCTTGGGTCGACGTCATCGAAATCGCTGAAGAGGCCTATCTTACTTGTCAGTTTGATATCATTCCTTCAATAAATATCTTAAAATTATTATAGGAGAAGCGAGGCCAAGCTAGTTATTATTTGTTTTTGTCATAGTTTATTTATAAATATCCCATATAAACTTTGGCTAGTATATAGGTAACCATAGACTAATAGGCGTTTAGGTAAATAATCAGCACGGTTACAGTATCTGCTTGGCAAGTCTTTATAAAATTTAATAATGCCGTTTGAAATAGCCGAGAATTTGTCATTATTAAAGTGCTTTCTGAAATCATACAGTAAAAAAAAACATTATATACCAATCATTTAATATTCATTATAAGCTCAGTTTAGCTTGGAGCTAAATGATGATGTGATTGCTGTGGTGGGATTATCAAGCATTATTCATTCTTTTATTTATTTATTTTCCTTATCAGGGCCCTGCGTCCAGCAGTGGGTAGAATAAAATTACTACTAGCCATGGAATGCGTAAAATATTTGAAACTCATTCCTTCAAGATCAATCATTTATGCAAGCAAGGTATAATGATGCGACGTTTTTTTCTCCTAGACAACACAATGTGCTTGTGTGCATGAGAAAGTTTTAACCTTTCCTTGATAAAGAATTTAATCTCTCTGACGTTGCACTAATTTTTAGCAATAATTTGACATTGCATGTCCATAAGTAAGCAGGTATTTACAGTCACCTCAATTTCAAAGTCCGGTAACGCTGTCATGGCATTCTGCGGTAATCAGCATTATAGTTCATTCTAAAAAAAAAGAAAAAAGAAATAACCTCCAATTTCCATCTGTTCCTGTTTAAATTACTATTACTGGGAAACTAAAAGCGTCTGCATACATTCATTTTGCTTGTCAATTTCATCCTGACTTTGTAAACGTGGCGTGCGTTGCAATTTCTAAATAAAACCGTCGGAGCTTACGCTGTCCTTGTTAATAAGCGTACCAGTTACAAAACTTTATTAAGTTAACATTTTAGTTTTAGAAAATTCTCACTTCAAAGTGTTGTGGTTGTTGATAATAACGAGTTAGGTCAGACAGACAGACTATTTTGTATATTAGAGGAGCCGGATTTAAATCAACGGACAAAAGGCTGTGAGAAAATAATAGAAAGAAACAAAAGATTTCCAACTCAAAGACTTTAATCACAGACAAATTAGATTTTATTGTAAACAATGAAACGAAAATCAGTACAAAGGCTGAACAGTTGTACAAAATACAGAAAGAAAATTGCAGTGCAAAAGGAAAAACAAAGACGCACCGCCGCAACAGAATACAGCATTTCAATCTAAGGTGTTTTCATGGAGTACGAAGATAAATAGTATCGTTAAAGAATAGACTGGAAACATTTTTTAAGGAACTACATCAAATCCAATTCTTTACTTGTAAACATGGGTCAATAATTAGTTTGTAAGTGATAGTATTTATTTAAATGCTGTGCACGCTTGCTGCACCAATATTTGTTAAGGCAAGCGTTGTCAAAACCCGTCAAGAAATGAAGTCTTGATGTTGCCATGTCTGTGTGGCCACTTCGTCAAATATTGTGCTGCAATTTGAACATTTAATGCTATGTTCACATGCGCGCGTTCAACTCGACATTCAACGTGCACGTTCACGTTCACGAGCGTGTGAACAGTACGCCCGAGCCCGTAAACGCGCCCGTGAACGTGAATGCCGCGAACCAAATGCACTGACTGACACGAACGGCGTGCGTGTGAACAGCTTGAATTGTCGCCGGCCCGGGACGGGCTGCATGCCGCGCAGCCCGCCAGGCAGCCCGCCAGGCAGCCCGCCGGGCTGCACGGCGCGCATGTGAACGTACAATAAAAAACAAAAGAATATACTTTGACATACCAGAAACATTGCCATGCCTTAGAAAAAAGTTTGCTTTGACAATAACATCTGCAATGTCTATACAAAAAAGTATAAGGCCCATGTACTGGACACTGGCAGAACTTTGCCAAGCCAGACCCATGTCGTGTTGCCATAACAAATATATTCAGTCAATTATACAAAGAAGTCAGTTAAGTTGTTCACAGTTGTTCGACTTAATATCGACCAAATATTTCCGTCTCTATAACAGAAGCGTTTCGTAGCTCCAAGTTCTTTCATTCCGACCTGCATGCGGTATTAAAATTCACAACACGGCTCGTGAAGTAAAAAGCACGTTGATTTTCGTGCACTGTTGTAGGCATAGAGCCAACCCGCGGGTTCCAGTAATGGATGGTAATTGTGGCCATTTCAGACTCCTAATTGTAACCGAGACAGATGGGAATGTGTTTCTTTTTCGTGCGAAGATTGCGAGGTATGTGGGAATGGGAATGTTTGTTGTTTATTCAAGGTGTATTTTTGTGAATGCTAGGTTTTACAAAAATACACCTTTATGTTCTTAAAATAGGAACGTCTTACGTTCGAAAATTCAAACGTAATTCAGATTTAAGCACGCCTCAAGAGAAACCTTTTTGATACTATTTATCGAAAACTATCCGAAAATCTTAGACTTAAGACGCGCTTCGGTCTGAGTATTATGGGCGTTTGAGTATTCGGACTACTATTATAAAATACGAATATAATTAAAAACCAATTTCGAATCTTTTATTTACGTTTAAGTTATGTAAGATAAATAACTTTTATATCCTTGGAAAAAAAAAATTATAGAACCACCTCGGGATTATTCTCTTAAATATTCAAAATCGTTCGATGTGTGATGGAGAAACCAACGAACAAAAATAATAAACATACATAAAAGCCAAACAAAAAACCTACCCCTTTTTAAATACGGTTGAAAATAGATAAATGTTGAAGGTACTAACTACTAATTACTGGGTAACAATCTTTTTAAGATATATTTGAAATGTCAAGCATTCATTATTCAGCTGCTACACAAATTATTTCAAACTTTTTCCGAGGACTGCATGTTCTTTAATGTTTATTGTAGGTGTTTGGTACAAAACAAAAAACTTTATCACTACAGACCTTGTTCTATTGTATGTGTTGTCTTGTGTATCAGTCAATTGTAGATGTTTGGTACAAAACACCATTCTATCACCATTGACAGTAATCTGTTCCCATCACCAAAGCTCTGCTTACGTTTGATCTAGATAATGCAGAGTCATCATCAGCCCAAAAACTTACAGATGAACATTGTTCCCCAGAACGAGTTTTCCATTATCATAGACATAAACAGAAGAACCTCCTGCCTTCGATCTATATAACAAACTACACCAGCAGAGTTTCAGAAATCGATTCGTATACCGCCACGCCTACATGCGTGACATACTCTGGCTTTATTTAATTATCGTTTTCTTTACAGGTAGGATGGCTCAGAGCAGAAGACCAGACAGTCCTGACCATGCACGATCGGACAGTTCTCGGCGCGCGATACTCCGTGAACCTGGACGCTCCTCTCACCTGGCAGTTGAGGATCCGGCCGTTGAGGGCCGAGGACCGCGGCTGCTACATGTGCCAGATCAACACGCAGCCGAATATGAAGTGGCAGATTGGATGCATCGATGTTTATGGTAAGTTCTTAAAGCTGTGGTGATGTATCAGCTAGCTAGCTGTTATGCTCAGTGGTGTGAAGGCAAGAGAAGAGAAGACGGCCCTTTCCATGCAACGGATAGTGATAAGTATTTAAGTATATCGGTGATACCTGGCAGCTGAAGATCCTATCTCTTTATGTAGTAAAATCTTAAGTGGGTGAATTGTTAGACTTTTTGGTGGTTTTAGCGAATAATGAATTGGAAGAGCAGATGCAAGAATGTTAACTTACCGTATTAGCTTTACAAGTCTAACGGTTTCTTCATAAAAGTTTCTACGTAACAGCGCAGCCTGCGCTTTTAGTAAGCGTAGATATCATCACAGTGAATACAGAAGCGACTTATTTTGTGAGCGGTTCACCTTTTCAAACCATGACTAAACTAATCTTGGCTTAAGACAAGACTCAGTTCTACGTATTCTTAATCCAAGCTCCATATTGTATATAAAGCAAATAGCTTCGTTAACCTGTCGACCACCAAGAATCAACGTAAACGTCCGTCAGTAATCCAATATTCCACCTTTAACTTGAATTTAATCCGTCTCAGAATAGATTACAGTCTTGTGTATATAGGTCACTCGATTTAAGTGTCGGGTGTGGCTCTGTATGTATGTTGACTTAAACTGGGGTTCTGTGTATACTGTGGTAGTAGGAATTGGTTAGTTTGTTCGAACTACGGCTTGTTGCCAGTGCTTTTGAGATTAGTAAATAGAACTGAAACAGCTATAGATCTGCATTGATTGGAAACAACATTATAACTTGATTGTTTACGTTGCCAAGTTGTACGTTATGCTTGCATAAAATATAATATTTAAGAGGCCAAAAATGGTTTGAATGTTATTATTCAAAAAGATTACTTCTTTTACTCAATTATTATTTAACCTGATTTTATTAAAGTGTGCGTCGCACGGCGACACATCCTTTAATTCTGGCTTACACGCTAAATTACTTTGTCATTCGTATTATTCCTTGAAAACTGCAAAAAAAATTAAAACCTCAAACATTTTTATCTCCCGCCAGAACGAAACAATTTACCTGAATTGGTTAAATTAAGTTTAAATTGAATAGTCGAGGTATTTATGAAACATGAATGGATATTTTCGGAAATTTCGTTAAGCCATTTTGCAAAAGTATTTCGCAGAAAGACCGACGAAAATCATGTAAAATAAAATATTTTGTGCTCTCGCACATTAATTTTTCTCATTCTCTGTAGAAATGCATGGAGACAAAACTTGAGAGCCTTCAGTAAGAACACCAGTTTTTAAAGGCAATCTTGATATAAACGGTTATAATGATTAGTAATTAACGGGTATTTATCGCGTTTTAATTAGTAATTAACGGGTATTTATCCCATTAAAAAAAACGCGATAAATACCCGTTAATTATACTAATCATTATGTGTTCAGATCGCGTAAGTTTAAAAACATTCATAAACGGTTATCTTTGTCGTCATGCATAAAATCTTTTGACAAAGACTGTTAACTATATATTAAGCTGTACCTCTATACATGTTTACTAAGCTTTTCTTTAACTATTTAGAGCTGGTGAGTATCAGGCGCATCAGCATTGCAGCTGTCCAACGCAGTCAGCATTTTTGTGGTCTTCTGACTGGTATTAATATGGATCAGTTGAGTCAATCTTCATAAAGCTCCAATGTTAAAACATAATTTTTTTTAATTTTTGGAGTAAACGAATATTCAACAAACTAATTTTAATGAAAAATCTATAAGTGTATGTACCTTGTTTATTATTATGTACATCAGTTATCTAGTACCCATAACACAAGTTCTGCTTAGCTTGGGGCTAGATAATGTGTGTGATTGTCCAGGACTATTTATTTATTAATTTATTTAATGAAATAATTACTGAAAATAAAAAAAATATCCACACAAGAATACGTTACCCAAGCTGTTGTCGGTTCTTCGCGAAATATGGCCGACCCACTGCCACTTCAGTTTGCTAATTCTTTGAGCTATGTCAATAACTTTGGTTCTCTGCCGAATGTTCGTAGGTATAAGTTGCGAGCACCGAATGCGGCCTTACGCAGTACCGCAGGAAGAGACCGTCAAAGTTTTGATTTTCGGAGACACAACAGCCAAAGACTAAGATTTTCTGTACTTCTGAAGCTCCTATAATCTTATTCAGTTTGTCCCAACGCGAAACCTTTCCAAACTCACACAATAACATAACCCGGAGAGTATACTATTATATTATCTGTGCCCGGACTAAGCAAATGTCGAAACTATCTAAATTGTACACAATATTATACGACCCAAGAGTTTAGCAATCTTGTACAGTCAACGGCATAAGTGGTTGACCATTAGAGTTCCGTGAACTAGCTGGCTCGGACAAGTCCATTGCCACGACGACGTAGCTCCGGTGAATATTAACGGCGTAGATGTACCTACTTGTAATACTCGTATTGCGTTCTATGGTGTGATTATGGCTGTTTATTTAACCAATAAACTAATGAAATATAAATTGAGAGGTTATTAAGAAAAAAATATTAAGTAGTCGAGAAGTTAATTCATCATTATCATCATCAGCTCATGTTAGTCCACTGCTGGACATAGGCCTTCCTTAATGAGCGCCATACCGCCCTGTCTTGCTTGTTGCATCTAGTATCTGCCTGCAGTACTGTAATACAGCTTGTTGCATCTAGTATCTGCCTGCAGTCTTTCGCATATCGTTATCCATCCTACCGGAGGGCGTCCTGCACTACGTTTGCCAAGTCGCGGTCTCCACTCAAGAACACGTTTACCTCAGCGGTTGTTGGTTCTTCGCAAAATATGGCCAGCCCACTGGCACTTTGCTATTTACTAACTTGATGAACTTTGTTCAATAGCATTAAAATGATCATGCATAAAATACTTAAAACTATGTAGCTAGAGTTGCTCAAACGTTATAATAAGAGCAGTAAAAACAAAATATTTATACAAACAAATACTCCTAATTGTAATCAAAATTCTACTACTAGTCAAAAGTCTACTCTCCACTTTTGCTGTGCACACTAAGTGCAAAAGAAACGCGTTCCATTTTCTAAAATTTGGGCGCTAAGCCCGTAGAAGTATAACGTTTTGAAATGATCCAACTTCAAGCTCAGTTCTGACGCATAACTTTCAAATACTTCTGTCGCTAACAGTACAGCATTACCTATTTGCATAGAGGAAGCAGGATTCCTTTTTCAATTTGGAAGTTGTTCCATAGTTTATTGGAAACGGCGACACTTGGGTCGACAAGTCGCCGGGTCGCGTTAGCCTAATGCAAACCAACTTTAGAGGTTCCTGTGGCGGGAATTCTCGTGTCTCAGTTCGAAATACTATTTATGTGCTAGCTAATATGCCTAGGATATTTGTAAAGCTTTATTGCTAAGAAACTGGTTTTAGGAATGTAGTTTTTTCTCTATTAAAGTAGATTTCGTGCAAAGTAAGTACCTATGTATGTCAGTAAGATGGCACAGAATAGACATTGGCATTGACAAATAGGCTTAGTTTGTGGGCAAACTTTTGTAGGTACCTATGGCACGTTAATTATACTCTTCGGGTCTTTGATAAAAATTTCAAAGATTATAAATTTTTAAACTCATACCTGATGGTTAATATTGAAGTTTTCATATGTATCCCTAACTTTTTCCAAACCTAATGGTGAAAGAATTTAGCTTTGTTTTATTACGACAGATTCATTTGATTATTTTTTACGATTTAAAGCACTTTCTTCCTGCTGTAATCCATTAGAAGCATTTTTTTTTATATTTTATGTTTGATCTTAGAAATTGTTCTTTGTAAACGTCGTCGTCATACGGAGTCCGTAAATGGAAGTGTCAGCCACTGCTATTTGTGGTATCATATACAATACAATACAATAGGTACACTTTATTGCACACCAAAAAAAAAACTAATTTACAAAAATAGGAAAATAAAACTTAACTTAGTTGCACAATGGGCGGTCTTATCGCATGGTATATGGTTGATACTTATGCCCAGCACTGAATGTTAATGGCTTACAATATAATGGTGTCTGATGATTTAGGTAGTTATGGATCTGACGGAAAAAACATGACGAATAACTGCTTGTGCAAACATGTAGGATAATGTTATTTTATGAAGACGTGCAATTAAAATAATTACTCGAAGCTTTTAAAAAAATTCAAGCATTTAGTTTTTGTATCCCATTGTATTTCCCCTTAAAATGATTGTAGACATTCATCTACGTGTTATAAACTAACAAAACGGTATAAACTTAAATTTAGCAGAAAAAGAGCAAAAACTAATATCCTTATCAAAGAAGATATTAAATAAAATACGTCTTCTATAAAATTCTCATGAATTCCTGAGACGAAACAGAGACCCGGAACGCTAACACATATTGCAACGAAATGAAATTCTTAAGCAAAACGGAGAGCTCTTCAAAGATTCAACATTAAACATTTCAAGAAAACTGCAAATATAAGTTTGCGGAACTTGGGCAACGGTAACTTTTATTTATAAAGAAAAATTGTGGAACTGTGAAGTTGCGATTGGTTTGTCGCGGCCACAATATCTTTCAGTTCGAGTGTGCAGTAACTATAACTTTGTGTGAGATAAAATCTATTTCATGTTACGAACGTTACGGCTGGATTGTTTTTATATTTGATAACAAAGTTTTGCGAAAAATGGTCAAATCTGTCATTATTTTATCAATTTAGTTTCACGGATCCTTATCCTCATTCGTCAATTTCCAGGAAAAGTTGTCAATAGATTATTAATATTCGAAAAGTGCATTTTAGTTGGGACTAAGATTGATGAGGGCATCAAAGCTAGGCGTGAAGTATACCTAATTTGTGTTTTGATTTCCTATTTATCTATGTTTTATAATACGACACGCATTATTTTGGAATTGAAAATTAACATATTCTTCGATAGCTCTTCTCTTCTAACTTCTTATAATCAATTAAACTATTCTACGTTAATTTTTGCTCAAAAATGGGAACTTCTATCGTAGAAAAAGGAATCGCGTGAGCAATGTCGGGGACTGGCTAGATAAAACCTATTTACAGTAGAAAGTCACGAGCAGAAACTAAAATAAAAACTCCCATACACTCTGATTGGCTACCCGTCAAATATTGTCACCGACACACATTGATATAAACGTTCTTCGACTTGCAATTTCCTTGCAAAAATCCCAGTTTCCCTTTGATCGAGATGCTTTATGCAAAATGATTTATTCGCGAGAGCGTAGAAATAATTATAGTGATGTTTTCCTGGTATTTTCTGAAACGCGGGTTGTCATTTTATAGCTGTCTTTTTTACTTTTGTTTTTTTTATTTATTTACACTAAACGACGACGTTTCAAGATGATTGATTCTCTCGATCGAGTTTGTGAATGACCAATGAACCAACGGAACGTCACATCAACGTCACATTTTTTTGTGAGCAACTATTACTTTTAAAAATTGTGTGAGACTGGGTTGGGTAGGTTTATGAAAAAACTGTTTTACCAGGCTCTCACTCCGCGGCAGTAGAAGTAAATAACAACAGTAACTACTGATGTTAAAAGCTCCATTCTATTTTAAATCTAAGCATCGTAGCATTAGAAGCGCTATATCTTCAGCGCAATACTCTCAGCGTCCAATCACTGCAGCGAGGCAACTTACCACAAATACTAAAAGTTTAGCAATTTACTTTTATTCGCGCCAGCACCGTTTTGCATCACTTGAGAAGAAACGCCGGTATTCCTTTTCCAATTTCGAACTTGTTCCATATTCGAACGGCTGCGAGGCGAGGCGACTTTGTAATCTTTTCGATTAGTTTCACCTTTTTCCTGGTTTTTGAGTTATGACGTTATTCCGCGTGGATGACGAGGCCGGCCTTTGTCTGAACTGTCTGTCATTTTAAGTGAAGACCTTCTTTGTGGGAGTTTTCGATTTTTTATAAAAGACTTTCACGCTTCTAACGGGGTTTTCTTTGATCATATTTAACCCGACATACTATTTGCGTTATTATTCTGAGGTAAGGTTCAGTTTACTTACGTAATTTCCATTTTTCATGTTGAATAGCGGCATAAATTTATATTGCTTTTATATTCAAGCAATAAAAATTTCCAAAATATCATGCTTGTAAAAGCATGGATAAAGCTCAAAAAATCCAGAAAATACGTATACATTTCCGAGCGACGTGAACCCTGTTACAGTGTCAATAAAGTCTTAATTCACGTAGCTGTTAAGTAAATCCGACATGATTGATTGACTGGCACTCAGGCTGTTAAAAATAAATAAAAATAACCAAGGGCCATGGAGGATCATTGATCAAACGTTGATAGACCCCGTCACTCCTGATTGGCGGTTAGACGCGGCGAGGCGGGAAAAATGCGGTAAAAAACCGGCGGACTGGTGACAAAGCCTTGAACCAGACTAATCAGTTTTAACCTGGGACCTAGGCTACTAAGCCATTATACTTAACAACATAACTTCGAGATAACGTTTATATCAGGGGTCCAATTCTACTTACTAATCGCTTTACTATGAATTTACTATGTATCGCCACAAAAGACAAAGATCTTTGTTCTAGTTGACGATTTTGCGCCGATTTCTTAATATTATGTAAGGTGCAATTTGCAAGACGGTTTATATTATAGTTTCAACCGTGACACATCACGGCATCTGTCGATCCTTCTACAGTTTCTTATGGAATGCAAAAATGTGTCATTCTGTGGCGATACCATTACCTTAGAGAATAAAAAAATAGTGAAAAAAATAGAAATAGTGATGTGATAGTGATTAGCTTAGCAGAATAGGACTCCAGTGTCTGATATAAGGGCATCTTATCTATCTTAAATACCTAAAATAAACAAGTACGACAAGTGCGAGTGTAACTCGCGCGCCGAGGGTTTTGAACTTTTGTCGTTTAGGTAGGTACGTATATTGACGACCTGTTAGCGCGGTGGGCTTACAACGCAGGAGGTTGCGGTTCTTCGTTCTTTTCTACGTACACAAAAATAAATCATCTAATGTGATACTTATATATACTTGATTAAGTATAACAGATATCGTAGTAGTACGAATTACACAAGATTGCTTAGCTTGTCGCTAAATGATGTTGTGTGGATTATCCAGGATACATTACTCTTCTCATATTTTTTGGAGCACGGTGGAATTCATGAATTCAATAATCTTATTATCTAAATATTCTTCGAGCGCAGTGGAATACATTGGGTATGGACTTTAAAATTTTGAGAACAACGGTTTCGTGGCGCTGTGGAACCCTACTATTACAGTTACTACAGATTAGTGGGCAGTTATGTGGGTTGGTACCTACAATTATTTTTTCGACTTTTTTCTACGTATTTCACTAAGTATGAAACTTAGACGATTTTTAAAACCTGTTTTGAATTGTCGAAATCCATACCTTTGATTTGATATTGCTCTCAATGAAATAGCCCCCATTGTATGAAAATTTGTTTTTTGACCATATTTCGAAAAGTATTGTTTTTACAGACTTCTCTATATTTTTCCTGTAAAATATAGATCTATATCTACAAACGCTTAGTACATTTTATATAGATCACTCTGCTATCTTCGGAGATAGAGGGGGGGGGGGGAACGGTCAAATTTTCGACCTTTTTCAAAATATTTCGAAAAGTATAAAACCTATCGAAATTTCAAAAACTGCATTAAAATTTACAAACTGATACCTTTCATTTGATACCCAACTCGGTGGGGTAGTCACCCCTTTAGAAATTTTTCCCGCCCTTTTTTGACCATATTTCAAAAAGTATTATTTTTACAGATTTCTCTATATTTTTCTGTAAAATATAGATCAATACCTACAAAAACTTGGTACATATCAAATCGATCGTTCTGCAATCTTCGGAGATAGAGGGGGGGTACCGGTCAATTTTTCGACCTTTTTCAAAATATATCAAAAAGTATAATATCCATCGAAATTTCAAAAACTGCATTGGAATGTACAAGCCAATACCTTTCATTTGATACCCAATTCGGGGGGGGGGGGTAATCACCCCTTTAGAAATTTTTCCCGCCCTTTTTTGACCATATTTCAAAAAGTATTATTTTTACAGACTTCTCTATATTTTTCCTATAAAATATAGATCAATACCTACAAACACTTGGTTCATATCACGTCGATCGCTCTGCAATCTTCGGAGATAGGGGGGGGGGGGGAACGGTAATTTTTTGACCATTTTCAAAATATTTTAAAAAGTATGAAATCTACCGAAATTTCAAAAACTATTTTGAAATCTACAAACGAGTACCTTTCATTTGATACCACTTTCGACTTTGTACGTTCCATTTAAAATTTCGATTTCAAAATTTGTATGGAAAATCTTCATTTTGATTTTTCATTTATTTTCATTTATTTTTCTATAAATATGTGCGGGCGCACAAAATGTATTATTATTTCAAATTTCAAGTCAATAGCTGCAGTAGTTTCTGAGATATTAAGGATTTAAAACACAAAACAGACCCAAAGCGATTTCATAAGGGTTTTGCAACCGATGGCAAAACCCTAAAAAAGGACCTAAATACCTATTCAACACTTAATATATTTGTAAAACCTAGCTTTTATGATGATCAGTAATCCAGTATTTTTCTTGTAGTTGACAAATATTTTAACATTTATCAGCAGTGTAATTTTGGTAACCATTAAAAATTACACAGGCGTAATAAATTAGGTTGCCGTGTGGTGCCGGCATAGAATTTCACCACCCCAACTCTTCCCGTGGGTGTCGTAAGAGGCGACTAAGGGAAACACACCGGGGGGCGGGCAGCAGCGCCTTCTGCAGAACAACTACACCGAACTGCGATCCCCAACCCGCATGCCCAGCGTGGGGATTACGGGCAATAACCCCCACGTAATGATGCCATCTATGGCGCTCATTAGGGGAGGCCTATGTCCAGCAGTGGACTATTATAGGCTGGTGATGATGATGATGATGATGAATAAATTAGGATATATTTTATGTTCATCAGTCTTATTATTTATTCGTAGTATACAAATCCAAGGACCGATTTTTCAATCTTCAGATAAACAACCAGATAGCCTTTATTAGTTGATTATGTTGGACGATTTCCTTCGTTTTGTTTTTGGAAAAAAAGCCAAAAAGACCTAAGTGGTGATATGTATTTAAAGCCGTCAATTGACGGCAAGCGACAGTCGTTTGCTATGAAAACCTTTTGTTGTGATTTAATATCTAACAAGTTTAATACTAATCTGTACCACCTCTTCACACTATCTGTCTCATCGCTCTTGGACACTGACTGATAGTATGAAGTTCGCTAGCATGAACCACGGATATCTTGTATTTTAGTTAAAAGACGGTTGAAAACCTAAAAATATTGATTTGCCTGATAAACAGATATTATACACTCGGTAGCTCCTTCGACTTTAACTGAGGTTTGAATAATCGGCCCTTATTAGGCTGTATTTAGTGCTCGACCGACGGTGAGCGCGTACCGTACTCGCTGATCGTACGTCCTGATCGTCGGTCGTGAAAAAGCGTTTAGTGCATAACTGACGGCAAACGTAGCCAAACGTGTGCAGTTGCGACGAAAAATGAACTGTTATATTATAGGTTCTAGGTATTGTTAACTCAATAATATGTGCTAACTATTTACACAAACGATTACGGCACAAAAAACGGAGAAGATAATCATGTGCACCCAATAATTGTAGTGTAGACCGGCTAATTGAAGGAGAATTTTGTACATTGTATTCGAAATTGCGACAACACGAGGAAAACATTTTTGAGTACCTACTTCAAGATGTCTACTCGAAGTTTTGACGAGTTGCTAGATAAACTTCAGGATAATTTGAAGCAAATTATTTTAATTATTTTTTTTTACCCTATTCCATTTCATTACGTATTAAGATCCTAGACTCAGCGGTATGACCCACAGTATAAACATAATATCCGTTTTGTTTTTGTGCAAAACGGTAATATTTTGTTCGCGATAGTGCGTACGCGCGTGCGGTCGGTTGCTCGGTTAGCGCAGCACTAAACGCGCGTGTATAACGACTAGCGCGTCAGTCGACCGACGCACGCCGGACCGACGAGCTCGACCGACGGTTTTCGTCAGCGCGACGTAGCTGTACGCGCGTAGGAATTCATCAGCGCTGCGCGCCGTAGTCTCTCATACGTGTACTAGATATAGGTGTGTACTGGGCCTTAGAGGTGTGTACGGGGCCTTAGTGTATGTGTGTGAATAAAGCAATTGCAAGACGGCCATCTTGTGTTTATATCAATACGTTTTCATTGATACAGCTACACTCGACCGACCTCAGCGCTCACCGTCGGTCGAGCACTAAATACAGCCTAATAGCGAACATATTCGTAATTCAAACTTGTTATTCGAACAGCGTCATTTGAAATGTTTGAAATCGAACAAAACACTACCTACACGATTCTGTAGCGTTTGAACTCTTTGAAACATATATATATATAAATACTCTATAGACAGAAATGGGTACAATGGCCATATTCTGATGAAGCCCCGTAAATATCTTTTATTTTTGGAATATTTTTCCCCGTGGCTTCACACGCTTTGTTTCTATTGAATAGAAACAACGCGCAGCGCAACCATTGATACGTTTCTACGTTTGAAGGTTTTTCGTATCCAATGGAGTTCCCATTAATTTCGTTCAGAAATAATTAAAAAAGTTGCAACTGCTGCCCAATCCATTCAGTTATTTGGGATGAAGAGGTACCAAAGATTTAAAAATCCAAACTTTCGCATTTATATAATAGAGTCATGTGATATAAATAATAATCAAGCTAAAAAGAACCAATTTTTTTTCAACAATACGTACCCATGTCTAACTTGTTTGTATTCTTTGATCATAAATTTCTTATTTTATTTTTAGCTTAAAATAAATTTACTTGTATCCAAAATAGTATAAGTCACGTGCTTTGATGTTTTATTAAAACGATGTTAAAATTAATGAGATGGACGAATCTCGTTATATCTTTTACCTAAATCTAATTTTATTAAAACCAGAAAATTAAGAAATAAATTGAGGAAAATTTGGTTTAAAATCACCTGAATGAAAAAAAGATCAATTTATTTGGCCAAAAGAGGTAGGTACACCTTAAACATATAACATAAAAAGAAGAAATAAAATATTAAAATACAGCACAGATAAACAAGTTATGACTCAGGCAATACCATTAGCGTCTGTGCTGCCCCTGTCGGCCAAAAAGGGTCAAACTCAGCTTTGTGCTAAACCACGCGAAAGCGCGGATCAACGCTGATTTTCAGTTTGATCCTGTTTTAGTGATATCACGAACGCGGAAAGGGCTTCTCAAGAAAATATATCATTTCTAAATAGGAATCAATCTCCTATATTTGACATAAAGTAAATTGTTTAAGAAAATAAATGAAATTATTAGTAGATTCTTTCTGTAACCTCAAACAGAAAATTTGAAAAATACCATTAACGACCTATTATTGAAGATATTTTGTAAAACACTTTTGTCGTGTAACCTCTAAATAAATGTTGCTATGGCAAACCTAGTTAATATTTTATTAGCTGCTCAGGATGATGGTATGTGCACCATATTACTGCTGCTAGATTTTACAGGTGCATTTGATTCAATATATATACCATTATTACTCTCTAAGCTTGCTTTCTATGGTTTTGCCCCAAATGTAGTGAAATGGTTTTCTAGCTACCTTATGCACAGGTTCCAATGTGTTGAGCTGAGGTCATCAAGCGGTCCCCCTTTGCGGTCAACCTTCTGCCCAGTCTCAAGAGGAGTTCCCCAAGGATCGATCCTTGGTCCAATACTTTTCATAATTTACAGTTCTGACATCATAAAGGGGATCTCTTCTTGTAAATTTCATATCTACGCTGATGATCTGCAGATGTATCTTTCTTTCCTGCCTTCTGACTTCTCCAGTGCTGTGAATAAAATTAATAATGATTTAGAACAAGTATTCCAGTGGTCTAATTTAAACTCATTAGTTAACTTCACTCATTAGGGACATCCTGGCACAAGTATATTTACATACTTAAAAGGATGTCCTAACATCTGTTTAGCTTTTAGAGTAGAGTTTAGAGTTAAACACAATTTTAAAACAAATAAACAATTTCAATTTCAATTAGTTCTTAACCCAAAGAAATGCCTTTACTTGCTTTTAGGTTCGAGAGCTAATCTTCTTAAAATGTCAGACAAATCAATTAATATCCATGTAAATGGAGAAAAGGTGGCCCATGTACGCTAGAAACTTGGGGCTTATAATGGATTCTAACCTACACTTCGAGAAACATGTCTCTGAATGTGTCCGTAACTGCTTCTACCGGTTAAAATTTTTATTTAAGATCCGAAGGTATCTATGTGAGGATGTAAGAATTACCCTCTGTGAATCTCTTATTCTTTCCAAGCTTAATTATTGTGATGTAGTATACGGTCCGTGCTTGCTCAAGCGCACTCAAAGGCTGGTGCAGCGAGTGCAAAATGCATGTGCGCGTTTTTGTTATCACGTACCACCACGCTCTCACGTAACTCCTTTTTTAAATTCTTCAAACATGCTTAAAATGAGTGCACGTAGGAATCTCCACCTAGCAACTCTTCTTTTTGGGGTAATTTCTAGTAGAACCCCTACATACCTTTACAATAAACTTTTATGGGCGAAACATGGTTCTAGGTTCGGCAGAAGAGAATGCACTAATGTATTTGTTACACCGAGGCACAAGTCAGTGGCTTTTCGTGGTAGTTTTAGGTTCGCGGCCTCGAGCTGCTGGAATGTCCTTTTGCCGCCAATCCGTGCCTGTAAAACATTATATACTTTTAGACTCAAGCTTCGAAGACTTTTACTTGCGACACAACTTAATTCATAGGGGTAGCTAGTAACCTTACCGATCATTGCTGTGAATTCAATCCTCCACTCAGTGTTTTTCGAAGTATCACTTGTTTTATCTTTTAAAGGGCAATGTATACGCTTCTACAACAATATTCCAAGTGAGTTGCAAAAATTATCTATAAATAAATTCAAACGGATTGTCAAAAATATACTTTGTAAAAAAGCTTACTATAAAATATCAGATTATCTAGACGACAAAAAAGTTTGGGACGAGTTATGCTCCAACTCTAAAACTAACAATCTAACAAGGTAAAGGTTTCTTGTTCGCTTCTTTACTTTACCTAAAAAAGATTGAAGTGAACAATTAATCAAAGTGATCACTTTATTTCCCATTTTTATTTCTTATTTAACTTGTATTTTGTGACGTGTCCAAGAGTCCTGTAAGGTCTAAAGGAAATAAAGCACTTTGATTTTGATTTTGATTGATTTTGATTTTATAACTTGTTGTTTCCAGCGGTGCACATTATTATCACACTTGAACGGGTGGATTTTACTCATTTTAACAAACAAACAGCCGCGTAAAATGAACAGAAAAATAACTCATTATCTGACTGACCGACAAGTGACATTGACAAATATCACACAGAATGTCCTAATATTGTATTATTGTTTTTCGTTCAGAAACCAAATTTTACATACACATTGTACTCTGCGCCTTTTCTGAACTCGTGCCCGTCATTGTCGTTTTGGCTGAAAACCAGCGCCCTTTTACAATAGCGCCACTATTTGTGTCAGGGCATTACGCTGAGCCAAGACATTGCCTACGTACATACCCTTTTGTCTTCCTGTCCACAGATGAGCTGCTTAGTATGTACCCACTGTTTAATTGTGATTTTGTTATACCTATCTAGTTCATAGTTCGTACATAAGTAACCTCTCTGTGTTTGCATTATTGTATTGTTTTATTTTCCAATAGTATTGTAATAACTTTCTGTTTGTCTTTTGTAGGTTTTGTCTTATAAACTATTTCTTTCTTTCTTTCTATTTTACAAAATGTAAAAAACGCGTTTGAAATAAAATTCCATATTTTTAAATCCCGCATTTTAGTACGACGGCAAAGACTATAATATAGTCTTTGTTTCTTATCTTATATTATAAGATAAAGAATAAGATAAATAAATAATAGGTGTAGTGTAAAAATATATTTTTGGTTTTGGATGTTATATGTATGTACGACGTTATATTATACTTATTGACTTATAAGCTCATATTCACTTATTGAGTTATAAGCTAATTTTTTTTCTGGTAATGTATATTATATATTTATATTTTATTTATTTATATTAATGTAATGCACTATTGATTGTAGTCTATGATTTTAATAACCTAGCACTACCTATAAAATGTTGTCCAAACTACCCAAAGGTTAGCAGAATGCTATCTAGCATTATGTTCGCCTATGTACAACTTTTGTGCAATAAAGTATAATTCTATTCTATTCTACTCTATGTATATTGAATAGTGAAATAGATACCACGGTAACTATAGCGACACTGATGATACGGTTTTTAAGATGGTGAAATTAAAAAATATTCTATTCAACACGATGTTGCCGAAATTCCGAATTCAGCTCATGGAATGCAAATGGCTGAAATAAACGGAAAGCGGTTAGAATTGAACGAAACTTTCGCTATTTCGCTCAAACGATAAATCACGACAATATTGTGAAAATTTACTTTTACTTTTTCCTCGCGTCTCGTATAAAAAGTTTTCGCGTTAAATATTGGCAGCCCCTTGCGGCAAGTCATGCTGTTTCATTTCGCGGTTCATTTTTATTGTTTTTTACTGTTTCTCTGGCGGTTGTGCAAGGAATACTAAGGGTTTGTTCTGGTGATACGGTTGATGCTTTGTTTCTTCAGCAATATTTTCTGTTTCTAAAACTTTTCGTTTTGTATTTCAACCTGAATTTTTTTTGGTATTATTATGTATATAAAAGTTAGTCACGTACAAATAATTAGCTTTTATATTACCATCTTTATTTTTAAGACTATTTTGACTAAGAACATAGCTTTCCCTAAAGATACGATCCGGTTTCAGTCGGTTTCAGGTAGATCTTTTAGCGTGGGTTGTAGTCATAACATTCGGTAATTTTCTTACCTAATTTGCTCATCATAAATATGATACAAAAATTGTTTTGAAGCAGCGCTGGTATAACAACCTGATAAAATTAAAACGAGGTATTTGCTGTTGATAGTTTTTGTGTGTAGAGTTTGATTATTTAGTTACCATTACATGAACCATGACCACAAAATCAGTTAATTACTGTGTTAAAATATAAAAAACAATGTAATAATGTAGTGTCTTATAGTGTAGGTATTCATGTATAAATGAGTTCCTATTATAAGTATCTGTATAAGTACCAGAACCTTTCATTTAATCTAACTAAAACAATTTGTATTTATTTTTCCAGCATCAAAAAAGTTGCTAATATTACACTAATAACATCTTAAGGTCAACATAGCATCCCATTAGTCTTTGCGAGCCTGCTAAGAAGCAGGCTCCTGTGCCTTTCGCATCCAGGAGTGCCCAGCGAATTTGATAATATCATCAACCAAACGCACTTTTGAACGTCCTCGACCTCTCAAGCTTGACCTTGGCTTCGACCTTGTCATTGCTTTTGTCCACTAGCCATCACCACGTTTAGCCAATTGTCCTGCCCATCTGTATCGAGGTCTATAGCCCTGTCCGCAACGTCGCACACTTTCATCGTCGGATCGTGTTGCGTACTAGGTCTATTAGTTTGATGCCGAGCATAGCTCGCTCCATGGGCCTTTGTGCGACTCGTACTCAGTGCACAATCTCCTCAGTGAGTGTCCATGGTTCGGCACCATAGTCATTGTCGGCAGGACACACTGGTGTTATAGCCGAGTTTTCATTTTCAGGCTCTGTGGGGTCTTTTGACTTTAGGTACTTAAAAGTGTAAGAATCTATCAGCAATGTTTGGGTATGCAGAAGCAATATTTTTTATAAAGATAAAGAAAACTTTATTTTGAGCATACAATTTTACTTTTTCTTATAAACTTAAGATAATGAGCCGTTTCGTATTAAGTCCGACTCAGCATCAGCATATGCCGTGAAACCTAGCCGTAGGGCAAAGAAATCACAACGCTGATCTTCTGTCGAAACCAAGTGACGCGTCACGTACACTAACGATGACATATTATAAGCTATGTGTAAAGTCATTATATTATGTATACTAATGTGTATAGTCAAGTCTCATATTTTATTAGTGTTAGGTACCTATAGTTGCGACGTAAGAATTGACCTCTCCAACTCAGCCAGTGGGTTTCATAAGAGCGGACTTAGTGAAACCTTTCACTAAGTCCGCTCTTATGAAACCCACTGGCTGAGTTGGAGTTACCTACTAGGTAGACATAACATATCTACTTATTTGGTAATTAAACACCTCTACTTCCTACAAGCGTAGATTATAGCAGCAAAACTCCCTTATTCACGCGCAATTAACGTGATCCGGTAGATGCGTTATGGTTATAAAATTATGGGTCGCCAATCTAACCAATGCTTTTCCTATCACCCCCAGTACCCCCCGACATCATCAGCGACGACACCTCCGGAGACGTTTCAGTCCAGGAGCTGGAGAACGCGACCTTGACTTGCAAGGCCACCGGTCATCCGCCTCCGAAGATCACCTGGAGGAGAGAGGATCATGAGCCTATACTGCTGAAGAAGCCATTGTCAAGGGAGTTTGATAAAGGTAAGTCTTTTATAGGTCTGAAGGGTATGAACTTAGAGCTTTTAAAATACAAATAACTGATTTGATAAAACTATAAACTAAGTCCTTTATATTGAGGTACTTACACTGTCCAGCCCTCGGGAATATTTTTTTATGGAAACATCTTGCGATCATTTTCTATCCAAAAGCAAAACGATCATCTAAGCTTGAATAAAAAAATCAATAATCGAACATAAAACCTCCTTTTTATCAACCGTCAATATGTTGATCAATGGTTGATCAGTCGATATTTATAAATCATACGATGCCCCAGAAGATGTATTGTGATTCTAAAGTAGGCCAGTATAGTTAAGCGTAGTAAGCATGAGTTATTTTAAATTATGTATAGCTTTTATATTTTATTGGGCTTATCGGATTTTGTTAATTTCTTAACTGTCAATAATTTCTTAGCCTGGAGGTTTATATCTAGTGTAGGTACATCCATTAACTTATCCCATCAAAAATATAATATTATGTACTCATTGAGATTATTTTAGTAATTAGTAAGTAGGTACTTAACAGAATATATAAAATACAGTTAATAATTATACTACCATATCTATTACGAAAAAAATCTAAGCCGTCACAATATAGGGCAGAGTGCCCATAATGCTGGCAGCATCGCCAGGTTGGATGATCGCCATCCAACGTTGGATGGCGATCATCCAACGTTGGATGGCGATCATCCAACCTGGCAATGCGTTATTTTTAATAATATTTTATCTAAATTAATACAATTAGATAATTAACCAAAACACAAACTAAGATGCTTTGAGGCTGGATGGAACCAACCCAAACTACGGGTTGGTTTAGCATCATAATAATAATTTCAAGCTTCAAAAAATGTATATGCTGTAGTTTTTAGGTGGGCATTTCCCGGTACGAAGTAGCATCTTTTGTTATTTTTAGTTTTTTGTGCTTCAATTTACACCTTCTGTGTAAGTCTTTGCTGGTTTCTGCCACCATTTCCCTAAAACAAGGATATTACTAAATCATAGGTCATCATCATCATCACCAGCCTATAATAGTCCACTGCCGGAAATAGGCCTCCCCTAATGAACGCCTTAGATGGCATTATCATTTGGGGGTTATTGCCCTCGCTGGGCATGCGGGTTGGGGATCGCAGTTCAGTGGAGTTGTTCTGCAGAGGGCGCTGCTGCCCATCCCCCGGTGTGATTCCCTTAGGCGCCTCTTACGACACCCACGGGAAGAGTTGGGGTGGTGAAATTCTATGCCGGCACCACACGGCCAATTAAATCATAGGTGTTTAAGTGAAATACCTATCTACGCAAATAATTCGCATTTTCCTAAAACACTAAATGGTTGTTATGGATCCATAATATACCTATCTATACCTTACTGATTTAACAACAACCATTCAGAGAACATAGTTTCTGGGTTAATTACTTTTGGCCCTGACATACTTTAAACGCGATTATTCAATACAATACCAAAATACTTAATGTATGGGCCCTTTTATCACTTTGAAGCTATCTCTTCCAGGCAACTCGGATGGAAAAAGTGTTTTAATTTATGAAAAGCACGAAGTATTAAACTAAGTGTACACACTAAAGTTAATATAAGTTAAATATAACATTATGAAAACTAAAATCACTAAATAAATGTAACCAATACCTAATTATTGATGATTTTATGTAATATTATTAGATTTTATGTATAAAAAAAAATTAAACTAATAAAGAAAAATTTTAATTTTTACTCCACAAGAAAAGCAAAGATATAAATTACGATAAACAAAGGTAAGAACCAGCTAATAAAATAGATATTAGGTAGAAACCTAAATAAATAATCAATTTCTAACAGTGAAAACTTAAAACGTCTAGAAATAGGTACTTCTATGTACCTATTTCCAGTACACGTCCCCCATACCACCCAAGTCTTAAGATAATGCTTGAAATACGTGCCTCAGGTGCCGTAGGAAATTGGTAGCCCGGAGCTTTCTATTACCCACCCCAGACAGGGTTGGTGCAGTTGACATACATTTAAAAAGGTGAAAACCTATTTCGATAGTGCAGATTTAGACCTAAATATTCACTCGAATAACGGCACAGTGGATTACAATGAGCAGATTTCGATTTGCATATACATACATATGTAGGTATATAAAAAAATATTATTCCAAATAAGCGATAGGTGGCTGGCCGTCAACTGGAAATTATGTCAATGTCAAATTAGTGGAATGTAAAATCAACAAAAACATGCTAAATTGGCAACACTGACTAGAAACCATAACAAGTCGGTTGTACTTCATTTGACATTGACATACCGTGATTTCCAGTTGATGCCGCACCTACAAGATCTTTGGAACTATTTTTTTAAACAGAAAGAAAACTGCTTATTTAAAAAAAATACAGAGAAAGAAAACAGCTGTTAATGTCAAAGAGTTTTTAATCTATACTGAAAATTCTATACTAATATTATAAAGAGAAAAGATTTGATTATTTGTTTGTTTGTATGTTTGTTTGTTTGTTTGAATTGAATAGGCTCCGAAACTACTGGACCAAGTTGAAAAATTCTTTCACCATTAGAATCCTAAATTTTCCCTGATGAACATAGGCTATATAATATTTTCAAAAAAGTTAGGGATCCGCATGAAAATTTCAATAATTGAACCGTGCGCTGTATATTCAACCTCTTTTTCTATTATGGCGCGCGGTGCTTGCTTGTTCTATACGGCCATTGTCAGATATGGAGTGTCAAGTCAATGTCAAAAACCCTAATGCTGTTAAAAAAAGTAAGGGATCCGTATGAAAACCCATCGTGTTAGTGTGTATAATTTCAAAAATTTTTGATTAATACCCGTGCGAAGCCGGGGCGGACCGCTAATATTTTAATATACAGGTAAGTAGTGAGTTTGTACGGAAATCGAGGGAAAGCCTGCTAATCAATTCGTGTGTGTAGCTCGTAATATTTTACTGTTTTTTTTCAAATGCATTAGATTAAAAAACAAAAGAATTTGAAGGAATTAATTACCTAAAATTAATTTACGCATTCGATAACGAAGTGACGTAGGTAAATCCTCTTTTCTACAATAAATTCCGTGAGAGGGCGTATGGTCTTCTATTTGCATTCATAAATTTTGCAGACATGATGTTCCTTTGTTTCTTCTTATACCGTTCCCAATTTTAAATAGGGGCATTTTAAATTGGGAACGGTCAACAGAAATCCATTAAAAACATCTGAGGTTGTATACTTCTAGCTATCCCATAAACCTCGTGTTGGTACATAAAATATGTAACCACCCCACTTAGCTCCTTGCCTCTTTGTTACCCTTATCTTCACCCTTCCTTGGCTTCCTTATAATTTTAGGGAGGGGAAATGAGCCTTGCTGCCTATAAAATGGCCTTACGTACTCTTGTTAATGACACACGGGAGTGAGGTTCGCGCAGCTGGTGCCAGGCTTGTACCTTGTACCTATGTTTGTTTTGAAGCGACTTCCTTAATGAAGCCGCGTACGAAGTCTGAGGGTCCCGGAGCATCGTTTGATCTGAGATATTTTTCTGTTGAAACACCGCTGGATTTGACTCTTGAAATTTTGTTGTTGTCCTCATTTTTATACATTAAATTAAGAAATGTTTGATGTTTCGATATTTATTATCATTATAATTTCACGCCAAAATTGGTGACCGTACTGTAATATTGCTAGTTCTAGATCAGATTGAATTAATTGTATTTTGGTTTATTAAAGACATAATAATTCAATAATTAATATTATTATACTGTGTAATTATTCATTATATTGGTTGAAGCGAGTTGCTTTATACGAAACTTTGTCTTTGTGCCCTCCATCACACTAATTAACTAAAAGCTTTCGATTCCATTATTACATAGATAGATAGAAAATACTACACACAAAGAAAGATAATTATTCAAAACACGTGGTTAAACCCTCCACTCTTACAGTTAGAAAAAACCCGATTATTGCTATTATTGACAACAGCGTAGTTTATTTTAAACCATAGCAAAAAAAAACATTAGAAATGTTAATCATTTGGCAAACTACAGCGACCACAGCGGAATCTTTTATTTAATTCCAATAAATAGTAACAAAATCCTTAGTTTATTCGACATGATTTTATCAAATGAAATGTATTCTATTATTCAGAACAATACTCCGATTCAATTAGAGGAGTCGACCAGTTCCCGTTGATCCCTGTAAAATCATTATACAGGTATTTTCCTTTGTAATTCGGAAACCAGTGGAAGGAACAAAATATCTTGTTCTGACGGGTTAAACCTCCGTTGGTTTGGGGTTTCTTTTACACGAAATTGTACCTGCGGATACAATTAAATTAAAATGTTTATGTGGCAACTATTATTTAATCGTTTATTTATTTGGAGTGTTATAATTCTCTCTTCAAAAGATTTTCAAACGCTTATCAATCATCATTCATCAATAAATATCATCATCAATACATATAATATAATGATTGTTGTAATTAATAGAATTTGTCTGATTGTCTGTGTGTTTGTGCACGCTAATCTCAGAAACGTCTTATCTGATTTTAGATGTGGTTCTCACTAATTTATTGCGGTAAGCTTCACTTAACATTTAGTGTTCAATCGGTTCTTAAATAAAAAAGTAATGAGCTATTTTGGATATCATTTTTAAATAACATTGCTGGACAATCCACGTAACATCATCTTGCCGTAATATAACATAATTCGATAAATTTCAAAATTTCTATGAGATTGGGCTAAAGAGTTTTCGACAGATTCTTAAAGTGGCTTACGGACAGTTTGTATGACCTCTTACCGATGGGTTTGTAGCGGAATTCGAGAAGATTTTTTACTCTAAAGTACACGCGAATGAAATCGCGAGCGGGTCAGTTAGTCTATACTAATATTATAAAGAGGAATAAATAAATAATGCTAGACAATCCACACAGGATCATCTGGCCCCAAGTTAAGCAAAGCTTGTGTAATGGATACTAGATGACTGAAAAAAAAAAAACTTAAAATATTACACACAAAGATATTTTTTACCATATATTGAAAACGACCAGATATCTGCAGATCATACAAATAATTTGTCCCGAGGCTAGAAATCGAACCCGACAGGCGAGAATCGAAATGTGGACCTTCGCCCACTGCGCCACACAGGCGCCATCTATAAGAAGAGTCTTTATGGAATTTTTTTTTTGGATCGCATTAGGCAGCGAAATCACTGGACCGGTTTTATAGCATCATCAGCAATAACGTTATTCTACGACTTTTGAAATAACTCAATTGGTAGGTACATTAATAAGACATTATTTAAATTTTTATTGTATTGTCGTGACTTTTGTCGATCTAGTTATGTTGCATCAAGATAGGTATGTACCGATAAGCCATGGTACGGGTTTTTTTGTTTGTTAGCCTTTGCGATGCGCTTAGAGTTACGAACATTCAGGTGGATTTTTAAAAATATATTTTAATTTTTGTAATGAAATAAATAGTAGCTATATATTAAAAGTCGTAGAATAAAAGTTGTTGCTGATGATGCTAGGAAACTGGTCACTAATGGTTGCTGGTGTTTTAAAAATAACACTGTATAGAATATTTTTAAAACCTTATTTAAAAAACTGCAATAATATGTATAACCCAACGTGTATGTACGTAAATTTATAATTATGAATGCGGACCGCTAGTAATTTAAAAAGTAAAAAAATATAAAAAGTTGAATTAATATCACTCCTATCCTCGGTGCAAAGCTAGGACAAGAAGATTAGATTTTATATTCGCTTTCAATGTCTGTTGTTGTTCTTTTGGAAAAACATCTTTAACATTCCGCTTTAGCAGTGAGTTGTATTTAGTTACGTCTGCAGAGTGGTCCTAGATTGTCAAAGGAAATAAAATGTCTTATATAAACAGAGAGGCGAGTCTAATTGACGGATTAATCTCTGAAGTACAGAGAGGGAGTTGCTACTTCTTTGAATTGACGACAGTAGACGTTATCGTGACTTCTGTTTTGTCTATACGATTTATGGATTTTTCTACAGGAGATACAGCGCCTTGTCGCCTTTGTTTTCTGGACAAGGAACTACGAGAATCCTCGGAACTAATAAATGTGACGTCATGATCTCGTCAAGATATTTTCGTCAGCTAGACTCGGGGCTCAGGACTTGCAATATTCAATCAAATTTCTTACCGTTGCAACGGTATAGTATAGCTCACATGGTACTGGAATCGAAAGTGAAATAGCACTCTTTGATAACGTAGATCAAGAAAACTTTGAGAAAAAATAATATTAATACCGTTATTTTTTTATTTTCAAAGGTTTAAGAGTTTGCCAAATCGAACTAATAGTTTCGGAGGTACGGTGAGCGTCAGTGGTTTCTCTATTGCTTTTTCATTTCAGTTCATGTTGTCAACTTCTTATCGCAGCTCGGCTTTCGTATCAAACGAACTTCAAACTTTTTCTGCGCTCGAGTGGCTCGTTTTCGAGTCTTATTACAAGCCGTTAGCAATTCAAAAATTGAACTTTATGATATAATGAAACAAAGTACCCACATGCTTAAAAACTTGCCACAATGCTTCCTTTATCTCTTATCTTATCTTTATCAAATACTTGGTACGTATAAGCAAATGTTACCTACCACAAGACACATGATCCACGGACAAATGAGAGGGATTTGCACAACTCTCCTGCGGCTGTTGATTTATTGCTTCGCTTAAAGGTTGTTTGTAGCGTAATGAGGACCACTGGCACACTTACGCCCTTACTCAAGCGCAACTTAGATCTTAGCGATGGATCTAAGTAACTCTGAAATCACTGACTGTTATGATGATGATTAACTGACAATGATTCGTCATTTGAAACGTACACGAATGTGAATTGGTTGAGTATTGGGGGTTAGTGAGCTAGAATGTTTTAAATCGCAAGGGAATAATAATTATGGATAGAAAAGATTGTAGTGTGTTTTGACTTACATCTGTTTCATATTCGGATAAAATGAGCGAGACAAAACAATCAACAAATAGTAGTAACCTGCACAAATAAACTAATAGGATATAAAAGTATTCGTTTACTGTCTAGAGTTCTGTTTCCCAATTTGTTTAGTACTAGCTAAGTCAACATTTCACATTTGTCCCCAAAAAGGTCAAGATGATTCATGCGCACCAGCTTTCCACTGATGAATTCTGATGCCAATCTTGCAAATTTTAGATAAACAATAACATAGGAATATTGTTATCAGAGATAAATTATCTTACCTACATCGTAAAGCTTAACCTACAAACCGAAGCAGCTCATATCTTCAATCCGAGAACAAAGGCAGTCGAAATAATTACCTCTCTCCTGAACATTAGGATAGTCTCATAGTTATAATTGGCGCTGTGACGTTGAAGAATGACCCAACAAATCGTTGCCGAGATTTGCGGATCAGGCGGGTTGACTGCCGGTTTTTGGGATATCAGCGTCTGTTTTCGGGGGGGTAAGCGTTATTTTTGCTTGATTGGCATGTGAATGGGATTACAAAGCCGTTTACAGCTCATGCAAGCTTTTATTTTGATGTTCTAATCCAATCCTATGAATATGAGAAAATTTAAGTGCTTTGTTACATTCGCTGTAGATCTGTAAGTTTTATTTACCAGTTTTAGGTGAAAAATATGGTAAAAATATATTCCGAGGCGGCAATCGAAGTCACAATTTCCGTCACTTTTTGTCGCAGGCAAACCTTCGCACACTACCCTAAAGGTCGTTAAGGCGCTGTGAGAGACAATGTTTAGATATTTCAGGAGGTGAAGCAGGGGAAGTGGTGCACGTAGCTCCGCCCCTACGCGTTGACAGCAGCGCGTAGCCTTATTCTGGCGCGACATCCTTATTCTGTTCACCGAATGGGAAATCCCGGGATGAAAAACCGGGATTTCAAAATAAATTTTGCATTTAAGTGATGATTGTGACTAACTACATATAGTTAAAAATCTTTTGAATTGAATTATATTTATAATCTAGAGGTATACTAATATTATAAAGAGGAAAGATTTGATTGTTTGTTTGAATTGAATAGGCTCAGAAACTACTGGACCAATTTGAAAAATTCTTTCACCATTGGAATCCTTGATGTTCCCCGATGAACTAAGGCTATAGAATGTTTTCAAAAAGTTAGGGATCCGCATGAAAAATTCAATAATCAAACCGTGCGCTATGTATTCAATTCTTTTTTATTATGGCTCCGCTGCTTGCTTCCCTACGGCCAGTGTCAGTTATGGAGTGTCGAGTCAATGTCAAAAACCCTAAAGCTGCTCAAAAAGTTAGGGATCCGTATGAAAACTGTAAAACCCAACGTGTTAGTGTGTAAAACTTATGAAATTTTGGGTTTTTGTCCACCGATCCCGGGATCAGATTTAATTGACCACTGATACCGCCAAGGTTTATCCACCGATACCGGGATCGGTTTCCAATGAAAAACGATTAAATATTTTTATCCACTGATCCCGGGATCCGTGGCTACAAAAAATTACTTAAAATAAGTTAAGTTAATAAGTTTTGGAAACGGATCCCGCTTGTAGTGTTTAGAAGTTTAAATTAAAACAAATGTATATTATTGCATTATGTTATATTGATCAACGGTAAATTATTTTAATAAAATTATTTTAATAAATCTGATCCCGGGATCCGTGGACACAAACCCGATTTTTTTTTGTGGATTGTCCAGCAATAATTATTTAATATTTATTTATTTATTTTATGTGCGAAGCAGGGCAGACCGCTGGTATTAAATGTTTATTGTTTTGTGTTTTTTTATTGTTTCATATATTGATTGGGTTTTCTGGTCTAATCAACATATGAAATACAAATCAATAAACAAATCAAATATATGAACAACTAAATCAGGGTTGATATGATTTAAATCACTTGATTTTAATCAGTGATTAAAATCGCGATTAAAATCAAGTGATTTTTTTTTAAATCAATGATTTAAATCAGTACGTTTTTACTGCTACCAAATCAACGAAAATATGTCAGGGGACTTCCCACGGCATAAACTAAAATAAAGAAAGAAATAATATTTTCGAAAGAATATTTTCAGCATTCAATTTGGTGCACAGCAAAATAAGAAATAGATTAGGCACCGAGAAGGCAGCCAAATTAGTCTTCCTTTTGAAAAGACTAAACTAATTAAGTATTTTACTGTCCATTAGAATGACAATGTTTTTTTAAAAAAGTGATTTGGCTTTAGAAGAACTTTTTGATTTTTGATAATTTTAATTTATTTTTTGTTACGTATGACAAATATGTGGAACTATTCTGTTAAATAAATGAACGATTTATTAAAATAAAATGTTTTTGTTAATACTATTAATAAATGTAATGTCCTGTTTTTCTTATTAACTAACTTCCAAATTTAAAAAGATCAGAAAGTAAAAAAATCAAATAAATCTGATTTAAATCAAATAAATCCGATTTAAATCAAATAAATCCGATTTTTTTGATTTTTTTAAAAAAATCATGATTTTTATCAACCCTGAACTAAATAAAACCAAGGAAATACAGATCGTTACACAAAAGCTGATTTCAGGCCTTCGTTAAAAAATGGGTTTAGCTGCTACTGCTGTTGCTGATCCAATCAAACTAAAGGCAACGTTGTTGTTGTTGTCGTTGAGCAGACGAATTTTTCAAACCTATGAAGAAATGGTAGCCATATCCTTCGGAACTCCCAGATTATGATTGAAGTAGTAATTTAAAATTAAGTAGTAATAATTAATTTACATTTCATCAAAAGTTAGCTGTCTGCTACAACAGGGCATGTTTTCTTCATTGACATTTGCAGAAAGAAATTAAAAATTAACTCTGATAGGTAGTCAGAGGTATTAATTAGTATTATGTTATCTGTGACAAGAGGTAATTTTTCGTTAGGAAGGTATGGAAGCGACTGCTGAAAATATTTTAATTGAAAATAAAATCCCGGGATTACGGGATTAAATCTAATACATAATCTAGAAAAATGATTCCGTGATTCTCAACAAAGATCACTCAATCCTGGAATCGCTACATTTTTCCGATACAAAAATACCTAGGTATATAAGTTAAAACCTAAAGATTAGGTCAATATTAGCATCCGATTATAATCGGAAAAACTCAAACCGGAAAAGATCAAAACCTAAACTTTAGGTCAATATTAGCATCCGATTATAATCGGATGATGTTTTGACTTATATACCTAGTCAAAGTCGCTCGCTTAACTCTCGCGCGGCGTAAACTAGCGCGGTGTTTTCACACTCGACGTATTGAGGAGCGAGGTTCTGAATACCATTCGGTATTTTTGTATCGGAAAAATGTAGCGATTCCAGGATTGAGTGATCTTTGTATTATTTATCCGATCTCCGCTATAACCCAGTATATTATTTACTACACACATACAAAGCTTCATAATATTCCAGTGTGAGATGATCTCTCGTTGTTTAGGCTTTCTGTACAATCAGAGGTCAACTTATACTGGAAATTTATATATTACCACACACGCAGGACACAAATGTCAAAAATAAACAAAGAAACGTGACCTATCTCTGTAACAGCTCGCGGCTGACTGGCGTGATACTGCCAAACGCGTGACAGTAGTTCTTTGCGCAAGACAAATAAAGTTGAAAATGGCGTTGCGTTTGATTTTAGTTGAATCTCTTGTTCGACAATGTGAAAATTATTTATCGGTTTTAATTTAATTTAAAAATAAATACACCAGTAAGTTAAAATCTTTATACATATTTCTCTACATGATAAAATTACCTTTCTTACAGTAACAAAATTATAAAATGTTATCACTCAAAATATTGAGCAATTCGAGACGAAAAAGTATTTTCGTGTTCTTTCTTGCGATTTGTTTTTCAAGTTCCTAGATGATTTTTATGAAATATTTTTGCATAAGTCTTTTGTCCATACACTTGACTATATACACTGTATTTTTTTTGGGCTTGTAATATGTCGCAGTAAGCCTAACTGAGCGACGAAAAAGTGGACGTTTTACGACTTCTCTCTTTGGGTAGCCCCAATACATGCGTTACCCTTACCTGGTCAATACACATTATACATAGTGTCAAACCAATAGCTCCACTATACTTTTATTATAAGCACGGGCAGAGAGTGTAATAAGCGTGGGTTTAAAGTATTTTATTTCCTTTAAGCCCCAAAGGACTGAGACACGTCACAAAATACAACTTACATAAGTAATACTGGGAAATAAAGAGATCACTTTGATTTTTTATTTTCTTTTAAGGTATAGTAAAGAAACGAATAAGAAACATTAAATAAACTTGTAAGGTTGTAAGTTTTCTAGTTCGAGCAAAACTCGTCCCAAACCTTTTATCGTCTAGATAATCTGATATATTATAGTAAGCCTACCATCTTTTATTCTTGAAATCCAGAGTGTATAAGTTCCTTCTGGGAAATCGTGTTCTATCTTAGACAATTTCTTCACTTACTTTAGTAAGATAGGGACAACGAGTTCGATTATTTCCAATAAAAAATACAAACTTCAATCAGTTATCTGGTACTCATGAAGAACGATCTGTTAACAGAAAAACTAGATACATTAATATTATAAAGAGGAACGATTTAATTGTTTGTTTCTTTGATTTAAATAGGCTCCGAGACTACTGGACCGATTAGGAAAATTCTTTCACCATTAGAATCTTACATTATCCCTGATGGACATAGGCTATAGATATTTAAAAAAGGTTAGGACCCCTATAAAAACAAATCAATAATGTAAACCAACGTGCAAGTGTGCGGGTAAAAAATTATGTTTTTGCAGTTTTTGTTATACATATGGATATCACGAGTATTTAACGAAGCCGGGACGGAACACTAGTTGTTTATCTCTATAAAATAATCTAAGGTTTGTTTCTAGGATTGATCCTAGTAGATTTTATTTGTGACTATCTCTCAAAAATGCGCGCTGCCGCCGGTCACTCATAATAAATACATGAAAATAAATTATTTAGGAACCAAAAAACCTGATACCGTTTACAGAACTTAGCTAAAATTGAAAGTTATTTTTTATGAGCATTTATATGATTTTTTTTTGGTATGACACTATTTTAAAAGGCACGCGATGCGTGGCGTATGTCTAACTTGTAATGTAAATTTGCGCGTGTCTACGCGCAAATTTTCGACCTCTGATTTTGCCTTGGGTTACCCTTGACCCTTTATACCTACTGTATAACCCTTTATACAATATAATGGTCATAGCTCATTAGAACCACCCGGCACCCGACCCGCACCTACTCGCCGCCTCTCGGCATCCACTCATGGTCCTCGGTTGTACACCGCGAGTCAACGAGTGGACCTCAAGTGGTCAAAAAAAGCGAGCAGTCTTTGCATGGGTGGTCTAGGGGTGCCACTCGTCGGGTTCGCGTGAGGCAACCATGCAACCATGAGCGATCTTCGAGTGGATCACTCGCGATCGAGACGATCTGATGACACTACGGAGTTGAAGTGAGCGCATGTCGACACAAATCCATAAATAAAGAATACTAAACGCTCTAGGTGCGAGGGTGCGGGTCGGCTGCCGGGTGGCTCTGATGAGTAACGACCTTAATACTCTTTTAACTAATTATTTATTTGTCTGATAGTGGAGAGCTTCGTGGGCAGTTCTCTGCCGCTGTGGCGCGTGGACCGCCGACAGATGGGCGCGTTCCTCTGCATCGCCTCCAACGACGTGCCGCCCGCAGTCAGCAAACGGATCACACTGCTTGTTAACTGTGAGTAATATCTTCTATGTATATATCTGGCAATCTCTGCTTTTTATTATTATTTACGAAAGCTTATAGATTTTGTAGATTTTTTTATAATTCTTGTTCATTTGGTATTATCATGTACCGTACACTCTTTATACCCATAAGTTTTCTGTAAGAAAACTCTTTTTGGGTTCAAGTCGCCTATGTAAGTAAATATCATGTACTCGTATGTATGGCAATGCTGCTGTGCACTATACTCGCCAGTTTTCGGTAATTATTTTTCAATTATTTATAGTTGAAAATTTGGCGTATCTAAGATTTTGTGATCCTAAACCAATGAATGCTATTGATTTCTGAATTGGATATAGGCTGCTTAGCTTGAACAAACGCTAGCAAAGCCGTGAGATTCTTTTTTTATCCTCAACTGCCTCTTAAGGTACCGTAAAACATGAGGAACTGCTTCAGATTAAAATCCAAAATTTCTCTACGATTCACTCCTGACGTAGCCTATGAATACAATAAAGTCTACTAGCGTAAAGTTATTTCAAGAACGAACGGCAAACTTAATTTAAGCACCTATAAAATATTTGGCACAATTTCACCAAAACACGAAATGCAATAAGTTGAATGATGTTTTTCGGTCACGTACCTCCGGTGGGCTCCTACATAAAGATGGATTTCTGGATCAGCCCCAAAATATTCCACCAGATGGATTATATTATTCAAAGCGGGTGTTTGTCGCAATTTGACACAAACAAAAGGGTTTCATCAAATTTTCCTTTGAGATGCATCTTGGGTGTTTTTATCGGAGGAGAAATTGAGCCAATTTGTTGGTATCGATTTTGTTTTAGCATAATATTAGGCTTTGGGTCGAAAGTAGAAAGCGGGAACGGTTTTTGACAGCTTCCAAGGAAACAATAAAGCACGGTACAATTATGCAAACAGACATAAAAATCGGCAGATAATGACGATGGTCGAAAATGTACCTACCCATAATTTAATTTATGTGTAAAATAAATTATCTCGACTCATCGTCATGAACATTCTGATCTACCGAAGCGGTGTTGTTCGGGAAATCCGTATATTCCATTGAATTTTTTTTAAGCTGTTGTGCAACTATAAATATATTGCGGTAATTATATCAATACCAATAACATTAACAAATCCAAAAGTCCTCAAGCAAGTCCTAAGCTGTTAAAATAAAGTGAAGGATTTTATAGTTTAATTTATGTTCAACTTTTTAATGAGCATGATGATGGCAATAATATATATCTGTATACATATTTGCAGTTAACTCTATTATTGCAATTGTAAATACATGTTTGATTTTGGTCCTTTTTTACCTACTAGTTATTTTATTGGTTAATAAAGGAAAAATACATTATTTTTTCTGATTACTACTGTTTTCCAAGATAATCTAATTCAATGATCTCTCTTGTGTTTTCACCAGTATTATAGGATTTTAATGGTTGCTTTTATATATAAAATTCACCACACGTTCAATTGTATTACAGTAGATTATTCGTCGATTATCCGAATTAATTGGGACCGGGGTCGATTCGGATAATCGAAATTTCGGATAATCGGATATAGACTGGTAATAAGGAAAAACGAACTGTCACACGTGGAATAAACTTTATTAAGTTTAACAAACACATTTCCACATAACGCTCACTTGAACATCTCGATCAGAGTAAGTTGCGACCCCATCAGGCCTTAAGAAAAATACAAAGTATTGATTCACAACAATAATTATTGTAATTATTATAATAGTTTTAGCTTTCCACCATACCAGTTGAAATATATCTGGAGTCCAGCGAGTTCCAACTTGTTACAACAAAACAAAATATGTATTAGTATAGATATAGATTTACATAACCTATCAATTTTTAATCCTTGCCTCAACATATTGTTTACAATCAAATATCTGAAACTCACGCCATGCAAGCGAATTCCACATCCAATTTGGCTAGTGTATAGGTACATACCTGTGTTATAATGTCCAAAAATATGAATTTTTCGTTCTTTCTTAAAATTACAACGTTTCACGACCTCTGTGGCGCGATGGGCGAAGGTCAGGAGGTTGCGGGTTCGATTCCCGCCTCGGCACAAATATTTGTATGATCTCTAGATATTTGTTTAGATTGTTCTGGTCGTTTGCTATGTATAATAAAAAATATCTATCTATGTAATAATATTTTATTATGTGTATCAGTCATCTTTTACCCATAACCTCATAGCTCTGCTTAGCTTGGGGCTAGATGCTGTGTGGATTGTCTGGCATTATTTATTTATTTATTTACATTTATCCCACAGTTGCACCTACAGTGAAAGTGCCAAACCAGTTGCTAGGGGCTCCGCTGGGCACAGACGTGAAACTCAAGTGCTACGTGGAGGCCTACCCCAACACTATCAACTACTGGATCAAGAACCGAGGAGAGATGCTGCTGGATGGGTAAGAGAAATATGTAGTCATTCAAATGGGCGTTGACATTACCACACAGTTTGAGAAGCTTCGGTAGTGTCATCGTTTCAAAATGTATTTTATTAAATGCATTTTATTAAAAGTGAACCATTTTCCCGTGAAAAAATAACGATACATGCCGGTTCATTTGTCAATAAAAATTCTACGTAAAATAGCTCAGCTTTATAAACTGAACTTAAGTAACAAAGAATATTACAATTAAATCAAACAGAAAAAAAAGAACCAAATTACCACTAATATGATTTACAAATTGAGCTAACTGTAGACTGTTTCAAACAATCTACAGGTAGCTCGACTGATCCATACCAGTTGGAAGCGGACCCAAACACTGCATTGACTCCCTGTATGGCAAACGCTGTGCCAGAAACTCACCATCTCTCGGGTCACGCGTCGTCGCTTCGACCCTCAGACAATTTACTTTAATTTCTCTCTATAAACAGAAACACTATTTGCTTGCCTCGTTTCAAAGTGGTACAAAAACACGCTCAAGACGCCCAACAAAAATAAAACAACGCCTCAATGTTTACCAATTTCCAGAACCAACAACAATAGAATCAACAAAGTACGAACCATACAACTAACAAATTGGAGATCAGAACCAAGATACATTGTTCTAAATTCCACAGCAAAATAACATGTCCTTCCCTTTGTTTTCAAAGGGTAATTTTACTGTTCCACGCAATTTCAGATATCTGGGTGGTTTCGCCTTTGAATTTTGGAATTTTGTGAAAAGACATGGGTTTGATGTGCGTAAACGGGGGGCAAAGTTGAGTTGGGGTATGATAGGCGAAAGTTGCAAAATTGCAAATGTGGTTCCATGGTTTTTCAGTTTGGAGAGTCGAAAGAGAATTTCGAATTAGTTGGGGTATGATAGGCGAAAATTGCAAAATTGCATCCAAGATTTTTCAGTTTAGAATTAATAATAATAAAAATAATATTCGTTTATTTCAGACAAGGTCCATATAACTATAGGTACAGTCCATTTTTAATTACTAATTACAATTAAGTAACAATGGAAAAAAAGACAATTAAAAACAAGAACCTACTATAGGTACCTATAGCTATAAACTTACTAACAAATATCTAGGTGGCTAGTTCCACCCATCGTTTATAAGTATAGGTTAACATAATACGGTTAACATAATTATAGGTTAACATAAATACATTAATAGAACTTCGTAGTATATTTTGCATTTAGTCGCACTTTTTCGTGTCGATACAAAATTCAAGGATGTGTAAAATGATACCTAGTTTGCCTAGAATCCTGATTTTCGTAGAGAGAGCATTGACCTCGTATGGGTACTCCTCAACTCCTTAGTTTTCACCACTACGATAGACGGCACCATAATTATTTTATTCCGCGTGCTTTAGAAAGCTGGATACCGGTTAGCTATAGCATATATGTATGTTTATAAGAAAACACCTGCCAAAAACTTTAATTATACGGAAACTGTCGGTGTCTCTTTATGAACACGTACCGTAGGTAGCAGAGATGTGATTTATTTGAAATACTTCTATTTTAAATGCAAATAGAAAATGCAAAATACCTATTTTGTATTTTGTATTTAAATACCTTTCAGTGAAAAGTATTTTGTATTTTATTTGAAATGCCTTTCGAGATGCATTTTGTATTTTTAAAATACATTTTAAAATACAAAATACTTTGTGATTAAGTTGAGCCAACATTACCAGTCAAACAAAACAAAACGCTTGTATTGCCGAATTCGACCGATAGAGGCGCCAACTAACCATGCACGACATCTTTTTCTTCTTTGGTCAGAGTGCGCGTCTTATGTCAATGTCAAGTAATGTCTGACAAGTGTCAATGTCTGACAAGTGTGAAAAATTAGTGATAATGGGGCGTTCACAACCTACGCTCGAGCACGCTCGGATTGCAACTAGGTCGTTCATAACCTCAGGAAAAACGCTCGGTTGTGAGTAACTAAAGCGTTCACAACCTGCGACGGTTGCAACTTTTTACCGGTGTAATTCGATCGACGAAAAACACTCTGACATTGACAGCTGTCATATTTACCCAAAAGTGTTGTTTTTTATCTACCTAAATATCAATATTTCTACAATAAATTTCAATATTTTCAGTTTTTATCAGTTATCGATCGTAGTCACAGTCAGTAGATACAATTTACCTAAAAGTAACTGCAAAACAAAAACAAAACAAACGAACGTCCGGCAACTGTAACGTCAGTTTTGTCATGATAATGTCAACTTTGACGTGTAACAATCGACTCGTTCTGAACCTTCGGATGAGTTAAAATTTACACCAAACAACCGCACCCTGAGCCTCTGAACGCAGCCATGTATTCGAACAACTGGTATTGTTAAAAAGTGTTTAAATAAAAAATGATATTTATTTTTATCACTTTTTGACAATACCAGTCCAGTTGTTATTAATTTAAAAAAAAAAAGTATAATCGCATTGAGTGTATCTATTCTCCTGTGTAATAAATAAAAATATCTGTGATTTGGTCAGGGGGTATTTTATTTTGAAAAAGTATTTTGAAAATACCTATTTTGCATTTAGCATTTGAAATACAAAACGCAATACTATTTGGTATTTTGCATTTGAAATATGTAGTAAATATGAAAAGTATTTTGCATTTTGTATTTAAATGCTTTTTTAAAACCATTTTGTACATCTCTGGTAGGTAGGTACCTAACGTTATATATTAGCAATTTTAACCTAAATCATCTAAGTTTTTGAACATAACTAGGATGAAACCTATTTTCAAATACCTACTAATTTATTAAAGCGTAATTTGTATGGATGGTGACATGTTTGTTACCTTTCCAAAAGTAATTTTGAATACGTACGTACCTAATTCTAAGCTTAACATTCTATTTTTACCCGAAAATTACTGTATTTTCTAACTTGGTTTTTAGCAGGGTTGATAAAAATCATGATTTTTTTTTAAATCAAAAAATCCGATTTATTTGATTTAAATCGGATTTATTTGATTTTTTTACTTTCTGATCTTTTTAAATTTGGAAGTTAGTTAATAAGAAAAACAGTATATTACATTTATGAATAGTATTAACAAAAACATCTTATTTTAATAAATCGTTCATTTATTTCACAGAATAGTTCCACATATTTGGCATATGTGACAAAAAATAAATTAAAATTGTCAAAAATCAAAAAGTTCTTCAAAAGCCAAATCACTTTTTTAAAAAAACATTGTCATTCTAATGGACAGTAAAATACTTAATTAGTTTAGTCTTTTCAAAAGGAAGACTAATGTAATACAACATACTGAAACAGTACTGTAATAAACGTACTGATTTAAATCATTGACTTTTAAAAAAAAAATCACTTGATTTTAATCGCGATTTTAATCACTGATTAAAATCAAGTAATTTAAATCATATCAACCCTGGTTTTTAGTATAAATAAGGTAACTTGTTTTAGGCCTACGAAATTAGAGCTATTATTTACAAATCGAACAATTGAGCTAACTGCAGACTGTTGCAAACAAAATACAGGTAGCTCAACTGATCTATATCACCAGTTATAAGTGTAACCAAGATGCTGGCTGCATTTGCCTCGCTGTATGGCAATACTACTATAAAATAATAGGGCACTAACCCCCAGATGATGAGTAATGCATTCTATGGCGCTTATTAGGGGAGGCCTATGTCCAGCAGTGGACTATCATAGGCTGTTGATGATGATGATGATGATGATGATGGCAATACTGAAGTAAGTAACTTGTTTCCTAATACGTAATTTTGTCCACACAGGCCGAAGTACACCATCAGAGAAGAGAAGACTTCCTACAAGGTGTCGATGTGGCTCACCATCCGGCAGTTCTCAAAAAGCGACATCGGCACCTACAACTGTGTCAGCACCAACTCGCTCGGCAAGAGCGAGGGGACTCTCAGACTCTATGGTAAATTAATGTTACAATAAGCATGTAATATCCCACAAAAAAGGGCGCTATGGCGCTCATTAGGGGAGGCCTATGTCCAGCAGTGGACTAATGTGGGCTGATGATGATGATGATCCCACAAAGCCTCCTCCGATCCCTACATGCGATTCTAAGACAGTTGAACCTATTGAAGGTGTCTTCTTCGTTGCGCCATTGTTTTTTCGGTCTACCGCGACGCGACGCTTGAATCTTAAACCATAGGTCTTCGGGCATGCGGCGATTACAATGTGTATTTCGATGTTCAGAATCATAATTTTTGTATGATTAGCAAATATTTCGTAGTATATGTATATCGATGCCAACAGGATTTCTATTACTAAGCTAACGCCATTTTTTCATGCATCTCCTTGCCACAAAATAGGTAGAACCAATTTTAGATGATTTTCAGTCCCTAATTGAAAAATGGAAAAACAATTTCTAACCCGACGAGTCCGAAAAAAACTAAAATAATCACACCAACGCGTATGAAACTTAAAATTGTTCAAGTACTAAAATACCGCTATTTTTGTTTCAGAAATAAAACTCAACTCATACTCAGAGGATTTTAGCAATCAAATTAGCGTCGCCGGAGGTAAGCTCTTTGCGAATTTTAAAAGTTTTTTTTTTTGTTTTAAATGTAGGTACAGTGTGTAGAGAGTTTTAGTTGGAAACTTTTGCGATTTTTTTTAAGTCTGTGAGTATTTTTTGTAACTAACTTTGTTTTTTTTCTACAGGTCTCACGGAAGCGGCTAAAGGGAATGCCGCAAACGCACTCAGTACGAAAAGAACTTTGTTGATCTTGATTATTTGTTATACTACATGTTTATTAATGTTTACGTAGTCGTAAAAATTGTATTAGGTTTGTTGGGAAACCTTTGAGTCTAGTGCAAAGGAAGTAAAATATAAAATGGCCTCAACGTTATTATACTGATATTGGATTGTGAAATATCGGGATCATGTCTATTGTCTCGGAGATTATATGAAGTGATCCAAATGTACTCGAAATGAACTACTGAACACGAGGTTTCGAAGCTGACTTTGGGGAAATCCTTCTTCTATAAGGGCCTGTTTTAGTACTCTAAGATAGGTCTGCGGCTTCTAGCCTTCTTAGCTCCTCCTAGGCGTACTCAATTGTTGATTCTTTTTATTTAAAAAGTATATATTGTTCACTTAAAAAGTTATTGCAATTTTAAAAGTGTGATATTAAGTTTTTCACTCCAGTGTATTCAAATTACTTAAGTAAAACGTTATGTTAAAGACAGCACTAACACAAACCTAAAATAATAACTCATTATTCAAATAGCTCAGTAGAGTAAATTAATTGCTGTGATTAACGTACCTTTCAGCTTAAAATAAAACTATGAAGATATTTATTTGCTGTATGTAGGTATATCAATAATGCTGTCAAATGTCATTTATTAACAAAGAAAAAAATATTACCGTTATAATATTTTGCTTTATATATTTGTTCTATTAATAAATATATTTAGGAAAAATATTCACGAATTATGAATATACGAGTGACCCAAAAGTCAGTTCGCGACAATTTACCAATTTGAACGCTTTGCACCAGACTCAGAGCGTTCATGCTTTAAACGGGAACGTAATTCAATTACATCGTTTCAATTCTTGTAAATAATAAAATAAGATGTGGCGTTGTAAAAAGTAATATAAAACAACGATAATAATGTTATTGTGAGTTTTAGATCGTGTAACCGAAATTCGCTTAGTGAACTCAGCCAAATTGTAAGTATTGTTTACATTTTCGGAATTGTAAACGGATCGCTCGATTATAAGACTGTTTACAGCAAAATAAAATATGATAAGTGTAAGCGTGTTGTTTTATTATTTTGTACCTTCCTCGGGCTCAGCTAATTTGACTTTCAAAGATTTGTAAACATACGGAACGGGTGAGAAAACAAACGACCATGTTGTATATTCTCATGGGAAAGGATAAAATAAATAAAATTCTGAAAATACATTGCATTTTATGTGTGCTTCAATAATATGAAATAAAGTTATTGAATCTGAATCTATGTTATTTTTTGATAAATATCTGCAGGAAACATTATTAAATAATATTTTAAAGTTTAAAGAAATAAATTGTGACTGGACCGAATTCAATTCAAAGAGTTTATATTATTCAATTTAAAGAATATTTATCGGGTATTTATCGCGTACCTTTTGTTTTTATTTTCCCCTACGTTTCCATCGCGTTGCAGCGATCGTGGTCACGGGGCGACTGGATGTTCTGCGAGTTACTGCCAAGAATTGCCGGCAGTATCCACGACTAACTCAATTCGTCTCAATGGGAGGAATGTCCACGTTCACAGTACGACACACTACACTGACCGTGTCCGAATGCAGTGCAGTCTGTACACGACGCCCGCACTTATTGATCACAGGATTCCACGAGGACGAGAAGCGAAAACCATCTTCACGATTAAAATTTGGGTGTTTTTTGATCTCAATCGCCTCTCGTACCATCCTTTTATAATAGTGACGCTCACGTGATAGAACCTTTGGGTCATGTAACTCGATCCAATGGTTACTTCCTGAGTCTAGCAGATGTTCCGCTATTGCCGACTTATTCAATTGCCTATTTTTGACCGCTGCTATGTGCTCTTTCACCCGCTCAGCAATAGTTCTTTTGGTTTGTCCTATGTATGAGCGACCACAGCTGCAGTCAATCTTGTAAACGCCTGGCATTTGTAGAGGTATGACATCTTTGGTGTTCTTAATAACTGAGCAACTTTTGTGTGAGGGGTGAGAACCGACTTTATTGAAAACTTTTTTAGTATATTTTCAACTTTATCTGTGACCCCTTTCACATATGGCAGAAAGATGTGTTGTCTGCAAACCTCTGGCGTTTTTCGGCTCCTTCACTTTGTGTGTCGTATATTCACATATCCGTTTTGTTTGAGAACCTCCTGAACATGGCTGAGTTCATCCTCCAGATGTTCAGGGTCACACAGAGCATGAGCTCTGTTCGTAAGTGAAGACACAACGGACTGTAAATGGTGCGGATGGTGGTGTGATGTGATGCGGCGTTCATCTGTGTGAGTGGGTTTTCGGTAAACACTGTGCTAAGGAACCATCTTGTCTCACCATCACTCTGACATCGAGAAAAGCCAAGGACCTGTTTTCCTCCAACTCGTGTGTGAACCAGATGTTTGATGGAAACGTAGGGGAAAATAAAAACAAAAGGTACGCGATAAATACCCGATAAGTATTCTTTCAATATTATTCAATTATTATTTTAGTACATGTTTCAGCCATAGATTCAATCACTATTAAAACATAGGGACAATTTGGGAACTATAGGGACAAACAATCTGAGGTCAGAGGAGCATGACGCATAAGTGCGCGTCCAGTCCTTTGAAAGTGCAGACAAATGAAATGAATTGAGTTCATATTTTTTTTTCGTTCAAGGCCTGAAATAACTAATTAATCACATTTATTTAGGAATAATTGTACGAAACCACTAGCATAAGCTAACATCGGACACCAATGTTACGGGGCGTAATTTTCTGGTACTATTCGCAGCGAGCAACATCAAATCCGTCTCATTGCTCGTTGTGAACCCTATTGTCCCTACTGAGTGCACGAACGCTCGCTGTATGACGTTATGTTACGCCCCGTAATGTATGCCGTAGAAACGTACTTACGTAGTACGCAGTTAAGTCTCATAATGCTGACCTACAGGTATATCTAATTCTAGGTGGGGGAGTCGAGATCTGCACTCATATCTCGCGGAGGAGTGTATTGTCCATTATTCCCCTGCCTTACTAAGCCCTAACCAGCCCAGCTCCTTGAAGTACCGGAGCAGGACTTTTGGCGATTGACAGCTTCGTTTCAGCTTTTCTAAAGGTCTCGACGGGTTTGATGACTATAAGAAAACGAGATTGAGGAGCAATCCCGTTTTCTTTCTACATGTATGAGGCAATAATCAAATGTCAAGGCAGGTATTAAAATTCACAACAGCTTAGAATGTTTGTCGTAAAAAAACTAACCAAAAAGTAGCGTGTGGCATGTTTCATAAAAATAATGGAACAAAGGAAAATGCATTTACAGCAATATTCAAGTGAAGTATAGAAAGAGTTTAATGTTGCACACAGTGTGCTAGCACTAATGCAGAAGTGTCTTGTGTCACAATTTTAAACGTACTACATGTATGTTGCCGACATTCGTTATGTCGGGAGTTTTTAGTAGACTTGTGTAGTTCAGGAATGATGAACTAAAATGAATTAGTTCCCACTAGTGAACTAGTACGAACTATTCAGCATAACTCGTTCCTAATAGTACTCTAGTTCACTTGCTCTTCAGTCACGAAATCGCGGAACCACAATAATAAAAAGACCCTATTTTCTATGTCATAAAGATTAAAATCTGATAACATGAAGAAAAAGAACTATTAACGAAGGAAAGAGATAGACAGCGCATAAATCCGCGGTACTAAAAGAGACGGAGATATGCATTTTGATCTCTAGTTCAGTAGTATCATAATAGTACATGAAATAAAGAAAGATAGACAGCGCATAAATCCGCGGTACTAAAAGAGACGGAGATATGCATTTTGATCTCTAGTTCAGTAGTATCATACTAGTACATGTACTAAAGGAAACATGTAGTGACCGATTGAATTGCAAAACAAAGACATACAGCGATAATCCACTGTAGTGCAAAAGAGATGGAGATATAATTCGTTCTTTACAACTCGACCAAGCTAAGTTTGCACCTCGCGGGCGGGGCGCCGCATTCCAGCGAGGTGCAAACTTAGTTTGGTCGAAGTATACGTCTAACATTATTAAAATGCTGCAAAATTTTAATACAAAAACTCACAAATCATTAGGTAAATCAAATCAATTTTAAGGTTACATATGTATATGGTTTGTTTACGAATATTTCGCATCGAATTTGGCTGGACTTATAATATTTGCAATAATACCTAGATATAAGTACCTAAGTAATTTATTTAGCTTGATAAAGGTAGGTACAATAGATGATTTGTATGACACAAAAATGTTGGTGAGCGAGGTACTAAATGTACTAATAGAACTAGAAGTCCGAAGTAGTACATTAATGCAAATGTACTAGTACGGAGCGATCCTGTCACTGACCGAGCAAGAACAAGCCTAGTTTTTAGTATTTTAGCGTCCAACTACTGATGGCGAGAAATAAAACGAATTTGGATTGTACCATTTGTTCTTCAACATCAGCCTATAACAGTCCACTGATGAACATAGGCCTCCCCTAATAAGCGCCATAGATGGCATAATTTATCATTTGGGGGTTATTGCCCAAAGACCCTTCGCTGGCCAAGCAGCTTGGGATCGCAGTTCGCTGGAGTTGTTCTGCAGAGGACGCTGCTGCCCGCCCCCTGGTGTGTCTCCCTTAGTCGCCTCATACGACACCCACGGGAAGAGTGGGGCTGGTGATATACTATGCCGGCACCACACGGCCTTTTGTTCTTAAATATACCTAAATGATTGTAAATGATGTCACCACTCAGTTATATCTGCTGTCCTGCTCAGATCAGTTTGCATTCTAATTCTGAACTGAGTTAAGTTTAGTGATTAAGAGTGTTCATTTTTTATCTTCGATATATGTAAATTAGTAGTAGAAAATGAACTAAGTATTTACATAGCAAGCGTCGGCGAGCAGCGGCTAAGCGGCAGCTCTTGAATTATTAGTCTCCGAAAACTGATTTCATCTCTCTCGCTGTACAAGAGACAACATCACTCTCAATTACATTCTAAAAGTTAAACAACACAGGTTAAACAATCCAAGTGCACTTTATTTCCCACCAATAACAAACTGTCGTGCTTCATATGTGACGGTTTTTAAGTGCAATATTTCTTTTAAATTTAATTCCATGTGATTAATTCCTAACTTTTATCTCTTGGTGATCTCCAATTCAAGTTTACTACTCGATCTAATGATGTAACATTGGAAACAATTTTACATGTTATTGAACAGTGCAAACACGCCTTCAGGTGATTTAAAACGCTCCCTAAACATTTTCGTTTACATTCCTTCAGAAATTATTTTCGCACGAAATATTGAAATAGCTTACGAACGTGACCAGATTAGCAGCGAACGTTGGAATTTGGTCCCAAAGTTATTCAATTTTATTGCAGTCCGGTCCAATGGCCCATTTATGGTTATAACATCGTTAGTGAGTTTCATAAAGTATGTAAATGTATTTATTGTAATAAATAAATTACTTATGTCTCGAATAATAAGTAGAGAAGAAAATAAGTAGTACAAAAAATTGAGGTGAAGATAAAATCAATTTCTTATTATTTCTTGTTCTATAAAGGGTAAAACCTTTATTTAATAAGAAAATTACAATTATATAACTCAATTAAAACTAGTATTTACAATTAAAAAAATTGAGCTAACTGCAAATTGTTGCATATAAACTATAAGTAGCTCTGATCCATATCAATACCAGTTGGAAGTGTACCCAAAATGCTGGCTGCATTGCCTCACTGTATGGGAATGCTGTTGCGCCGCGCCAGATATTGACCAGCTCTCGGGTCACACGTCGCTTCGACCAGGCACTCAGATGATTTTTTAAAACCTCGACTCCAAAGGAAGAAATTGTAGACTCTGTCAAGACCTGCAAATTTGCGGCTCTTGAGAAATTATAGTAATAATAATCTACTGTATGAAATTGGACATGTTGCTTATTTTGTAAGCTTGCAGAAATAAAATATTGAAATTCAAAATCTGAAAATCTGGTCCATTGTAAGTTATTTGTGGTTTGTTTTCATTGGTCACTGATTTCGATAAGGATTTTTAAACACCGTTTTTTAGATTTTTCTAACTTTATTTATAAAGCTTACAAATAATCTTGTAAAAATCTTGCCGACCTATGTGGCGCGGTGGGTAAAGGTGCTCCTGCGACGCATGCGATTGCAGGTTTGATTCCCGCCTCAAAACAAATGATTGTAAGACGCAGTGCAATGTAGGTAATTTATTTCGTATGTTCTGGTGATTTTCTATGAATGATAAAAATATCTAACCATGTTTTATTTATCAGTCATCTAGTACCCATACCAAAAGTTCTGTTTAAGATCAGAAGCATGGACTTCATTGGAATTTCATTAGCAATGGAAGCCTGCTTCCAGCGAAGTCAAAAGAAAAATACATGAAAGTATTATTAATCAAATTAACTATATACTATAAAAAGTATGTTTTATTTCTCTGCATTCATTTTTGAAAGTATTATTAATTAAATTAAATGTGTACTATAAAAAGTATGGTTTATTTCCCTGCATTCTTTTGAGAAAGGGACTAATGTGCTCGGCGGAAATGGCAATTGCCTGTCTCGTTTTAGTGAAGTCCTTGTCCGTTGCTTGGCCTTAAGACTCACACTTCTTCTATGCGAAGATTTAGTTCGGTTCGTTTAGTGATTTTGGCCTGGAGAAGTCATCATCCAAACTACGACGACCGTGTTCCGGCGGGTAAAAAGGTTAGATTCCCGGCCTAAGAAAAATTTAAAATTATACTATTTATATGCAAAAATTTATATATTATTTATATATTTATACTCTATATTTTCTAGATACCTGTAAAAATAACCAACGACATAAAATTATTGCAAAAGTTTTTTATTAACTAACAATTAAATAACAAAACCAAGTTAGGACTATGTTTTATATTTTGCATATCATTTATTTAACGATTAAAACGATCCAATTAAGCAAAACAATCATTTAGTTACATGCTAGGGCTTAGGGCTAAATGATACTGCGTGGATTGTAGAGCATTAAATCATATGTGGTTATGATAGAAGACATATAGGTATGTGTACATATTATCGTCAAACGAAAACCTTTCGGGTTGCATACTCATTCGCATGCCTAGCAAACATTCGCAAATACATAAAAAGGACACTTAAGTTTCGCAAACAAAACGTAGTTTTTATGCGACACTAAAAATATCATTTGCTATCGAATAATTTTGTCGTATTTTCCGTGTCGCTGCGTTTCGGCCACGTCGCTAGGAATAAAAGTATCACGATTTTGCCGTTTTAACATATTTTGAGCTTTATTGCCATAAGTAGTAAGGCTTTTTGTTGGAGAGTTTGATGGAATGATTGATGTTATGGTTGGTTATACCCATCGCGACTTCGCTCATTGGAAGATCCAACATAATTGCAAAACAATTGTTTTTGTTTTTTCACCTAGAACAAATATTTATGTTTGTTTATTTTACATGCTGTATTTTAGATGATGATGTAGTATTTTAGTTCTAATTTTTGTCTTAACATTTGCTCAGTATTTATTGTGTGCATTCGCTTAGTATTTATAGGTACCTACAACAAGAATAAAAATAATATGGTATACTATGAAAACTTTAAATTTATACGAGAAAACAAATAACAGTCATGCTGGAAATATTCCAGCACCTTAAATTTGAATTTATTGAGATTATAACTGAAAATGTCTATATTAGGAACTTGTTTGACAAAATAATTCATTTATTTTTTTTTTAATTTCACTAACCTACCCAGAACTTCCTTTCAGTGTTCCCTGTGCGATGTACTTTGTGTAACTAACAGAACAGTGTTGCAATAAGCTCGGAATCTTGAACTAAGCCAAAGCTTGGGCTAATTTACTTAGCGAGACATCTTTAGTAGACGGCTAAGCGAGGAATGTTAGTCGCAAGTTACTTAACAGGTTCATAATGGTAATTCATGTTAGTATCTCAACATCACGTTTTGAGATAAATTTGTAAGGATATTAGCAGTTGAGAATAATGTGATCCTTTTGAACTTTGAATCCCTTGACTTAAACTATGTTTTACAGGATTGTAGTATAGGTACTTACCTACCTATCTAATTTATATCGTCACTCATTGACCTAATCTATTTTTCCTTATCTCTAGATAAGGAAAAATAGATTTATACTTTACTAGCGGCCCGCCCCGGCTTCGCACGGGTATTAAACAAAAATTTCAGAAATTATACACACTAAAACGATAGGTTTCACAGTTTTCATACGGATCTTTACTTTTTTTAACAGCATTGGGGTTTTTGACATTGACTCGACATTCCAAAACTGACACTGGCCGTAGAGAAAAAGCAAGCACCGTGCGCTATACAACCTCTTTTTCTATTCTGACGCGCCATAATAGAAAAAGAGGTTGAATATACAGCCCACGGTTCAATTATTGAATTTTTTATGCGGATCCCTAACTTTTTTGAAAATATTATATAGCCTATGTTCATCACGGAAAATTAAGGATTCTAATGGTGAAAGAATTTTTTAACTCGGTCCAGTAGTTTCGGAGCCTATTCAATTCAAACAAACAAACAAACAAACAAACAAACAAACATACAAACAAACAAACAATCAAATCTTTCCTCTTTATAATATTAGTATAGATTAAATGTCAAACATATCGGATTACGGAGAATCTTTAGATAAGAAAAAAGATAATCATGTTATGTTAAAACAATATCAAATAACAAAGATAGGGGATTATTAAATCCAAATTAGACGTAATTTTCTTGTATACAAAGTGTGGTTTTTCAACGATAAACTTTCAGTACGGAGAGAATATTTTTAAACTTACGCGATCTGAAGACATAATGCTCAGTACTATTTTAACGGGTATTTATCACGTTTTTTTTTGTACGGAACGTACTACATTCGGGTTATTTACTCCTCCTACCAAAATCATATTAGGATAATCACAACGAGAGTTTATGTATATTTATTCCATTAGGAATATTTTATTATGGAACCACTTCCGGATCATTCTCTTTACTAAAGAGTTATTATCATAATCGGTCCATAATTGACGGAGAAATCGACAAACTTAAATGTATAAATATAGAAGAACATAAAACATCCTCCTTTTTTATAAGTCGATTATGAAGTGATTTTTCGTAACGTTTCACGCATGATTATACCAGTGTCTTTGGGGAGACCCATTCAAGGGTGTTTTATTAGGATGATGTGTGTATCTATACTAATATTATAAAGAGGAAAGATTTGATTGTTTGTTTGTTTGTATGTTTGTTTGAATTGAATAGGCTCCGAAACTACTGGACCGAGTTAAAAAATTCTTTCACCATTAGAATCCTTAATTTTCCGTGATGAACATAGGCTATATAATATTTTCAAAAAAGTTAGGGATCCGCATGAAAAATTCAATAATTGAACCGTGGGCTGTATGTATATTCAACCTCTTTTTCTATTATGGCGCGTCAGAATAGAAAAAGAGGTTGTATAGCGCACGGTGCTTGCTTTTTCTCTACGGCCAGTGTCAGTTTTGGAATGTCGAGTCAATGTCAAAAACCCCAATGCTGTTAAAAAAAGTAAAGATCCGTATGAAAACTGTGAAACCCATCGTTTTAGTGTGTATAATTTCTGAAATTTTTGTTTAATACCCGTGCGAAGCCGAGGCGGGCCGCTAGTCTAATATAACCTATGTAAAGGTAGGCACAGGCGGAAAAATAGAGAATTTTATTTTCAATATTACGTTAAAAGCAATATAAACAAAGAATAACAATGAAATACAAAAACCAAATCAGAACAGAAAAATAAGTATTTACAATTAAAACAATTTAGCTAACTGCCGACTGTTGACAATCTACAAGTAGCTCAACTGATCCATATAAATACCAGATGGAAGCATCTCCAAGACGCTGGCGCATTGTCTCGCTGTAAGGCAAAACAAAACAATAAATTTTGGTATATAAACCAAATTAAAAAAAGTCCTATTTATATTCAAACCCGTGTTTATATTGTTTAAGTTATGTTTGTGTCCTAAAAACAGTAGAGACTGCGACTCGGTCAATGTAGTGCAGTAGAACACTCTTCTTGCAGATAGAATGACGACTGCCGAAAGGTTGCAGGCAGATGCTGGATACCGCAATCTGAAGACGTGTGCTTTCGCGCTCATTTAGGGGAGGCCAATATAATGGACCACTATTATTATGATATTTAACCATAAAAAACAGTCAATTGATATGCTAACTGTCTTTATTACGTATAATAAGATAATGTATCAACAACGGAATCGGCAGCATTACCGCAATACTTTTTCAAAATGCATCGCAATTAAACTGAAAAACACAAGGACAGAGAAATCGATACGGTATCAACCGGGACATGTCGTAAATCAGCTGAATCGACTCACTGCGCCGTATGAAATATTACTCCGAATATTACTCTACCCGGAAACTGTATTTACTCTATCTGTAGACTACATGCTGGGTACAATTTCCAATGCCCTGTATAACTCTATAGCTACTACTATATAACTCTATAGCTACTGCTATCTGGCTAGGTATTCTAATTTTAAATAATTATTCGTTCGTACTCTTTTTCAAATTTTATTTTGCAATGTCCTGTAGTTATATAACTCTATCTTGCTCAAGGAACTTATATCTTGCTACTGCTATCTGGCTAAGTATTCTAATTTTAAATAATTATTCGTTCGAACTCTTTTTTCAAATTTTATTTTGTTTCTTATTTATAAGTCTGACTTTTTATTTATTTTTATTGTTTGATTGCTGTCTACTAGCGACCCGTTTAGGGTTTGCACGGGTGCAAAGCTGCTACTCAAACCTTTTTCTAGAAAAAAAAAGTTCTAATTCTAGAATAAAAAAAACCGCATCATGATCTGTTGTAGTTTTAAAGATCTAAGCAAACTTTTTATTAAAATTTTGCTGTAGTGGAGCAAGGTGTATAACTACGCGAGTGCTGAAGGATCAAACTTGAAACTTTAAGTGCTTTATTTCCTGTAGACCTTGCAGGCACTTATAAGGACCATCACTCGTGCCGTATCACTGAGTTTCAAAGTCACAAACGAAAGAGTAAATAGTTAACAGAGACCGAAGCCTCAAAGGCTTTGACGTTTTAAAAGGAAGCTGTATGTTTTGAATGATGACAGAAGGCTGCTTTGCATAAAATTCTGCTGTAGCTTTTTATCCAAATCGCTCGCTGGTTTTAAAGAAGGGATTTTGCGAATTTGACAGAAACTATGTACTTTTCAAATGGACGTTCAGTTTCTTTATACTGTTTTGAAATATTTTTTAGTCATGATTTGGTAAGTATAAATAATAGAAAGAGCTTTTTTGAGCTTGGAAATATAAATGTTTTTTTATTTTGCACACGATAATCAACTAAACGAATGTGAAATAAACGAATTTTGTATTAGGTTCTCGATCACTGAATAACATTTTCTAAAAGAAGCCTTCTTCAAAAAAAATGCTTATTTTTACGAACAAAACTTTGGATCTTATTCCTCATGGATTTGATGTTGAAACACCATGAATACACAACTTACAAGTAAACTAACAAGCTAAGCTTATTCATAACGCACATTAAACAAAGGTTTAACACACGGCCGCCATTATTTAGGGCGATAGCATCTATACTATGATCGATGGTGGTACGGTCACCGCCAAAAGTGTTGAACAGGTGAAGACTTCAAAAACCAGTGTGCACCGAACCAAAAATAATAGAAACCGCTAAGCCATAGTTTCGTAAAGGTGCTTTACTAACAAGATAACCAAAGCCGTAAAACAAATGTTATAAGTAAAAGCGGCAAATATGCTTAAAAAAAATGAAGACCAAGAATGAAGTTAATTTATTTGTTTTTGACTATGATTTTGAGTATAAGAGAATGAGAATAATATATAACCTGCAACTCTGGGTCTAAATCCGATTTTAAGTGTATTGCTTGTAAACCCCAAATTCTCTTTTTAAACTTCTTCTAGGATAATTCCAAAGAAAAACCCTGATAAATATTAACAAGTTCAGCGGGTAATTTTTTCTGTTTCGTGTCACGGCTTTGGGAATGGTGTCGCTTGGCGGTGTTTGTAGCTTTGTGTGTATACGGGGTTTTGGAGTCTTCACCTGTTCAACGCATTTTGGTGGTGACTGTCTACCTACATGCGAGCTCACGTGGTCACGTTAAGAGAAAGAAATAAACATGCAGCTCTAGAGCCCATTAGTAGTCAAAGAGATAACGGACGGAATAATAATGATTAATTGAGCTTTATTGAATGGAAGCTCGTTCTTGCTTATAAATTTACTGGATATTTACATTCTAAAAATCAATCTAGTTACTTTAAATGACCGAGTTACGATAATAAATAGAGAGGAAGCAATCAATAGTAAACATTTTATGTTTCTGGCTTTTGTTAGTCTGTTGTGTAAATATTTACTGTTTCAAGGAATAAATTTCAGGGGAGTAAATCCCTAGGTTTAGACAAAGTCTAGAACTGTACAGTGCATTCTAGTCCCCATGATTAGCGATGTGGTGACCCTGAGCATTAAATTATATGGATTAACTTTAAACAACCTTCGTGGCGCAGTGGACGAAGGTCCGTCTGCGACGCAGGAGTTAGCAGGATCGATTACCACCTTCGGAAAAATATTTAACGATCATAATAAAGTAAATCTGCAGATATTATTTTATTGTGGTTGTTATGGTCGATTTCTATTTATAATATAAAAATATCTATATACTATAATTGTTTTATGTACCTATTTCAGTAATGTAATGTATTAAGCATACTACAGACTGACAGCGACTCTGTTTTATACTATGTAGTAATGATGTGTTGATTATAACATAATCAAGAATCACCTTTTTCGAAATATAACCTAACATATGGTGTATTTATCTATTTTTGTGTGTATATTTATATTTTTCGTCTATTGTCTAAGTTAATTTTTATAACTATTATGTGAACTTGTAATTAGCCTTCAGTACCTATCATGCATGTATCTTATATTTTATTTTTAGCAAAACTGTTAACAGATGTAAGTTTACGTAAAATTCGTAAAAAAAAACTTAAACTTGTATTTTAACCGATCTTTTGAAAGTATTTTCAGGCAGAAAAGTCTAATATAATGAGGTGGTCTACCTCAGGGCTCGATCTCCTAGACTATTAAGTTCGCATGCAACCTGCTCAGCTTTAGTATAAAACAACAAAACAAGCGCTTTGCACTATCTCATTACATTACACTTTAATGGAATAGCCTTAAGACACAGATTGGTAAGGGCAGCTGGTTCACATGTCTACTAAGTCGTATGTGACAAGAAACTATGATTTTAAAAGTTGAACATAGACCTCCACCAAACATACGACACCAATATGGGTTTCGCCCTCCAACCAGGTGGGATTATGATCTGCGAAGTACTGCAGGCAGATGCTGGATCCGACAAGCTGAAGACAGGGCGCTATGACATTCAATAGGCAAGGCCTATTTTTTTTTGTCCAGTCGTGGAATATCATGGGCTGATATGTTGAATAATACAGGAAAATGGTACTTAATTCTAAATAAATAATGTTGGACAATTCACACAGCGTCATCTAGCCCCAACCTAAGCAGAGCTTGTGTTATGGACACTAGATAACTTTATACATAATAATTATGAGTAGGTAAATATTTATTATTATTTATAGAAAACGACCAGAACACCCTCAACAAATATTTTCAGATCGTACAAAGATATGTCCCGAGGCGAACCGAACCCGCAACCTCCTGCGTCGCTGGCGGACCTTCGCCAACACGCCACAGAGATTGTCTAATTCTGAGTGTGTGTACCAGCTATTTTCCTTTACGCCAGACATGTTGCAGAAGACTGTGTCTGCCGCACCTCTAGCTAATGTTCTGCTTGATTATTTATTTACTAGACTTTTTAATTGGAAACGAAACGGAAGATGGCTAACCAGGTATTGTGTAATTGAGTTATTTTACTTGTTTTACTTTTTTAGCGTTACACGTGAAATTATTTCTTTACACGTCTAACCATAAAAAGTTGTTAGTCAGGTTTAACTAACCGTGGTTAGTTAAACTTGGTTAGCTATTTTCCGTTTCGTTCCCATATTAAATGTTAAGATTCGTAACCGGCTAGGCGAAGAATATTTAGATGTATACGTGAGACCTATATCGTATTTTATAAATCTTTTTTATAACAAGCTTTTATACATTATGTATATTATCTAGGCCGTGTGGTGCCGGCATAGAATTTCACCACCCCATCTCTTCCCGTGGGTGTCGTAAGAGGCGACTAAGGGAAACACACCGAGGGGCGGGCAGTAGCACCCTCTGCAGAACAACTCCACCGAACTGCGATCCCCAACCCGCATGCCCATGCGTGGGGATTATAGGCATTTACTCCCAAATGATAATGCCATCTATGGCGCTCATTAGGGGAGGCCTATGTCCAGCAGTGGACTATTATAGGCTGGTGATGATGTGATGATATTATCTAGGAGTAGAGTGCTTCGGAAGACAAACCCAATGAACCTAAACTCGATGCGGATGAGTCTCTTAGTTTTATCGCAACTCTACCAAACTTACCTAATAATGCCTTTCAGATTAGTAGATGGAGTAGGTACAACTGCTAGAAAATTCAGTTGCAAAACTGGCTTATTCCCATGCTCCATGACTCCAATGTTTTCAAAAAACATAGGTTCATACATACATTCCCAACAGGACCACGACCTTTAAAAAATATTTGACCCACGCTCACTAACAAAGAAAGTTAAATAAATGCCTCAAATGAAAATCTACCCTATCAAGTTGAATTACTACGTTTTTCATAAAACACCTTAAAGTATTTTATAAGTTAGGACAATTATATTTCATAAATTCAACAAAAGGACAGTCAGTTTCAGTGCTTCCGCAATATGCAAAAGAATTTCCTGTAAGTTGCGACAAGCAAATAAAATTATAAAACTAGTTATTCAGTTAAATTACTAAAGAGCAAAATCTTCTGCAAGGTTCTTAGAGAAAACTGGCTGTCACGATGTTATTATAAATCTTGGAGACAATTCCTTCACGACAGAAGATATCTCAAAGGGGTTTTGCACTATTTTTAAAAGAACAGCTATTGTAAAAGTTTTGTCAGTTTTAGGTAAAGCAGTTTTTCAGTGTGAAAGATTGGAATAATTCTTTTCAATGTGGATGGATGAGGATACTCTCGTATCTCTCCTTTGCCTGTGAGGCGACGTTTGTTTTATCAGTTTTCAAGTTGAGACTTGGATTTTTATAAAGACATGCGGTTCTCTTTAATATTTAAATTCACCTAAAACATTGTGAAGTCATTTATCATATAATATTAATATTATTTATGATATATTTTTCATACTAACCAAGTCTTTAAATCGGTTCAGATCAACTTAAAATTTGACAGATAAAGCAATGTTGGGACAAAATACACACTCATCGGCATACTAATCCTTAAAAAGTACGTTTTTAAATGAATAACACAATATGATCAAATCTTCTCTCGAATAGATTGATGCAGGTGCGTTTACTGAGGTTTTATCATTGATGTACGACTAAGAATTGTTCAAGTATTATTATTTTCACACGGCGAATATTATTATACGTACTCGTTGTGATGATGCATCAAGGAATGCTAAGGCTATATCATACGTTCTTGTTTTCAAATTTTGAAGGATTACTCAAAACTCCAAATATTATATAGTTTTCATACAAATGGATTCTAGTAAGAGAGATCACACACCACGAAGTACAAATTTTATTATGATAATTGCAGCGCTACATTTATCGCCCCATAAAGCGCTATCCACATATTTCCGGGAACTCGTCCCGGCCGTGTTCCGTCAGGGACGGGGAAAGAATCGGTTACGTACAAATTGTATGAACTTGTTCACACAACTCGGAACACGGATAGCCCTGACCCGGAACTGACCCGGAAATGTGTGGATAGCGCTTAAAATTTACACGTACACTCACAATACAAATATAATAAGTCCTTGGTGTGCGGCCTTACTAAAGAACTTCGAATTATTAAAACCCTCGACACTCGTGATATCAGGTCCACAAATCATCTGGGACATCTATAGATTAATTCCATATTTCTGAATATTCCCTCAAGATAAATATTGATCCAATCACCATCACCCTAATTCAGCTTTCAATTCGCATTACCGATGAAATATCACGGATGAGGTGCCATTTTCAATACGTTGAGGCACCATCTGTCATACTCTCACGGTAAGATTGATGAAGACGACACGGGAGTAAGCACTGCGGGGTTATTCATGAGCTTAGCGGTGAGCAGAGCGTCTGAGCTAGAAATAAAGAAATAATGAATCATTTCTGTATCATACCATTTGTATACCGTAGCACTAATAAGAAAAGATTTATAGCGTCTTAAGATGAAAGGAATCATCATCAAAGCCGGGACCACCAGTTAATTATATAAAGTAGTTTTTGTTTTCTACTATAATAACTTTTAAGAGCAGGACTTTGCTTTTTTATACTCATACATACCTTAGGTACCCATTGTTGAGGAGACCTAAGTCTTCTTTTTCTTCAGTCTGCCTGTAGGAATCGCAACTAGCTCTTCCCGGGTTGCTGATATATCAGTCGAGTTTACTGTACAAAAACTATATTGTAAATAACTACGACCAATGATGATGATGTTAATGAGTGCGATTCGTATGGCTACTGCTGATGCACTGACCCTCGTAGGCGACCGGTCCGCGCTCGCGGCACGACTCACCTACTTAAGTCAAACTGCTGATGATGCCTAATATTATACCTACGTGATCGATTGTTAAGTAAAGTTGACTTTCGGTTGAAATAATTTATTTAAACAGTTTACTTATTAATTATATTACTAAAGGTTACTTTTTTTCTAGTTTCCTTATAGCCAGCGACTGCCAGCGACTAAGCTTTAATATTATAGTATTTACATTTACTTTTACTGAGATGACAAGCAAGTATAAATCTTTAACATGAAATGAAATATAATTCGAGCGTAGGTATGATATAATTATTACAAAAAAATCTCAAACCATAACAGAGGGATTACATAATTACATTTACGATGACGAAAATAACCCGCTTCGCCTCTCGCTCCGCTTCATCCCCGACGCTCTATTAAACGTGTCCGTACTACAATTAACATTGCCGAGGATTACGCGAAATCCGGGTCGGATACAAATGAAAGGAGAAATTGAATGATGGAGCAGTCTCTAATATACAAATCCATTTAGCTTTTCTTGTTTTGTTTACGTCAGACCTGAATAAAATTTATGTACAGAACAAATGAACAACATCTTATTAAAATGGCCCTGAAATATTTTTTTAAAACCTGTATAAAATATTGCATTATTATGTGTCATCATCATACGTACACTGCAGAACGTAGACCTCCTCCAAAGGAAGGAGGTGTTTGTTCCCCACCCTCCAGTTTGTGTTCATCCCCAAAACCAACAAGATAAATCAGCAGTGTCATAAGAGATTCATATCGTATGTGTAATATTCTAGAAACGTTCTAAGTCTAATATATTCTAAAGATCGTTGAAAGCAAACATTATAAATGAAAATGATGTCGTCTCAGCCGCGTAGGAGTGGTATTCGAGGCTTAACATTATGTTTACCATTTTATTTGGTACATGTTGGATAGTGAACCCACATTTTATGCAGATACTTCGTAATATGGAAAATAAATTGCCATACATTATGAACTTTTGGCTAAGTTGTCTAGCTTATGATGGGGTCCTGATAAATAAAAAAATAATGCTAGACAATCCACACAGCATCATCTAGCCCCAAGCTAAGCTGAGCTTGTGTTATGGGTAGGTACTAGATGACTGATATACATAATACAATAGATTAAGATTTTTTTAATATAAGAAAACGACCAATTAAATTTATAATTATTATGATTTGGGGGAGGCCTTTGCCCAGCAGTGGGACGAAACAGGCTAAATAAAAAAAAAAACACGACCAGAATCATGAACGGTTGCTAGTGCATTGCGCTGCCATTTTTCCTTATTGGTGTGATGTGGGAGCAGTCGGTCATGATGGATTTTGTTAGAGAGGTGATGAGGTCTGACCGATCTTGGAGACCTATCATGGGACCTTAAGCCCTCCATTCTGCCTTGTACCATAAAACGCTCCATCCAAAAATCCATGCCCAAAGAACAGAGTGCGTAGTAAATAAAACATAACTTGGTATTTTCGAATAAAAAGATCTCCAGCAAAAAATATTCATCAGCCAAAAATACATGAAGTCTCCACTGGTAACTAAGTTTTTTATCCTTTTTAGGAACGTTTCATTCCAAACAGCTAGTTTTCTCTAAATTCTAGCATTTACTCAAATATTCCATTAGGTCTGCAATACGAATGTCGCTGGCCAATTTCGTTTATGGACAGGCGCGGACAAGTGTGTCCCGGTGGATATTGCAGCAACCGTTACCTTACCTTCGTTCGGGTTATTTATACTGACTGGGGATTTATTACTTTTTCTAAGTTATCGGGAAGTCACAATTTGGAGTTATAAAAAAATATGCTTTTATAGAAACTATGGAGTCACGGAATATCAGCCCTGTGGTTGCGGACAGTTCTTTTGCGGCACACTAAAACATAATCTGTTGGTTATAAATTATTAGAACTGTGTTTTGTTTCTGAGTCAGTAATTATTTTTCTCGTAAAACACGACTCTTAATTTTTTTTGTCAGGTGATTAAACGTATATCATTGAAAAAACATAAAACAGCAGAATTTTATTTCTGTTGGTAATATTGAATACAAAACGCACGGCCTATGAAAAGATTTACACTTTATAAACTACTAGCGGCCCGCCCCGGCTTCGCACGGGTATTAAACAAAAATTTCAGAAATTATACACACGAACACGATGGGTTTCACTTTACTTTTTTTTAACAGCATTGGGGTTTTTGACATTGACTCAACATTCCAAAACTGACACTGGCCATAGAGAAAAAGCAAGCACCGTGCGCTATACAACCTCTTTTTCTATTCTGACGCGCCATAATAGAAAAAGAGGTTGAATATACAGCCCACGGTTCAATTATTGAATTTTTCATGCGGATCCCTAACTTTTTTGAAAATATTATATAGCCTATGTTCATCACGGAAAATTAAGTATTCTAATGGTGAAAGAATTTTTTAACTCGGTCCAGTAGTTTCGGAGCCTATTCAATTCAAACAAACAAACAAACAAACAAACATACAAACAATCAAATCTTTCCTCTTTGTAATATTAGTATAGAATTAGTATAGATGAAATAAGAATGAAAATGTAAAGTATTTCTGATTTATCAATCCTAGCTATAAATAGATTCAGATTCAATAACTTTATTTCTTTAGGCTTACAAAATAAGCACTTAGACAAGTCAAATTTCAAACAGATAATTAATAAAATAAGAAATAATTTGTTATTGTTTTCTCTTCACTTCAATTTTTTGTCCACTAGTGGAAGAAGTGAAAAAGAAATAACCTGAGAATATCTGTGTACCAAGCGTATGCGAGTCGATATCTCCGTGAACTAAGAATAAAGTTCGTGAACTCAATCAAATAGTCAGTTTTCCCTCTACTTAGAACTGGAGTGTCAGCTTAACGACAGCCATTCGAGAAATATCTCCACTGTGATAGGTCGCGACGTTATATCATATTGAACTGTCTCAAGTTTCTACTAATGGTTATTATGGTACTACCAGCTTATATTCAGAGGGATTTATGGTGGTTTTTGAGGAAATAAAAGCTGTTTCTTTTGATCTGTGATTGGTATATTGGCAGGCGTTAAAAGCACTTTTACCGATTTAGTATGGTTTCTGTAACGTTTCGATTTGTTTCTTATTTTTCCTCTCAACTCCCAATGTGCCAGGTAATATTTTAAAACTTTACTATGGGGCAAACAGATGACGAATAAAACTGGAACATACGGAAAACTCAAAGTAAAAAATATCCGAAGATTGTGTTCAAAACGGCCTATTTCACTATTCTAAAACTTAAATTGAAATTTATTTTTTAATCGTTCTCTTTGTATTAAATTTGATAGTCCCTTTAAATATGAACGCGCAAAACGACCTATTTCTGTTCTATCCGTAACGTCAATGTTTACATTTGTATTCAAAAGAGCCTAATAATTCATTAGGGAACTCCACATACGAATGACTTCACAAAAGGGACTGTTTTTCGCACTGAAATGTTTTTTTAATAACAAAACGTCGTATTTTTTATGGTCGTCATTTTTTATTTCTGAACGAAGCCAGCTCTAATTTAATTTCCGAAAATGACATAAACCCAAGTACGTCAGATGAATGACAACGATATTTTTGACAGCTGGCATTGTTGTTGTGAGACATTGCCATATCGAAGAAGTCAAGTCAAGTCGACATATCGGTTTGAATTTTCATTTACCAAAATAAGTGCTTTGTTTGACGTACATACGTAGTGATACATACGTAGTATTTTAGTAGTTATTTTCTCTATTAGAAAAGCTATGGATAATAGGATCCCCATGAGGATACCATCCTAATTTTATGGTGAAATCCATTATGTTCGTAATTTTTTAATGCAATATATGCAAAACAAAATAAAAAATTTATAAGCAGGTACACGTATAATGATGGTAGTACAAACTCAATTTAACATTAATGTTTCTATCATCACAAATAAACCTGTTTTTCAAATACACTTATAAACTATGTATAGTTTAAATAACAACTGCAGTAATAACCCTAACAAAATTACGAGAATTTATCACCATCCATAATTCAGAGATTACCGAAATAATTAACATAGCTAAAATAGAGCTCGGATAATTATAAATTTTATCGACGGAACATTGTAACACCGATTATGCGTGTATGCAAATGTATTTAAATATTAATCTGTTGGCTGATATGGCAATTTTGACCGGAATTATGAAATAGTTTTTACAATGTTTTGTTGAAAAGATCAAAACTGTAGGCTCCTGTTACTAGCTACTAAAGTCGGTAGGTAGGTGTGTACTTTGTTCTTTCGCTCGAGTTTGCAAAAAAAAGTAAAACAAAAAACTTTCTTTTCGCAACAACCTTTCGCGATTTGTTAACATAATGAATAATTAATATTATGGAAGGGGCGGATAAAAAAAACACAAAGTTTGAGATAAATACCTACCCGGTAAATAATCAATAATTCAATAATGAATTTATTGATCAATAAATTTAATAGATTAATGTGGAAAAAATTATGCATTGCCTTACAAATTGACGATGAATAGGGTAAAAATAAACATTTAATATGCAAGACGAAATTAAAATATACCGTCGAAGCATGCTATGACTGGATTATTTACTCTTTTTCACTTCACGCAATACTTAAAACTTAAATGAAAACTCTCAAATTATGAGCATGATTGATTACACAAATTCTTCATTCTATATTCCACGATAAAATATAAAATAAAACATTAAGATGTTCAATAATAGCAAAAGCGAGCTTAACCCTAAAAAGCGTTCTGTTCCAGCAAAGCTTTTTGGGAGAAAAACAATGCCAAAGCCTTTTTTTTTGTCGTCTAGTTTTTACTCTTCATAACAAAATAAGCAATCCCAGCACGTTATCGTTTCCGTGCTCAATAGTTACCTAACCAATGAATGGCAACAGCTTGGTCTCATAAAGTGGAGTGAACACGGTCGTGGGCACGGGTCCAAGTGACCGATGTCTGCGCCCAGAGACCAGTCGTTGTGGCGGTCCGCCATCTTGTCCTGTAAGGCCCGCGGGGGTGAGGCAAGAAAAAGACTGATTGGGACTGAAGTTGCTGTAATTGGTGTCTTCATAACATACTCGTAAAACCAAATCAAATATAATAAAACGTGTTTTAAAACACAAAGAGTGATTTTATGGACGTTTAATTATTTACTTAATTGTCTGTATACTTAAATAAAAACTTAACACCCCTTATCAGTTTATTTTTATTATAGTACCTAGGTACAGTGCGCGTCAGAATTAAGTATCCCCCTTGTCTACAAAATATTTAGGCTACTTCTAATTCCCTCGTAAACTTGCCACAAATTTTTACATGCAAAAATTATCGCGTCGCTTAGGATCGAACCATCGCCCACCATACTGTTCGTCTCAATCTCCCGACATTACCAACTGAGCTGTTCATCTGTTGATCGATGCGCGCAAATTTAGCGATCGCCTTAATCCTAGTATTCATGCCAAATCTGACCTACAGCTACCCGTGTCTTACCATTATTTTTATTTATTTTAAGGATGCGGGTAGGGTTTCATTTGCTATTGTTTGTAGCGAACAAAGTAATTGTCACACATCTTATTTCGTTTAGTTTACTTTGTGCGTATCTCCGAGAGTTTTTAGTGTTTTTGACGATGCATCATTTGAGTAACTTTTTAAGAACAAAAATTGCTGTTCTTTATGACCAGAGAGTCAGCAAGAAAGAAATTGCACGACAACTTGGCATTACAGTAAGTGTAAATTTCTGATTTAGATATTTTTTGTTGGAACAGCTTCGTGACAAAACATTTACTTAATATAATGCTTTTTTTAGGTGAGAACAGTAAGACTATGGGTGAAAAGATATCTGTCTACTGGTGATGTGAAATCTAATCAACCCGGCCGCATCTCAACGGTTTATACCTCACAACGCCACCGAGATATTGTGAATCATCATGCAGCTGCACCTTTTGCATCAACTCGCATCACTGCTCAGGAATACGGCATATCTCTGTCAACTGTGAGGCGACACTTGCATGAGGGGAATATCCACAATTATCGGCCAGCTAGAAAAATTGAGCTCTCAGAAGATCACCGGAGGGAAAGAATTCGTTTTGCCAATGAATACCTTAACTTTGATTGGGACAACAATATAGTTATTTTCAGTGACGAAAAAACATTTAGATCTGACTCAGACGGTCGAAAAATACTCTGGAGGAAACCAAATGAGCGATACATGCCACAAAACATTCAGCCTGTAAGGGCAAGTGGTAGAATAACTTTAGGTAAGCTATTTAATTGGTAAAATGTTTACATTTTCGTATAGTTTGGCGTTCCTATCATAAGATAAGATAGATAATAAGATAATAATTCTTTATTCTCGAAACTTATGACTAAAACAAAATAAAACTAAAAGTTAACGGAATTGGCGGCCTTATCGCTTAAAGCGATTTCTTCCAGGCAACCAAAGCTTAAAACAGAAGATTATAGGAATTTTAATTATATTATAACATTAAAACTACACAAATTAGTTTTTGTAGTAATATAATTCTTTTTTTAGGTTATTGGGGATGGATGTCATCAATGGGACCAGGCGAATTGGTGGAAGTTTCTGGTCGCATGACTGGACAGCAATATTTAGAAGTATTGCAAGACATAATGTTGCCGTCTGTCCGTGTCGCCTATCCGGAGGGACAAATTTATTTTGTCCACGATAACTGTGCCGTGCATCGCTCAAGAATGGTAATGGAGTGGTTATCATCACAATCTGACATAACTGTCATTAAATGGCCTTCTAAAAGTCCGGACTTGAATCCAATAGAAAATATGTGGGGTCAAATGGTTCTCAATTGGGACTCCAGTGATGTAAGGTCCAAGTCTAACTTACAAAAAGAAGTTCTGAGGACCTGGGAAATAATGCGTGGTAGGGATGCTAGTTGGAATATGGTCACTCATATGAAAAGTAGATTAGAACAAATTATTTTAAACGAAGGTCATCCGATACGTTATTAGAGCATTAGGTTTTTATTGAATAATATTATGAACATTTGGCCCCACATTCCCTTTTAAAACCAATGTTAATTTACTAACGAAAGATCGAAATTGTTACTAGTTAACATGTCAGTTCTTTCGATGTAAACAAATTATTTTTAAATATATCCACTTTATGATTTAACTGTTTGTAAATATTATTTTTAATTTAAACTTTTATTTCGTTACATATGTATTCTCACTTATTATAGTCAAAATTTATTGTCTTTTGTTGTATAATAAAATAAAAATATTTTTATCATAATTTGTTTTTTTATTTCAATATCTTGCCATTAAGCTCGTAAGGAATAGTATTAATCAAATTATCTTATAATGAAACATGAATAGATAACGTTTGATAAAAAAAACAACAAAAAGAACCTACGTTCAGGAGATTCGAACCCTGTCGCTCGTATAAGTATAGAAGTAATTTGTCCGTTACAGCCGCAGAGCCACGGAACTATTTAAGAGACTACTCGAAATTATGAGTTAGATTACTAAATGAAGATAAAACAAAATTAAAATTTATAAATAAACATAATTTTTTTTGACAAACGTCACAAGGTATTAAAGAAAATGAAAAAAAAATCATAAAAAATGGGTAGTTTAGATATCCCAATCTTCAACGATTGGCGGGAGGATTTGAACCCACATACATTGAGATAGGGGGGTACTTATATGTGACGCGGACTGTACATCTCAGGCCTTACTAACATTGTGTCAGGAACATAACATAAGTCAGAGTAAAATAACAGAAACACCGCGTAAGTCACTAAATCATTAATAAGGAAAAGATTTTGTGCTTGTTTATGCCTTTAATTATTTCCAAGAATTGATTGAAAATACATGTTTCCAAAAGCTTTTACGCAGATGTTAGTTAGAATCATTTTATACCTTTTTTTGATTCCTATAAAGTAGCCACTTGTGACATCCGCACTGTAAGAACTTCACTGACGATATGTATATACATAACGTTGGAAAATCCACCCATCAACTAGCCCTAACCTAAGCAGCGGAGCAATTACGCTAAAATATCCCATACCCATTGAATGAATCATCAGGACTGAGCATGAACAATTCCGGTTGCCAATACTACAAACAAAATACATACGTCATGTTTCTGGCGGAATGGAGCCGATCGACGACAGAATTTAACGTCAAGATATAACATACCTAAATCAAAGTCAATTATGGGTACTAGATGACTGGTATACTTAATATAATATACATTGTAGATATTTTTAAATATACGAAGAAAACAACCAGAACACTTGAAACAAATATCTGCAGACCGTCAATCATTTTCCCAACGCGGGAATTGAACCCTTAACCTCCTGCGTCTCAGGCGGACTTTTCCCGACTGCGCCAACAAAAAAGATAACATTATACTTTTTTGTAGCTCAAAATTGTATATAGGTAAATATCTGTTCTCATATAAGTGAGATTACGCGTTTTTTATTTTTTTATCTTAAGTGGCCTATGATGCAGAAGGAAAGATGCGATAAAGATTTTATATTTTTCCAAGTGTTGGGCGTTGAATGCTTTGTCGATCGGTTTTTATCACACGACGGAAGCCGGACGGGTTCTAAGTTAATATTATCGAGTGGAACTGTGACTAGAAATGCCTTTAGTTAAAGCAAAATAAATCTCTTGACATCGAGTAATACCTACGGACCGCCTACGTACATTAAATTTAAAATAACATATAAAATATTTTGATGTAATTTTATGAAGTGATGTTGTTTGACTATTCGGCACGTGTCTCAATTGCAACAACTATTAGACATGAATCCTGAATAAAGGGATCCTTATTTCTATACCATATAAATTACAATTTAAGGGTTCTTAACCTGTGTACCAACTTTTAACGATGTCTGCTAAAAATACGTGACACCTCCAGCCAATCTCCAGGGCGTCGTGGAATATTCCAACTCGTAAAACTCATTATGGCAATTAACCACGTTAATAGCATATGTCATAATTACACAATGAACGTAGATGTACGTTACAGACAGGACTGTAACGTACATTTACTCTCTTTATCGTACGTGATGGAAGGTTTTTTGAAGTAGAGTGAGCTCTGATGGGTTAATTCATTTTTCTTTTATCTTTATATTATTAGGTGTACATAAGATGTTAATGCATTAAATGAATTATGTGACAAATAGAAAAATAATATAGCTTATTTCGTAGCCATAAGCTCGGACACTATTTAACTAAAGAAGGTATAGGTTTAAGTAGGTAGGAGTTCTCCTATTTCCGCATTTGGACTCAGTTGTGGTCCATTAGTCATAGCATAGTCAGACTTACTCCGACTAGGAGCACAGAATCTTCCTGGGGTCTTCACAGGCATCACGGAGTAACCTCCACCGACATCCTCTGCAGACAGGGCTGTCTGTCGCTCCGATGGTGAATAGTGTTTGTCTAGTAAGATATGCCCTGTTAGTGTTCCCACCAGAATACATAGGTCCAGTCTATTTAGGTTCAGTAGGCGTTTAGTTAGCTTCGGTGATGTTGATGGGAGTGCCGATCTAGTTTGTATACACTCGAGTAGGCATGTCCATCATTCGTCATGCATCTTTCTAGTTTTGAGCCTAATCCATGTCTGGAGTTATGGGAATGGCAGCGAGCATGCAATTCAACGAGCTTTATTTAAATTCTCGTAATATACGACTGTAAAAGGCCTTATGAATAAATTCTTGAAAAATAGAATGTTAGGTAAACACACTCTTTGAAATACGTGGTTAATACCTCATTCATCACAAAATATCACTGAAATAATGTGGCCACGATTCACGCCAATTTTTCCAATTTCAGCCTCCCAAAAGACTAAAGTCGTCACGAAATTCACCAACACTCAAATCCCGATGTCAAAGAGAACATACGACAGACCTGTCAAAACACCCGGAAGCTATGGCTAGTGCACTGACAGATAGAGGATTCTGCTTGACCTAAATCCTGGCTTTGGTACCTAGGTTCGTTTATCGGTTAAACTAACAGCGAACGGTTATTGCCCAGTGGTTTAAGTTTGGTTTATTGCCATTTTTTCGGGCTTGATTGCGACATCGTTACGTCATGATTCGATTTTGCAAGTGCTTCAAATGTTTTGTACGTGTCGCGGCGCTCGTGCTTACATTACACCGTTTGCACAGAATATTTTTTGTAGATACGCTGTTATGTAGATTGTTAAGGGTTATAACTATTTCTTTACAAATATTATAAAGAGGAAAGAATTGATTATCTGTTTGTTTATTTTAAATAGGCTCCAAAATTACCGAAATGGAAAAAAAACATCAGATTTATATAATTATGCTTTTGTATTTTTTGGTTTTTCCTTGCGAAGACGGGCGGGACAGACTGTTAGTCAATAAAAAAATGCAGACCTATCTTTAGCCTGTTTTAACAACAGGGCTGATTCTAAATTTCAAAATTAATCAAGAAGCGTTTTATATTCCTACGTTATACGTTTCTTAGATCTACGCGAGCTAAGCAACGCGGATAAACAAGCATAAAATAATGCTCAAAGTTCACAGAATTCTATTTTAAGCACAGACGCCGTCTCATTACCTTTTGAGTTTTCACAAGAAACTAATTATTTTTATAAAATGTTGTTTATTTAGAATATTGTGAGTGAAGCTTGATTAAAATAATAAGTTGTCAGGCACATCTATTTAGCAAGGTTAGCTTGTTAGTTGGCAACTTTGGGACCCCTCTCAATGTCACGCTCCTCGTTACGGGAAGGAAATGGCTGAGTCTCTTTTGTGCAAAAGTACTTAGTTGTTTGTGAGGATACGTTGTCGGCACGGATTCGGACTGGTATATATGTAATTACTGGATGGTTCAGTCTACAGTGAATACATGAAATAGACCTTGGTCTATGTTTGTTATTTTAAACTAGTGTATTATGTAATACTAATGATTTAAATAATGTAGCAAGGTTCACTTAATCATCAATTACCTATACAATCAATGATTTATTTGGGAGAAAGATTTGATTTTCATTCTTTCTTTTACAACCGTAATTCAAATGTGGTAGTGAATTTAATATATATTACTAAATCTAAATCAAAGTGCTTTATTTCTTTTAGACCTTACAGGACTTTTGGACACGTCAGAAAATACAAATTACATAAGTAATAATGGGAAATAAAGTACCTATTCATTTGAATATTTGTTTACTTTAATCTTTTTTATAAAGCAAGGACGTTTGAAGCGCTTGTTCTAACGTCTTTCTATGCTGTGACACTGTTTGCACTCTTTATTCTGTCTCTAGAGGGTCGTTTCCTAGCAAGCGCTAGGAAACCCTTAAATCTGACTGAATTAACAAACAAGCAAACAGCTAGACAGAATTTTAGTAAAACTCTGAAAGCGCTTTAAAGCGCTCCATGCCAAACAATCCATACATTAAGGAGGCAAGTGGCGTGTCTTAAAGGCGCTCCGTCACGCCGCTGGGCCCAGACTTATGGCGCGGGTTCGCTGCGATTCTGGACTAACTATTCACATGGTCGTAAGGTGGAAGAGCAAGCGAATTTCTATTGTAGGCTTAGTTTGCGTATAAAGGTTTTAATTTACTTGGGTAAATTCTCGACTAACTATAATGTCAATCAAGGTGGAAGAGGAAACGAATTAAAATAGGTTTTTAGTATAGGTATTTTATTTTGCTTTGGTGGGTTTATATCGCTACGCCCATTTATAGGCTGATATGGGATATTGTGATCGCCACTTCATAGGTTTACCGACGAATCTGCGGCGTTACAGTTCGCCTTTAATATCCGTGTACTATGGCCACTGTTAGGAACGTCCCCTTTTAGGGAATGTCAGAAATCCCGGTTAAAACCGTTTTAAGTCCCTATTTCTAAAAGCTTATGACTTGATATCTTGAAGCCGCAAGAAGCACTGCATAGAAGTAGTTGAAACTGCAAAAGCTAGGTTTTAGCTACCACGGAATTGCCGAAACCTTGCACTGGCAGTGCTATAAACTTTACTTTGCAGACTATTTATCAGTTTTTATTATTTGAATAAAAACTTTTTACTTTTTTTGTTGTGTGGGTCCCTACAATGTTACTACATTATAGGAGTTTGATATTTGAATGAATATACTCATTTCCTCCGAAACGTTACAGAAATTAATAACAATAGACTTTATGTATATCAGTCATCTAGTACCCATAACACAAGCTCTGCTTAGCTTGGGGCTAGATGATGCTGTGATTGTCCAGCATTATTTTATTTATATTTAAATAGACGACGATATTTAAGCTAACGGCACTAAGTCCATTACTAAAAGTAACTTTAAGTTACACGTCTACTGGATCGCAATAGGAGCGTACAAAGTGTTTGCGGCGATATACTAATGTTATAAAGAGGAAAGATCTGTTCATTTGTTTGGATTAAACAGGCTCCAAAACTTCTAAACTGATTCGAAAAATTCCTTCACTATTTTATTTCGCAATAATGCGTGATGAACATAGGCTATAGAATGATTTAAAAACTTCAATAATGTAACCCAACGTGTAAAAAAAAAATAATTTGTGAAGTTTTTGTTAAATACCCGTGCGAAGCTGGGTCGGACCGCAAGTTGATGATATGTCAAAGGGTACGTATCAGTTTTTGAATTGTGCATCGTTAATATAGGTATTTTCAATGCGCTCGTGTTTGGCACTGACGTAATCCGCAACAATATCAGACCAGATTATTGTTACGGATGACATTAACAAAACTACCGCTCCCTGACATTGGGTTCAGCATCGATGCCTCTCTGCACGCTCTGCACCATATAACATAAAACAGCCAATCCTTACGATCTGTACGCTCCGATACCAGAGGACGTCTGACTTTAGAACCCAATTATTAAAGTTTACTCAGTTATCGACCAACGCTTGCGTAATGCAGAACAATAATAATAACATAGATCGATAGCAAGCAAAGTTAAATACGAGCCTTAAAAACAATAATTATAAGCATTACAAAAACAACACCAGAGTAAAAAAGAATAACTTTCAAACATTATTAAAATAAGGTAATCAAAAGAACGAAAACATTGCAAAAGTTAAGAAATTAGAACAACAGATGTTAGCTTAATTGTTCCTCATTATTTATTAAATTTCATTAATACTGCTCAACTTTGTACATAATTAGTTTTTGCTAGAACTAAGCTATCTGCAAAACGCTGAAAAACGTTTTTTTTTATTTTAATTAAGAAAATAAAATACCATTCAGTTTATGTTTATATTATGGCTATTAAAATTGTAATCAGCAAATCATCGTAAACGTATGGTGACAAGTAAATAATACGAAGTAAGGAGTAAAGAGACGGAAAGAGTAAGGAGTAAGGAGGGAGGAGAATAGTACGAAGTGAGGAGGCTTGTACCTACTACAAAAAAAAAATAAGTAAATAAAATAATTCCTGGACAATCATCACCTTATGACAAGCTAAGCAGAGCTGGGTACTAGATGACTGATACTTGCATTTAAATTTATAACATATTATCATCATCATCATCACCAGCCTATAATAGTCCACTGCTGGACATAGGCCTCCCCTAATGAGCGCCATAGATGGCATCATTATGTGGGGGTTATTGCCCATAATCCCCACGCTGGGCATGCGGGTTGGGGATAACATATTATACATCATCTAAACCTCGAAACTAGCTCATCGGAACTCCTGAATTGGCACCCAGTTTAAACAGTTAGGCCTTTATTAGTCTTTCATAACTTTTACCCATAGATTTAACAAAATGAAAACCATATTTCCACCAAAACGAGAACTCCCATTAACCATTGGAATAGCAGAAAAAGAAATGAATAAACAGCCCATAATTTATAAAGAAGCATCTTTAAACAAACATTACCCTTTCTCTACTTTTTCAAAACACCAATAACAACGTCTAATGGGCAATAACTCATCCAAATTACCTGAGCATTGCAATACTTTGCGCAAGGTGGGTATAGATTTAAATTGCGTACTTGGAGTCTGTTTATACGTAACTGGTTTTAAGAATGATAGTGATGATGATGGCGCAGTGAAATATTTTTGACCATTAATAATAATTCTTTTATTTCAGGCAACATTAGTCTAGTTCAGGATGGAAAAATACTTAAAAACTATGTCCCATATAAAATATATACCTTAAACTAAGACAAGGTGCCCGTTCACACAGGATTATACAATTTGGATAGATATGTTTTTAATTCTTTATTGCAAAAAAATTGGTTTCATGTCAAATATAATATCAATCTAATATTATAAGTAAAGTCAAACAGTAAAGTAAGACCATTTAATATCAATATTGCGCAAAAAAAAAAATTGCATTAGCTTCAATCAAAATAAAATAAAAGGATGTAAATTCAAATTAAAAATGTCTTATGAATGTAATTGATAGCAAATTACATCAACAAATAATTACAAATAAAGCTACGTACATTTATTTTAGAAGAGATCATCCAATGTGTGAAAACACTGCATACGAAAAAAACAAAAAAAAAAAAACATTTCATTGCCACGGTGAAATTCTGATTGATATATTTAATTGCCTATGGTCTTAGCATTTTCTAAGACTATGTCTATCTATGGCTATGACGTAGCAGTGACTATGCTACGACGTAGAAGTAACAATGCAACGTAAAACGTTAAAATGGGTAAATAAACATAAGCCGGATTCGTTCCGGAAGGGTCTGAATATTTCTAAAAGTATTATTTTGATGTTACCTCACAAACATGAATAATCATCTAGACGCACGCTCACGAAACGAATGGGAGTTTTTTCGTCGAGTTAATTGAAAATGTAAAAGATTTTACTGGATGTTTATTTTCACATACTTTTTAAGGTAGTATATAGCCTCCTATTTATAAACAAAAAATATGAATATAACTAATAACTGTATAATGAACCACTGGTATGTAGTCCTAGTTTAACAAAAATTTCAAATATTATTTATAAATTATACATATATCGTTGATTTTTTCATACGGAATCCCAACTTTTTTGAAAATATTCTGTGTTAATCAAGATTAACGTATGATTATAATAAAGACAGAATTTTTCAAATCAATCCATTGCTTTCGGAGTTTATTCATTTCAAACAAACAACAATTCTCTTTATAATATTGGTATAGATAATGGATATCACAAATATATAAAACTATGAAATCACAATCAATCACCATAACACGTCTCAAATCGATTTGAACTGGCAGCCATTTTGTTTAAGCCAAGATATATCGCCATTTCATACAATTTTTCAGGAGACATATCAAAAGCTCGTGAGGAAATGGAATGTCACAACGTAATCCCTCGATGATTGAAGACAGGCCAAGATTGGCAGACTTACCCTAGACTTAACATAACATACAATATTATAAAATGCCACTGTGTAGGTATACTTTAAAAATGAGTTTGAAAGCGAGAAATGCTAGTTAATAGTAAAAAATTAAATTAAAATTAGTCACATTGAAATAATAAATAATACTGGGTATTTCACTTGGCATCATCAAGCCCCAAGTTAAGCAGAACCTTGTATCTTCATTATCGTCATCATCGGCCCTGTTCCGTATTAAGACACGGTTTAGTTAATTCCGGCCTACCTAACACAGGCGCGCTTCTCTTGGTTTAGAATATACTATATTGACTTCACAACTATGCTTGTATTAACAGAAAATTACAAATATGATGTTAAGTAAGTTGACGACTTAATGCAGATAACATTAACACAATGAATAGAAAAAAACTGAAAATAAAACAAAAAGAACTAATTGAAACAGGTAACATAATGTAAATAGTTTACACTTGACAAAATAGGTCACTAAATAAGCGACTTAGATTACTTGTTCTGCTACTGTAGAACAAGTAACCTTAGGTGTCTACAGGTGATGTTAAAGATATAGGGTTAGATGCGGGCAAGGCCGTGGGCACTGCTAGTATAACAACACATATAAACCGAGCTTAAGAATACATGCACATAAAAAACATTCAGAATCTGTTAATGGAATCAGAGTGAAAATTCAACTTATTCTGCTTCATCAATCAGGTTCTCTGGGGGACCGAACTCGGGGGATTTCCCCGATCTCAGAAGAACTCCATCGTCTGATTTGAGATTTTATCTCAAACAGGGGTTCTAGGAAATGATCGTTTACTACTGTTATATTAAAGTGGTTCAAAGGTTCAGAATTTGATACAGAATGAGCGTACACTATCTGTTTCTTATCACCAGTGATAGGAATAGGTAGGGTTTATTTACCTAAACTTCAAGGAATAATACTTCCTTACAACAATTTTTTTTTTCTGGTACATTTGTCCCAAGTTTGGGACATTACAAAGTACATTAAATTTTAATGTTATTCTGAATAAGTAGGTAGTTGGTCTATGTTAACCTAAAGTTTGCCAGTAGACATAACATAACATAGAGTCGTTATAACCATAAAATTGTATGAAAATTTAATTTTTCGAGAAAATTTTTTAATTAACTTGTTGATCTTAAAACTATCAAACATAATCTCTGTCTAAGAAGTTTTACACGTTTTGAAGTAAATATCTGCTTCCTTGCTCGCTCTCGACCACGTTTTTTGATATTTCTAAAGTTAAAGTGTATAATTGAAAAAGTATTCAGGCCGAATTGTCTTTAAAATAATCAAACTAACATTTTCATAATTTAGAATTCTTAATAGGTACGTATTTTGGACGGAGATGTACGGTTAATCAATTTTAAAAACGAACCTTTCGTTTTTAAAATTTTATCTTTATTTTTGTTGTTATCTATTCTGTTAGCTTTATCAATTCTTGGAAATTCTAAAACAACTATTCTCGCCGCTCGTCATCCGACCACCGCACCACCACGCACTCTGTGTTATGTTATGTCTACTGGCAAACTTTAGGTTAAAATAGACCAACTACCTACTTATTCAGAATAACATTAAAATTTAATGTACCTTGTAATGTCCCAAACTTGGGACAAATGTACCAGAAAAAAATATTGTTGTAAGGAAGTCTCCGATTCTTTTCACTATTCCTTGAAGTTTAGGTAAATAAGCCCTACCTATTCCTATCACTGCTTATCACCCATTTTCTTGAATACTCATTAGACATTCAGGGCATATAGATCATAGAAGGCTCAATAGATCTCTTTCATTCAAGAAAATGGGCACATCCAGAAATTGTCTTATATAAAACTAACTAAAATATTGTGAATAAATGCAGAACTCCATTATATAAGAAATGGACTGGCATTTTTCCTTTAATGATCAAATATTCAGCCCTATGCATCTAAATGTTTATAAGCATATATAAGTTACTCGTATATATCTATAAGTTTCTATAAAAAATTTATAGAAACTTTATAAAAAATTATATAACTATTTAAAAAAAATTTGATCCAAAAGCCCGTCAATACCAGTTCAGCATAAACAAAAAGACATAAAAAATAACATCTGATTTACAGAAAATCATCGTCATCATCTAACCAGCTAGCAGGATGCCTATGTCAAGCAGTCATAGGCCTCCAGCGTTATGAGCCTTATTGGACCACAATTACAATCAATAACTACTTAAAATAAGTGCCTATCACCAAAATATATTCAACAAACGAAATTCGGAGAATATGTTTCAGACATTTTCAAGCAAACCCATAAAACGGGCTAAAACGTGATAGTTATTATTATTACCGAATGAGTTACAGGAATTTCAGATTCTTCCAATAATAGGGGTTTTTATGATTTCGGATGAAATCGCGAGCGAGAAGGTTAGTTTAGAGTAAGACAAGTAAAAGAACTTAGATCGACCGATATGACATGGTGAGCGAACGTCCGCCTGCGACGCAGGAGTTTGCGTTAGATTACTGCCATGGGATAAAAGTAACGATCTGCAGAAATATGTTAAAAGTATTCTGGCTTATTTTATGTACTCGTATAATAAAAAATATCTATTTATGTAATATTTTGTATCTTGTATAACAGTAATCTTTAAGTTACCTACTCATAATACAAGATCCGTTAAGTTTTAGGGCTAGGTGATGCTGCGTGGATCAGGTATTATTTATTTCAAATCTTGCAAAAATTATTTACATTAATAATAAATCACCTATTTCAGTCAAAGAACAGTTGGATGGCAAAAACATTCTAAAGCCCGAATACAGTATGTTTAGAGCTAGTTTTTTTTAAAGTTTTTTCGCGTTGATAAATAAGGTGGAACAAAAGTACCTTACAAACTTCACTGGAGACTGATATTAAAGTATTAAAAATCTCCAGAGATATAAGCTGGGGACGGAAACTTATTTCATTACATGGGACTTACGTTCTCGCGTCAAGATACTTGGCGTGGAGTTACTCGACTCAACTTAGAAACTATTGTTTGTTTCTTATCGATGGTTTACGATAACTTATAAGAAGTAAATTTTAAACTGGGTTTTGTACTTCGCTCACGTGGTAGTTAAGAAATAAAATACATGAATATAAAAGCAATTTATTCTACTAAATACCCTAACTAGGTAATCTAAACATTACAAGAAATGTCAATAACCTTAAATTACGCATAGGATAGGTAATTGCATTGAAGTATTATCACAGAAAAGTCATATTTTAGCAGAAGTCGCCGGTTTAGCGTAGACACCTTTATTATGTAGTTGTCCGCGAAATTTATAGTGTTTCACTCTCAGCTTTTCTGTCTTCACTTTATACAAAGTATCTTATTCATTATTCACTTTGCCTACTAAATATTGCGTCGTCCTGACACTCATTTACATAAAGTAATTTTTCTAAGTCTGGGTGCAGTATGACAGTTTTATTTGAACTTAACAATAGTTTACGTCTGCACCATTAATGAGGAAGAGATAAGTAAAGTCTAAAGATTTCGTATCTTTTTGTATATACCTGCTAATATATACCTTCGCCTTGGTGTTCAAAATACCTGCAATGATGTGACACTGGTTTCTAAATAAACAAATAAATAAACTTTAATAATACCTTTAACTTTGACCAGTCAGCAGTAACTACAACTAAAGTTTATCCGTTTTATTCTAAGGTATACAAAGTCTAACCAACTAACCTCCCAGTTAGCCTTGTAATAAAATCATATGTCTAATGTTGTCCAAGAATATTTATTCTACGCTTGCAATAATATTTTCTCATAGTAACGGATATTAAACGGGTATTGTCAACAGTTGAGCCCAACAAGAATGTGATATCTCGAACCTAGTGGAATATTCTCGATTGGTCTCGAATGTTCTCGAAATTTGAATGATACTGTAAATGGATATGGCTTAAGAGAGTAATAGTTTTGGGTTACGGAGTGAGAATTGGTTGGTATGCCTTGTTTGAAATATTCATAGTGCATTTAAGATAAAACGCGTGAATTTGACCAAGAGAGTTTAGACCAAGTGAACGAATAGACCTTAATTTTCTTTTTTATAAAACAAATTTCTTAAGATTTGTGGAGATTAAGTAACAAAACGTGCTATAAAAAACAATTATTTAAAATTTTGATAAACGTGTCAAGAATTTTACATCTAATATTATAATGAAAATTTGATTATATAAAATACTTGTTCGTTTGAATTGAATAGGTTTCGAAACTACTGGACAGGGTGTAAAAAGTTATAATTTTTTAAAAATTTGTTGGATACCAGTGCGAATCTTTATGATTCAGAACAAATTTCTTCATCTATTTGGCAAACATAATAATTAAAATTTTTGTGAACATGTTATAATTCAACGTTTTTAATAAAGTGTGGACAAGATAAAATAATTAAGTTCTAAAATAATATCGAGTTCATTATTTTGGAACCTTTAGCAATAATTCCTTACCTATTTATATGTCATATGTGGCATTTAAATTACATTAACAAGATAACCTAACCTCTTACCTATACTTAGATCAACGATTGATTCCGAAACATTATTTTTCAGAGACAACACTTCAGGACTGTCTACGAGTACATGATATGAAAAATCAGGTATAAAACGATTCACATCAGTGAATATTGTCTGAACGAACGTGGTTGAAGAGAAATCACGTTACGCAAACAAAATTTCACTATCTCTTGAATGTTATCTAAACAGCTCCTATTTTAGGAAGCACAGTTTCCGTGTGTAACATTAAAGATTAGGTAGACACTGAAAGCTTATCCACGGAATGTGGCTCATCGCTAGAACAATATCTAGTTTCGGTTGGAGCTTATTTGAATTTCTATGTGCATCTGTCGTTGAATTTATCATTTGTTGGTAGTCGTTTCCGGGTCGTTGGTCTGTAGATTTATCTTTATTTCCTGTCTTTACGAAAGAGTTGATATTTGTTATGGCGCTTCGCTTGTCCTACATTGTGAACTAGGTCATATATTGTTCAGATTTCAATTATAATTATTTTGATTCATTGTCTTCTGTTTTGCAGTCGAGTTTTTCAGAGGCAATGTTGCCAATACATGCTCCTGTTGGGTGGTCCCAGGCTAATAATAAAAATAATTAAATATAAGAAAACTCATAAACAAACTCAAAAGGGTCAATGTATTCTAAGAATTGTTATAACATTCTTTAAACTCAAAGACAGATAGGAACTGTCACACCTGCATTTGAGCGGTGAAATATTATCGCGAAATCCCGACTTTATGCACGAAAATAACATATTTTCAAGGAAAACTCAGGATCCCACGTCGCGCTTTCAAATATTTATGGTAGACGATTTAATGTTTACACGGTGTTTGGGTACCTCTTCAAAAGTTTGTTATTATATGCTTTCAGAAACATTGGGACATCGGATTGTTCTATTTATCGCGTTTATTTACCTATTTTCCCGACTTTTCAACAGGTTTTCATACTGTCACAGTCATGGTATTACTTTTGAGTTTATTGAGTCAATATTATACAAAATTGAGATTAGGGATTGCTCTGGTTCAGTTATTGTGGTTAAGATGATAAAAAAAATCTAATTTAATCCCCAATGTCAAATTCAATTGTACTATTTATTAATGTAGCATCAACCCAACTCATATGGAGGGAGCTGCTCCCTATGGCAGACCTTTCACTTTTATTTCTTTCAAGTCCAAAATACCTACTAAAGAAAAAGATAAAAAACTTGGGACGCGAAACTTGGATATTTATTCGAAGAACTCGAACAAAGTACGAATGACCGAAATTCCATCTTAGCGATTAAGTTCCAAGTTTCCTGTTTGAATTTATCGCGAGGACGCTCAGTTATTTTTCAATTTGGACGATCTCAGATACCCGTTTTAACTGTAGTTTAAGCAACGATTAAGAAAGGCAAACTTTCTCGAGCGTAGAATACTAACGTACAGAAGGGGCTTTTTCAACAGTTTGACAATATTGCATTGGCTATATTATTCTATCTAGCTTAATGTCCAAAATGTCCAGGACAAAATTTGTTTACTTTTGGCGGCACCAAAATCAGCTCCCATAAACATACAAAGCCGGGCGCCAAAAAAGATAAGTTGGTATATACCTAGTGCTTTTAAACTAGACGCACCTTTGAAGAGTTCTTACTTTACAAATGTCACATGTAATTAAGTACGATAAGACAAAAAAGCATTTTATGCATCAGTTAAGAATCGAGTCAAACTATGGTTTTTCGAAGTTTACAACGCATCGAACATACGATCTGTTGAAATTCAGTGGAAAATCTATGTCAATGTAAATGAAAGATACTTTGTTTCGCTTAAAAAAGTGCTTCAAAAAGCTATTACAACTCGTTAAAAGTTGTGATTTGGAAACATTGTCGGAGTTGGCAAGAATGTTTGAGTTGTATGACCCTAACCGACTACGACTGTGCGAAAAGAAGCTTCTTTATTTTCGGCCTCCAGGGTTCATTGAGACGTTTTAGAAAATCAGTAGGTATTCATTATGACCTAAGCAAAGATTTTATTAGGGTTCCATAATTTACACAAGCTCTCAAACTTGTTTTTGGTTCAATGGTCATTTTCCATCCTTTATTTATCTCCTCTCAAGTCAACATCTCTTGATAAACAGTTGGCATATCCCAACTATTATTTTTATATTTATACACGACAATCGATGTGTGTGTTGTTCAATACTTTAGCTGCCGCTTACGTGTGTACCTATAAACCATCATAATATGCCACCTCTATACCAGGAAACCGCTTAAAGGTGAACGTGCAACTGCCGGCATCGGACGATCTACACTGACCGAATACGTCGGATATTATTCTTTATTTATTTTTCCATTTAGGTGAGTCTACTGATCCGCACCGCACAATGTTAATGTTGTATCAAACTGTCTGTCATTTAGTGCGAATGACGTCATTTGACGTCATAGATGACGGAATTTGCAACTATATATAATAAAAATAAAAATATTCTTTATTGGAACACAGTACATAGGACATAATTTTGTGAAAACGATAATGCACGCAGTAGTTATTTAACTGTGTCGCGAGCATTAACGCCCTCCTTCGAATTTAAAATTAACTGATCGGCAATCCGATTTTTCCGATCACAATGGACCCATTAAACCGAAAAAATCGGTTTCCTACTGTCAATACGGATCATCCGATGTCGGCAAATGAACGCGCACCTTAAAGTACGTCCTGACAGGCGTTTTCATAACATTTTCGTATAATGCCTGTTCGCAGAAAATTCTGCCACAACAGCCGTAAGTAATCCGATTCACAAGAAATAAAATTTCTGAGACGTTTCCAAACATCAAGATACGCTTCATTGACAAAAGTAGATTTCTATTTCCTGTGATAATGTGACGAAATATGATCTCCCCTTGACAGTTCGCATAGCGTTTTTGTTACATCGGGTGCGAGTAAACGCTTTGAACGTGTCGATGTAGTAGGGAATAGAGTTACAGTACAAATTATTCACGCAAAGTCAAAAACAATTATTGTAACACCACTCAACCACGAAGTTTTAAATACCTACAAGAACTTCTTGTGTTATCTCCAGGCTCGAAAGCTTACATCAACTTTGGGTCATTCTATTTTGATCCTAGATTGAAACTGACAGTTATAGGACGATTATGAATCCATACTTCATAATATTATAAATAAGAAAATAGCTCTAAATATTTTAAAAAAGAAATATGTATAAAACTTCAATAAGAATGATAGATAGTTACATCCATATTTGACACTTCAGATACACACCTACATTATACAACAACAATTAAACAATATACTACTAAACATACAAAATACAATTAACTAAAAAGAACAAAAAATTTAAACATTATTATGTTTAAATTTTAATTTACGTAAATAATAGTCTATGTGAGCGTCAAAAAGCCTTGGTTAAGCGTGATATTTTGCTTAGGAAGTAATAAATAACACAGACTTCTGGCCATGACCTATTGAAAGCAAGACTTTTGTTCTCTCGTTCTGTAGCATTATTAGTAAGACAAAGTTTACGGCGATGTGTATACGTAATTACGTCTAACTACGTGCAGAATAATTCTAAAATAATATAAGTGAAGTATTAAAAATTTTGTAGGTTTGTATAAAAAATGGAAAGTTTTATAACTTCTACATCAGTGTAACTTACTTGCAAAAAAAAAACAAAGGCAAAGTCAACCTTAATGGTGCCGTTTATTCCCCGTTAAGGGTCAAACCACACCTGAAGTAAATTGAATTCTATGAATAAATTTCCCCCTTCTTAAACGACAAAGTTTTGAACTAAGGGCGTTTTCTTTTTAGCTGACTCATAAGAATATTCAACGAAATTGAAGCAAAACTACCTTCTTTGCTTAAGTAGACGAAATTTTGGGAAATCATCACACAACCTCATAAAGTGACCATGACTTCGAAAGTTTTGGCGCTTCCATGATAAATTTTAGAAAACAAAATATAGCAAAATAATAACAATCACAATGCTGATGCGCTGCGCCAGATATTGACCAGCTCTCGGGTCACACGTCGCTTCGACCAGACGCTCAGATAATTTTTTTGCCATACAACGTGGCAATGCAGCCAGCATCTTGGGTACACTTCCAACTGGTATTGATATGGATCAGTTGAGATACCTGTAGTTTGTTCGCAACAGTCTGCAGTTAGCTCAATTGTAAATACTAGTGTTTTTTTTTATTTAGTTAGATCATTGTAATTTATTTGTTAATAAACGATTTGCCAATTAAAAAAAAAAAAAAATAACAATCAACAACAAATTATATTAAAATTATATCCCCCATACAAAAAAAAACGTGTATTTAGGATGTTTTTGATTTGTTTTTTGCATCTCTTGAACCACAGCAGGTAGAATGTAAAATTTTGACAGAATGTGTACAAATAATAAAAATAAATATCACCTTGAGTAAGCTTTTCGACGTCAAAAATACTTTTAGCGTTTATTTTGTACAATTTTATTTGATGTTACGGAACCATCGATGTGCGAAATTGAATAGGCTCTGAAACTACTGGACCGATTTGAAAAATTCTTTCACCATTAGAATCATAAATTTTCCATGATGAACATAGGCTATATGTAGAATATTTATAAAAAAGTTAGGGTTCCGTATAAAAAATAACTCTACTACTTTGACGTTCTACTCGCACTTTACCGGTTTTATTTAATAAAAACCAACATTTCGTGACTTATACCAACAGTACGAGGGTGTTTTCCAACATTTCATCGAAAACAAGAACTTATTGCTTTAGGCCCCCGTAAATAACACAATATTATTAGATTACAAATCAAATACAGAGTTCTGCTGCGTGTTTCAACGGCTCAACTGGAGTTGAACAATTGAAACAGTTGGTCTTGTTTTTGTTTTGTTAATATAACGTAAATGACTCCAACCTCAAATGATAATTCAAAAATATCTACTAAAAACTGGCAGGGGGATGTCATATCCCCGAAACTGTTCACGAGCGCGTTGGAAGATATGTTTAAGACGCTGGACTGGAAAGACAAGGGCATCAACATAAACGGCGACTACATCTCACACCTGCGATTCGCTGATGACATAGTCTTAATGGCGGAGTCGCTAGAGGAGCTGAACCGGATGCTGGACAGTCTAGCTTCAGCCTCCCGATGTATCGGTCTTGGCATGAATTTGGATAAAACCAAAATTATGATCAATGGCCACATTGATCCAAGACCGGTGATCGTACATGGCCACCTTCTCGAAATTGTTTCTGAGTACACTTACCTCGGGCAGATTTTGCAGTTGGGTAAAAACAATTTCGAGAAGGAAGCCAAGAGGAGGATCCAGCTAGGCTGGGCAGCGTTCGGAAAACTACGTCGAGTCTTCTCGTCATCCATACCGCAATGTTTGAAAATGAAAGTTTTTAATCAGTGCGTCCTACCAGTTATGACCTACGGAGCTGAGTCGTGGACACTCACGATAGGGTTGGTCCACCAGTTCAAAGTCGCTCAGCGAGCTATGGAAAGAGTTTCTCTGAAGGATAGGATTCGTAACGAATACATCCGACAGAGAACTAAAGTCATCGACATCAGCTCAGAGAATTAGCAAACTGAAGTGGCAGTGGGTAAAAGAAGAAAATTAAATGATAGAACCAAATTAACCAATTGTTAATTCTAGTTGTATGTAAAGTTGAAACAATTGAGTTAACTGCAGACTGTTGCAAACAATCTGCAGGCAGCTCAATTCAAAATTATTTAATTACATAAGATATCCCACTTTCACATCACGCTCCTCTAAACTATGGGGGCGATCATCACAAACATCGAACAAAAGGTTGAGAGAATATCACCCCATTACGTCAATCCATTTATATATAAACACCCTTCAACAACAAAGTCCCCTTGAAAGGACATCATAACTTAGGAACTTCTCTTCGATGGTAACGACATTCATCAATCAAGGGGTCAACAACCTTTATTTATCCCTTCAAAAGGGGAAATAAACATTTAATTTATTTTATTTCTCTGATCATTCACTCTTTAGGAAGTGTTTCGAAGCGGCGTGATACTTTTTATTCGGGTTTAAGTTATTTCTGTATTTCCTTATGAGGTTTCACACTTTGTGGATAGTGTTTACCGAATATTCCGTTGAACACGGATATATAAATATGTATCATATACTTGAATAACTAAAAGGTAAAAAGGTGACTTTCCAAACGAGGGTTCGTTTTTTTCCCATTTACACAGAAAATAAAACTCTCGTTGAAATTGAAAATCAAAAAATTAAGAAAACAAAAGCTCGAAGATAATTCGACGGATTTCTTATTTTAATGGAATTAATGTACCTATCCTATTTAAATCAAATTGTCTTATAAGAGATAAGCTTGAAATCTCATGGAGAGTAAACTTCTTGCTCTTCTATACCTACCTACTATTATGAATTTAAAGTAAATTTTCGAGGAAAAGGAGAATTTTCGGATCTGAGTGAATTCTGAGATATTTATAGTGAATTCTGAGATGATTATAGTCAAATAACTTAATTTTTTTAGTTTTATAAGATTGAACAATCTAAACGAGAATCCCTGGTTCGAAAATGTAATTCTTCCAACAGGGTAGTTTGTAGGTACACTGCTATACGAGGAATAATTTTATTATTCTGAAATATTATTTTCGAGTAAAAGCGTTCCAATAAAATAATATAACTTTATTAAATTAAAGTCTACCTACGCTAAAAATACGGACAGTGTTTCCAGATTAACAAAAAAGCTTTTACAATATCGGTTCACATACAAAAGAAGTCAAATTGGAAGCCGCGGTGAAGGAAGTTGGTAAAAAATTCAGCAGCTATTTCGTCGTATCCTACGAATAGGGTCACAGTCGCCAGTGTGACTTTTTATTTTTATTGCATTTTTAGAATCTCCATTATGATTTACATCATACCAGTTCGAAAAAAATAAAAAAACACTGAAAATAAAAAAGTTATTAAGGTTTTAAAATTTGGTCACAATTGCATTGATGGATTTAGCCCGACGAAAAAGTTAACAAACAGCTTTGGCACTTTCTTCCACGTGAAAAACGCAAAGATCACAAGTATTTCCCGGCGAATACGGTTACATACTCCAGAGTAACCATGTAGCGCGGGTGAAAAGGCGCGCGGGCGCGGATTACCGCACTGTTTGTCGACTACGAAGTTCATTTTTAATAGTTTGGCTAGGCACATGAATTGTCTTTGGTTATGAAAGCACGGAAAATGCTAAATTTATATGTAATGCGAGTAGGTACGTGTACATACATAATTATGTTCTAACACCCTACTAAGGTATAATTATATCTTGCTAGTTTCTTGTTCATTTTTCTTCTGTGTGAAGAAAAATTTCATCGTTAAATCGATTAAAGCGTTAAAGCAACAAACAGACAGACACGGTCTGACCTTCGTATCTACAGTTTTAGTATAGATTATATATGTAACGCATGTACATCTTTCACATACGCGAATGCGGATGCAAACAATCACTTCATTTGCGAAGTACCTATATTATTTTGTTAGGAATACCTATTCCATTGTGAAATCTTAATAATATAAATAAATGAATATTTGTTTCAGGAAGTTTTAAAATATGTACTCCTTAAAATGGACTGGAAATTTGAGATACGTAGTTGGTATTTGAGATACGTGGTTGGTTGGGTCGTTTTGAATTCTCTGTAACTTTTTAATATAGAATATCAATATTTATGAAATTATCATACGCCTTTCAGGGTTTTTTTTATAAAGGTCTCTCAATAAGAACTGAGAACAGTGACACAATTTGTTTGAACTATAAACCTACAGTTGTTCGAATTCTAAAAATATTTCTGACATAAATCGGCAATTTAACCAAACTAAAAAAATCTTTAAGATTTTAGTAAAGGTTAAAATTATTTGAAAATTATTGTATTGGTTTTGTATTTACTAAAGTATTGAATTGATTGTAAGCTTTTTACATGCGGTGCTTTAAACCACAACTATTGTATAAAAATGACTTTTTGTATAAAAATCACTTGGAAATTAGAAAATGTAAAAATTGCCAGAGTTCCCGATATTCCATTGACGACTAAACATATTAAACTATTTGCTTGTCCAACCCAATGTTAAAAATAAAATAAAGGGAAACAGGTTTTAAGGATTTTCAAGCGAAGTCAATAATTTCAGGATTTTTCGACTTCTACATCATCAGACGACAGAGTAGGTACAAAACAGCGAAATAAATATGTGTTTTCTTTTTAATATTATAACGTGAGCAACCACATAGTAGTTGGCTTCAGACAGGCTCATTGACGAGTTCTCTAATCTGGATACAGTAACGAGATTAATAGGATGAATAAATAAAATGCTGAACAATCGACTTAAACTTGTGTTTTGGGTATCAGATGACTTAACACAATAGACCTTATAGATATAATTTTTTTTACTATACATACATAAAATCAACCAGAACACTCCCTACAAACATCTGCGAATTTTAATTCCATTACTTGTTGTTTTTTAATAGACTATAGCATTTAAATACTAAATAGGTTAGAAAATTAACAGCAAAAAAAAATATCGATGAATACGCCATGCCTTGGCTCTGATATCAATATATTATGACAATAATCATTTAATGAATGCTCGTATAATGTAATGACAACTAGCGGACTCGCTTGTAATTTCATTGGCGTGGACGTGTTTAGGGTAAAACACTTTCACGAAATCAGCTAATTCCGTATTACAAGAAAAAATCGGAATTTCACCAAAATCGGAAAGACGCTTATGATATGTTTTAAGTCCGTTAATTAAGTATTCTTTTTTTTAAGTTTCTAGTATATTTTTTTATTTAGTGAATTTGAAGCAGTCTTGTCATACGATATTATGCTTCAAACATTCTACCTTAGCCCATTTTGAGAGAAGTTTTAATAAATCTTCAAACATTCATTCATTGTTATTATTTCATTAATTTAGTGAATTGAGATTTTATGCAAGACCAATCGGATTGAAACCAAATATCGGGAAGTTTGACTTTTTTCTACCCTAATTTAGAGATATGAAAATAGACCTTAAAACATGTTTAACCATTTATTGTATATTCAATACATAAATAAAATTTGAGGGCATTACCAGCGCACGTTAAATAGTAACAGTAATTTAAATAGGTTACCATAAATTACAAATCCAATATTTCAATAACCGTATTTACAGTTTGCGGAAATATTTTCAAAAATCCTGAAACACATGTTGAATAGTTTTGTATTTTAATTGTTCTTAGCAATTTTCCTTAAAATAAATCATATAATATTATTGCCTTTTTAATTTACTGTTCTATCATTATTCATTACATAATGAAATTTGAAGCCAATAGAACCTTGCATTAGAAAGTTATAGATATTTCAATACAGAATGAAATTATAAATCTCAAACTTTAATTACCTGTTTCACTAAATTTTCAGGAATATTTTGAAAAATCCTGAAACAAGTGATCATTATTCTTGTGTGTTTAGTATTCAATGTAAGTATCTAACCAATCGAACCACCGGTTACAGATTTACAAAAAACACCAAAAACCTCAAAACCCCCTTTTACCTTTTTAGGGGTGGAATAAGAAAAAAAACCCTAGTTAGCGGGTATTTGTGTAGTTAAAGGTCCAGCCCACCAAATTTCAGCTTTCTAGCTTCATCGGCTTAGGCTGGGCGTTGTGGCCAGAAAACTCCATTATTTATTATAAAATTACCTTTTTTATATGAGTACCTTCCATAATAACTAAAAAATTAGTGCCAATCATTACATTAAATCATGCCTTAAGAAACCCTAGGACGAGTTTTACATAGTTTACGAAAACACATTTTGTTTAGTATGTCAGCAATTGCACAGTTTTACACGAACTCGGTTTTGGCTTTCGAATGATTTGTTGCATTTTAGCTGTACCTACCAACCAGCTGTGACAAATCAGCGGCAATAAATGTATAAACATTTTTCCTAAGGCGAGAATCGAACCCACAACCTCCTGCGACGAAGTCCCTTAAAGGCCTTCGCCAGCAGCTGCGCCATACAGGTCGTCGATTAAGTGCTAGACAAACTAAATACATTTAATATCGTCTCTGGGTGTACAGCGCATCCTAAGTACATACAGCATGAATAAACAATTTCTGATGCAAATTATTAAGGTACAAAACCAAATTATGAAGGACAATAAACTATGACCTTCGTAAAATGTGTAATTTTCCATCATAATCCCGTCGAATAAGTTTACAAAGACGTTTGTTACCCCCCTAGTTGAGGACGTGAAGCGAAATCTGCGTGGAAAACGGTCACAATGGCGCTGAGTATAACGTCGATTTGAAACTTGCACGTGGAACAAGGTGCTAAGGGGCAAAAACTAGGGAAAAAGGTTTTTTTTATTTATAAACCTTTATGATAATTTAGCAGAAAATATGATGAAACGTTTTAGCAAAAAAAATCACACTCGTTCAATAGAAACTTTGCGAAATAATCAGAAAAAACCGTCTCCTGTAAAGTTGGTGTTTTGCAACTGTGACCGTATTCGTAGGATACGACGATTTGACGTTATTTCGGGACGACGCGACGATTGCGTCTACCTATTTAAATAATGTTGCAAGATAAAATAATACGTTTTCCAGTTAGCGGAAAACTTACCGTGTGTCACTTATAGATAAGATTTTTATTTGCCATATACATGTGTTATTTAAGGTTACCGGTAATATACATTTCGTGGATCAACTTGCTTGACCGTATGTCGGTATGCAAAATGTTTGAGAGAATGACGTCCTTAAATTTAACATGAACTAAAATGTATCATTGAAATATTGTCAATAATATAGTAACATTTACAAATTTAAAACATTTTTATTTTTTTTAGCTTTAAAAAGTGCGCCATTTAAAAATGGAAAATTGCATTGCTAAACAGTGTCTTCCTTGATCTTTTTGAATAAAAAGTGAATCTCATGAAAATAAAGTAATTAGGAAATGTTGTTGTTATAATGGTGTATTGTTATTTCAACCCAAAATTTCATCCCACAAGCTAGAACTAATTAATTAGTTATTCCACCCCACACAAATTTTATTTTTCACCCAAAACCGACGATAATCAGCAATTTATGGCGAATTACAGTCAGATCGAAAAACATTGTATTTACAAAAGTCAACAATAATAAAGAATCTTTGATTTTTGTTGCTAAAATACCACTGAAGTGAATTTTCTCACATTCAAATTCACACACAACAAAATTATTATGTAGAGACCTAAAAGATAAATACTATAAATACTATTTGATATTCTCTGCTAAAAGCTTCAGAAAGGAAAACGTAGCTCAATCCAATTAACTAGGTAACCTATATAAAATGAACGGCTCACCATTTCAAAAAGAGCCGGAAAAAAAAAACAGAAAAAGGTCCACGTCGCCGGCTACTCATAAAAGGCTTACTGCCTTAATTATAGCCGTCTTGTGTTAACGAATCGGCACATTATTCAAATCCAGAAGTAGAACTGAAGCTCGTTCGCACTCTACTCAGACTTTGGAATTATTTAATGTAAATAAGGATGAATTTCGGATGCAACTTCTGGCGAATATTGAACCAAACTTCTCGCGCTCAAATTGAAATAAGTTTCTGGAAAATCGTCATTAAAGTTTGAATGGGCTTGAGCATGTGCTCTATCCAAAAATGGCGGAGTTATTTTTGATAGCAGTTCACATGCAATTTTTTTCCTTGATAAAGAAGAAAAGTTACAAGTCTCAATCGTTGATTAGTTTTGGGTAAAAATGCTTTGGCTCAGAAGAAGAGTGTGGTGTGATGGTGTTTACGAAAATGACCTCTATATGATCAAACTGGATTCTGTCAGCGGCTTTGCTCGTGATATTTCGTGATAAAAAGAAGTCTGTAATCATACTTCAGGTCTAAAACTTAAGCGGATCTTTAAGCGGAACTTAAAAAAAAAATCAGGATCCTTTGAGTACCTACTTTTAAATGAAGACGTCCATCCGAATATTTACGAATCCAAACATTCATATTGATGATTATTAGTGTTATTCCTCAGAAATCCTAATTCATATCATGAGCTAAAATTTCAAATACTGAAGAAAGAAACCCAATTACCCTCACCAAATACAAGAGCTTCCACGAATATCAACCACTCAACCAATTTGGACCGTAAAATTTAGCAGCAAAGACGAAATTCGAATAGCTCCCGAAAAAGTATTTCAACGTAACTTACAAAAACCAATATAGCTCGAGTTGAGAGCTAAGTTTATAGTTGGACATTACACCCAGTTGCTAAGAAACTCTGGCGTACCTACTTCGCAAAGAATATAAATGCACCCAACCCTACTGATTTTAGCGAAGCCTTCGCTGAGCGATAAGCATAGCGGAATAAAATTGTAGTCTTTGTCTACCTATTATGTTAGTTTGTGAAAATTCATCGTTTCGTTGTAACCATATGAAAATCTTATGTAACTTAAAAGATTCGAACATCTTATTTTTTGCTTTTTCAATTGTGCCATCATGACTCCGGTCCGCCGGTGGCCCCTGTTGCTCTATGCATATTCAGAAACGCTCTCACTTATCGCTCAGCTCACAATCCAACCATGTCCCAAGGCTGCTCTCAACAGCTTCCTACGTTTTGTATAATACCACCATCCGTTTATACTGAGGTGGGTAATTTATACACTCTTATTTACAGGAGTTGCTATTGTTTGGGATTTTATGGAAGGTTACAGTCTTAATTCGGTATTCTGTTTCTTAGATGATTGTGGATGAGACGTATATACGGAAATATATGTGGAATGAAGGAAAGTGACTCTTTCTTCAGCAATTTGACGAATGAGGGTGGTATATACCTTTACTGTGAGAGTTGTATAGCCCGATGTTGTCAAGTCTGTGTGACAGCTTTTTTTTAAGTTTTTTGCTGTAATGGGAATATATACGAATTAAAATTAAGTTACTTTCGGAGAAGAGCCGGGAAATAGTATTGAACTATTCTTAGATCCTTAGACCTACCTGTTTTAGTTTATAGGTACCTGAAATCAATGGGGGGTTAACACTATGCTACACCGAGCGGCGCCGCAGTAACCCTTGCTGAAAAGATCCACCAACAAATTGCTATCACCAATCCGCAAGTCCAGGAATGTTAGAATTATGGCATTACCCTATAAAACAGTAAAATAAATAAATAAAAGTCATTTTATTCAGGTCATTATTCCAATTTACATCATACATACATTTTGAAACGATGACACTTCCGAAGCTTTACAAACTGTGTGGTAATTTCAACGCCCAACTCCTGGATTTCTGAATATTTTAATGAAATTTAATAACTACGACTATATTAAAAGCGTGTATATATATCGAGGCCGTGTGGTGCCGGCATAGAATTTCACCACCCCAACTCTTCCCGTGGGTGTCGTAAGAGGCGACTAAGGGAGAAACACCGGGGGGCGGGCAGCAGCGCCCTCTGCAGAACAGCTTCACCGAACTGCGATCCCCAACCCGCATGCCCAGCGTGGGGATTATGGGTAAAAACCTCCAAATGATGAACAATGCCATCTTTGGCGCTCATCAGGGGAGGCCTATGTGGACATAGGCCTCCCCTGATGAGCGACTGCTGGAGCAGTGAACTGTTATAGGCTGTTGATGATGATGATGATATACATATATCGTGTGGGTGGATTTGTGTGCGTGTCGTCAGGATGGCAAAAACCGTTGATATGTAGTGTAAATGTGACACAATGCTACGTCAACATGAAGAAAAAATTGTAAACTATGAAAAGGAAAGATTAAAATGTTTCTTTTGATAAAATTAATAGGCTCGCATACTACTGGAGCGATTAGTTTTTGTTAATCCTACATTAGGTAATCTTAATGAACATACGTGATAGATTTAAAAAAAGTTAGTTATCCATATAAGTAATTTTCACTAGAAGAAGGTGTGTAAAATTTATAATTTATGAAACTTTCGTTAAAAAACTGGTGACAGTGAAATATTTCCACGCGTTTGGACTAATTTTGCTTATTATTTTTTTAATGGATTTTTTATTCTCAGGAATAGGTTCTTATGAAAGGGAAATATAACGTATGAATAACCGCGGGTAATGCTGCGGGGCGCTGCTAGTTCTGAATAAATAAAAAGTGATAAAACTTTTGAAAGTGCGAGGAGCCGTAAAGTTTGGAAATTAGCATTTTGAACCTTGAAAATCAATTACAAACAATTTTATCTTCACGACTCCTTACCCTTTTCATCGCAATATCAATTCATTAAAAACTTGCTAAGTTGTTAATTTTAATACTTATTTAAGCTCTAAATTCTAAAGTTTCAAGAGTGTTTCTTGTTGCCTTTGACGTTTATAAAATCAAACGAACTTAAAGTTTAAAATTAAAACTTGAGATTACTAGAAATTAACAACACGCATTAATGCTCACAATTTCAAAAACCTTAAAATCCCATCATAATATAAAAAAATGCGAGAGTCTGTGGAGTTGTGTGAAAGAACAAGAAACAGTTTTGGATCTAGAAAAACATTTTTGTTACTTATACTGTACTACAAAACAACAATGAAGCCGTACGCAAATCAATTATTATTTTACGAACGAATTTTAAGAATATCGTTACGTTTCCACTCAAATGTTGCCTGGAAGAAATCTTTCTTAGCGGTAAGGCCGCCCATAGTGCAACTGTTTGTGTTTATGTTTTTCTATTCTGTTATTACCTATAATGTGAGCTATAAAGTGTATTGTATTTATTCGATTTTCAAAGCAAATTATAAAGGCTCGTTAAAAAGTATCAACGACTTGTTAATTGGAAACTATATAAATAAAAAAGCCCACTCTTGTTCTTAGATTTTCCCTTTTTTCTTTAAAAGATTTCATAAAATGCAGTCAATAATGAGTACCTAGGTATTCCTATGTTCTTACTAAACTTATCTAGCATTTTTCGATAAAATCAAATAAATTATTTAGTCTTGGAGGTATTATACGTAGCTGGCAGAAACCTGCCACTACATAGAAACACTTGAAAAATATAACCCACGCCTTTCCTTATTAATTTCTACCTTCTTAGTAAGTTATAGAATATTTCAATTCTAAAAAGTGTTTCAAAAACATTTTACTGTAAATTAGTCCCTAAAAATATTCTAAGCAGAAGCTATAGAATTCATATTTCGCGCGTAATTTGACGGAAAACATGCACGCCTTGTATTCCGACAATAGAATATATCAATTTTAAAGTGTTTCAAAAATATTTTACTGTAAAATAGCCCCAAAAAGTTTCGGTCAATAAGAAAGAAGAAGCTTTATATTTTCATATTTCGCGTAATTTGACGGAAACTGGACGCAGTGGACGCCATATTGCTCTGTGGTTATGACGTCAGATGGCTGTATACCAATTATCACACGCGTGCTAATTGGTCCGAATACAAAGCCTATAAACGCTGACAGATCACATTTTATTCTACACAGGCGTTTCGAATGTGTGTATGATGTAGGTATGTCATAAATATAAATAAATAATGCCGGACAATCCACACAGCATCATCTAGCCCCAAGCTAAGCAGAGCTTGTTGTTATGGGTACTAGGTGACTGATATAAATAATACAATATTATAACATATATCGATAATTTTTATTATAGGTACATAGAAAACGACCAGAACGCCCTGAACAAATATCTGCAGATCGTACAAATATTTGTCCCGATGGAGGAATCGAACCCGCAACCTCCTGCGTCGCAGGCGGACCTTCGCCAAACAGAGGAGGTCGTCAACGGCAACTTGAAAAAAATAAAAGAATATGACTGACCAGTAAAGTCGTGTATTTATAAATAGCTAAAGAAAATAAGATAAACGTAAGATTATGCAGGCAATATGGCCATAAATGTCTTCTCCTGTTAATTTTTAAAATAAACTAAGTAAAAAAAAGCATAATAACGACTACTGTCATCTTTTTTAGTGACAAACAGATTAAAAACACTAAAAACTAACGTTCTGGTGTGCGGCCTCACTAAAACTAAGTATATTATTACAGATCCCTATTCAAGCTCTTATATACACAAAGCTACGTGGGCAGCTAATTCCTCCAAATTACCTTGTACCTTCCTTCAAAAGTTTACCCTAAAAGGCTAGTTCGCCTTCATTATAGTTTCATGTAAATTAGAATTTCGATTCTGTGCCAGTCACGACCGCCACGGAAGATTAATGTCTAACGCCTAATTAGAAAACTTTGCAGCTATTTAATGACCTTACGTTAAAGGATTAACTATTTAAAAGTGTTTAGACTTTGAGGGAATAGGGTTTTTATCTTTGTTGATGTTTTATTCAGCTTCTTTTACCTTGGCTTCTTCATCTGCACTGATTTTGAACATCCACAGATGAACATACCTCTCTCAAACAAGGTTGCTCTAATCACTACGCGTGGTGACAGCAAAAGAAAGAAACTGAAACCCTCCGGTAGGATTACATTTGGTTCTTACGATATCCCTGGTGAAGCGAGCTGTCTTACGCCGCACGAAGAAGACGACTGGGTACTGCGGTTGGTGCTAGAGAACTGTACCTGATGTGGAAAGAACTTAAAAAAGAAGGCAGCGATTGAAATTAATCTATAATGAAGAGGAAGTAATTGATTCCATGGATTGAAGGCTTCGTTTGTTTGGATTTAATAAATTAGTGAACCGATTTGCTTAATTCTTTCACGAGATTTTTGATCTGCGATTTTTTTATGCTGGAGCATCAGCATCCGAAAGGTTACAAGTTGGTACCTATATAGATGTCACATGCGATGACTTACCTTCTTGGTGTCTTATATACATATTAGTAACAAATAGACATGCTGATCCAAATATAAATAATAAAATGTTAAGTCCGGATAGTCGCCTTAGTATATAATACGTACCTCACTGACAAAAATCTTCTGAAAATCTAATTTGATTAATTAAAAATTACACTTATTTTTAGCCTATCAAAATTTTTAACAAATGTACAGAAATGGGGTATATTACGTAGCATGAACGAATACGGACAACTAACATCGTGCGGGACGTACAAAGACATTTAAATAATGTGGGCCGAAAACTAGGAACGAATATGGCATAAATCGAATCCCTTCTAGGGCATCAATCGGGAGTTTACTATAGTAAACTATGTGTTATTTATATGTACCTATAACTGTGAATATGTAACACATATCACAGCTTGATTTGTGTAAACGCTAATGCCCCATTCCAACCTTTACCCCCACCCAACTTTTACATTAGACCATGAGGTCTAATGTAAAAGTTTCTCTATGTGTTAAACATTCAAAAACGCAGTTGAATAGGTACACCTTTTTAGGGTTTTGTCAACGGTTTCAAAACCCTAGGGGATAACTTTTTCTATTTTTTGTTTTGAATCTACTGACATCAGCTATCTATTGAAAGATTTTGACTTGAAATTTGAAATAATAAGACATATTGTGCGCCCGTATATATATATATATATATTATAGAAAAATATTATAGAAAAATAAATGAAATATCTTAATGAAAATTTGCAATACAAATTTGGAAATCCTATTCCAAATTTAATCCTAGTCCTGCTCACTTAAAACATAGTTTTTCAGTGTTTTATTTTGAATACAGTTTTCACACTAAATTGAAGTTTTTCCTAGATAGCCCAATATTTTTTCGATTCGAGCCCTCCCAGGTCTGTGAAATTTAGCAGTTGTTGTCATGAGGCTTTATTTAATAGATAGATAAGAGAATCAGGTTACGGTGTAATTCGAATACAATACAAAGGTTTTTCTAGTGGGTCTGAGACCCAACCAGGCATGCCGAGGTTTAAAAGAGAACTACAAATTCATTAAACTTATCGGTGCCGGTGTACATTGCTCTGTTAGACATAGATTTGGCAAATTTATTTACCTTCAGATAAGACCCGAACCCATCGCTTAGCGGTATTTGCCTAAACTAGGCTCAGTGCAAACTTCTATGTATCCTCAAAGTAAATAGTTAGAGTTCTACTGTAGGTAGTAACGTTGCCTAACCTCGAGTCAACGATTTGCCCTTAGCCGCAAACTATTTCTAGGGCCAATTTCACAAACTGTATCTTACGATAAAGGACACGATAAATTTACACTGAGACTGGCATCACTGTCTTCGTATTTGACAGCAGATTTGTTGTTGACTATTCGCAAGTCCTAGGTGTGACACGCAAGAAGAGAAAACCAGCCAGAATTAACAGTTACAGATTTAAAGGGAAAGCTTACACGTTAAGAGACTAGTTGACAGTTCAAGAAAGAGGCCGGTCAAAAAATTCACTTATTTAAGCCTCTACGAAGTGGCGGCGTCTATTAGAACTACGTAAGAAGCAAATGATTTGATAAAAAGAAAGATGAATTTATTTGGCTAAAATAGCTACATATCTTAAAAAATTATTAGTAAATATAAAAAGAAGAAAAAATTATACTACAACACAGGTAATATAATTAATAAAAATGTAGTTAACACAATTGGCGTCTGTGCTGCCCCTGTCGGCCAAAAAGGGTTAATCTCAGCTTTGTGCTGAACCACGCGTCCGCGCGCATCGGCGCTAGTTTACAGATTGATCCTGTAATATTAGGTCCTTACATATGAAATTGGCGTTTTGTATGGGAGGAACAAAAAGTCGAATATTTTTTAATATAATATATTTAATTAATCAAAGTATGAACCATTATTTTCTATGCACTTTTGCCATCTTATAGGTAGTTCATTGATCCCTTTACTAAAAAAACCAGTCGGACGGGAATCAATAAAATCTTTGAAGGCGATTTGGACTGCCCCATCGGAGTTGAATTTTTTCCCTTGCAAGAAGTTATCCAAATTTCGAAAAAAATGGTAATCTGTTGGAGCAAGGTCAGGGGAGTACGGAGGATGTCTTAGACTTTCCAATTGAAGCTCTTCTAATTTAGTAGCCGTCTGTTGCGCAGTGTGTGGTCTAGCGTTGTCGTGAAGCAGCAGTGGCGTGGAGCGATTGACCAGCCTAGGTTGTTTAGCCGCTAGCTTTTCCATCATGGTTTGCAATTGCTGACAATAGACATCAGCCGTAATAGTCTGGCCAGATTTGAGAAAACTGTAATGAACAATACCGGCACTAGTCCACCAAACGCTTACAAGTAACTTTTTTGGGGTTAATTTTCGCTTGGGGCAGGATTTGGCTGGCTGGCCAGGATCCAACCATTGCGCTGAGCGCTTCCGATTATCGTAAAGAACCCATTTTTCATCACAGGTAATGATTCGGTTTAAAATACCTTCATTATTGTGCCGGTTTAGTAATGTAACGCAGCAGTCGACGCGCGTTTGCCGGTTTGCTTCAGTCAATTCGTGAGGTACCCACCTTTCAAGCTTTTTAATCTTCCCAATTTGCTTCAAGTGAATTAAAACAGTTTTATCACTAACACCGCAGCCTGCAGCTAACTCGGACGTGGTTTGCGATGGATCCGCTTCCAAAGAGGAGAAATTTGTGATTAAAGTGGCCAGTACGAAAAACGCCAATTTCATATGTAAGGACCTAATATAAGGTAATATGATATCGAAATCTGATGGCTATGTAGTGCACCCGTTGGGCAACAGATGGCACTGTGAGCTGTGTTCAGTACTAGTCATTATGAAATTTTGCGCAGTGATCGACCCTTTTCTATGGCATAAGCGTAACTCAAATATAGCAATGACTGAGTAACCTTTCATAATATTGACAGTCATAATATTTAGACTAATTAAATTACGTTTAATTTTATAATGCAAGACCCTTTTTTGCTAAACAAAAAAAAAACTCTGAGGCTGGTTTCAGCATTTTTATTTCACAGATATAAGCTGAACTTGCTAGGAAATTAGGTGAATGTTGATAAATATACCGCCTGATCTCTTTATTACGTTAATGAAGACACTGATCGCGTTTAAGTTTTTGACTAAATCAGCCCTAAGCCAAAACTGAAAGTTCAATCAGAGTATACATAACCCCGCAAACGGTGATTTGGGTCTGATGAATAAATCGATGTGCTACCAATTTAACGGTTAGTATGGGCCAACAGTTATAGCTTGCGGTTCGTACCTGGCCGGATCGTGTGATGTAGGGTTTGCGGCTTCAGTCAAGTGGGAAACTAATCTATTCGGACAAAGAAGCAGATAAATATATGTAGGTTTAATACTGTAGAGTGGAATATGGGCCTTAAAACGTAACCTTTAGATTAACTTTACAGTGAACGCATAAAAAAGCAAACAGCGTGCGGTACTCTATCTTGCCTCAACCTAGCCTCTCGTGGCTTGGTTCAAGCAAGAGGAAGGGGTTCCTTGAAGCATGTTGTACAAAACGGCTCTTCCTGACCGCGCGTCGCTAGTTGCTGCTTAAAATACGATCTATAAGCGGGGCAGCGTCTACTTTTTCATCGGCAGCTGACCCAGACAGAACTCCTAGATATATCTATATTAATATTATAAAGAGGAAAGATTTGTTTGTTTGTTTGTTTGAATTGAATAGGCTCCGAAACTACTGGACCGATTTGAAAAATTATTTCACCATTGGAATCCTGAACTTTCTGTGATGAACATAGGCTATAAAATATTTTCAAAATTAGGTTTCAGCATGAAAAATTTTTTTTGTTAAATACCCGTGCGAAGCCGGGTCCGACCGCTAGTTCCTAATATTTATGTTATAATATACCACAGGAGTAGGGCTAAAAAATATCGATAAGTTAACCAGGTACCTATATTACAATCATTTAACAAGATGGAGGTACAATTGATTATTCTATTCAAGTTTTGCAAAATTCGACTCAATTAACATCGAGTAAGGCTTAACTAATCGAATCCAGTCAAATACACTCCATTTTGTAGCTTAGCAATTTAATTAACCTAACCACAATTATAAAATATCATTTACAAGCATTTTGGTGGAAGTTTCGTTATAAATAGTTCCATAAGAAAGTCCGGAATCGATCGATATTATTCGTTACCACATTGTACGTGGATTTTAATGATTTAGAAAAGAAAGATAGATTTATTTGGCCATAATGAATAGAGGTAGGTATATCTTATACATAGGTGAAAAGAAGAAATAATGATCTAGGATACAGATAGGCAACATTGGTATTGAGGATAATACAATTAATAAAAGGTATAGTTATCAATTGGGCAAAAAGGTTTGAACTCAGCTTAGTCCTGAACCACGCGTGCGCTCGGATCAGCGATGGTTTTCAGTTTGTTCCTATTTTATTTAACCATCGCGACATGTTATAATAACTTTACTGCACAGAGTATTTTTTTCATAAGTAACTTCCGAGTCGAGAAAGGATAGCTAAAATGTCCAAATATCTATAAAACATCGTGAGGGCTGGTGCGGCGGCAGATTTGGTCGAGAATCTTAAGAGGCGCATATGCAGGTCTCGACAGAGCCTACAAATTTGCTCCCCTTGGAGTCGAGACTCTAGGTCCGTGGGGTACCGAGGCACTCCGGGTTTTCAAAAAATTATCTGAGCGTCTGGTCGAAGCGACGTGTGACCCGAGAGCTGGTCAATATCTGGCGCAGCGCATCAGCATTGCCATACAGCGTGGCAATGCAGCCAGCATCTTGGGTACACTTCCAACTGGTATTGATATGGATCAGTTGGGCTACCTGTAGTTTGTTCGCAACAGTCTGCAGTTAGCTCAATTGTTTCAATTGTAAATACTAGTTTTTATGTCGCGGTCTTATCGTGAATTTATATAAACGCAATTAGCCCTCGGTTGCAATCACCGAAAACGGTTCCCGCAGTTTTTAATTCCCGGGATAAACCGCGGGTTTACAAAGTGCACTTGTGACCGTAACTGCTTCGTAAATTTGTTGTGCTTGTTTTATGTCGCAGATGTATACCAACAATGTGATGAACATTTTGTTAAAAAGCTTATACTTAGGTCTACTGAATGAACGTAGAAGACGTCTAAAGCATTATGTTGTTCTAATATTTTCTTAGCTTGTGTTATTCTGGGTAAAAGTAAATCGTAAAAGTTTTGTAGTAGACTTAGTGACCCATATAAAATAGTGAAAGAACATCCAAGATTTCAAAAAAAATGTTGAATGTTTAATGTTGGGAAAATCAATTGAAATACCTGCAAACTGAAAGCAAAAGTACTTTTCAAATGTTTTGCCTTGACAATATAATTTGATCGTATTCTTTAATTTTATCTTATTTCCTTAACCGAAAATACGTTTCATTAAAACTCGCAATCACGAGAAACCTTTCCTTTATTAAATCTGTCAGTAACAATACATCCAAAAATGTAACAAGAGGCGACGAAACACAAAGCCTTAAAAATAATTTCGGCTGACACCGTTTACAGAACAATGGGCACGTAACTTTTTTTAAATTCATCTCTTGATGTTATTAAATTGTGACACCTGCCGTTGGAAAATACCCAGAATTAAACCACAATACTTCCTCGTAGAACAGGAATTCTGATTTTCTTTTATTTTGAATTTTATGTGTACCACATTATACCTAAACACTTTGATTCCCCACCAATCAACAACTGCTGTCATTTTGTACATTTTTACGTAAAACAAAAAGGTTTTTTCTTGTAAAAATTGTAAAAGTAGATGTTGAAGCACGCTGAGCGTACATATTTATATAGGTACTTACCTCCTTTAACAAAATTTTTATAAACTTTTTAAATATAAAGTATTTTATACATGCAATTTTAGTCAAATACATAGGTATACTATATTAAAGTAGATAACTATAATATGATTAAGTATGTATCACGGAATAGAATATTCCTAGGTAGGTTTTTCTATATTATGCGTTTATCTACGAGTGCATAATTCTAAAGATAGTCTCGATGCCAGCTGTGTTGCCAGTCATAAATTGCGCAACATTCATCAGCACTCACACAACAAAACCATTTAGTTCTCGCTCCGACCAAACTGCATTAAAAATAAAACGGAGAGATGTGGCGGTACAGGAATATATACACTTTTATGGCGTCCTAACATCCCACACCGCTCGTCTAACTTTTGTATAGAGAAGAGAAGACATACGTTAGTTATATGCAGCAAGATATTTATACAAAAGAGGAGTTTCAAGTTTTCACTAAAATTTAGACACAATGAACGTTTCCGCACTCAAGTAAATTGTTAAAATTACTGTTATTCCTCACAATCTAATAATATGCTAAATGAGAAGTAGAATTTACGATCGAAACAATTGAGCTAACTGAAGTGAAGACTCTACTGGTCACTAAACAATCTACTGGTGGCTCTACTGATCCATATCAATAACCAGTCGGGAGCGACCTCTAGACGATCAATTAAGTAAATTTTGCTTTGGAAACTTTACAAAAAAATTAAACTTGCTTTAACTGCACCACAGATAACATTATAAACTGCACGATGCCACATAAAATATGTGCTTCTCCCCGATATTTTGTAAAATACCGCCACAGCAAAAATAGGTTCTACAAACGGAAATCAACAAGAAGTGCACGAAACGGGAAGCTCAATTTATTTTAAAGTTCAAGTAAGAGGAATCAATCTAGCGAATGGACCGCTCGGTAAATCTCGAAGCACGATCTCACAACAGATTCTCGAACTTTTCTCTTTTTCCCCTAAACGAGGGAAACTAATGTGGTAACTCTGGAGAACTAGGTCGATGAACTTTGGGGCAGGTGTGGTTTGGCAGAGGAAGTATCCTTTAAGCAACTTTGAAAGAAACGGCAAGACTTAAGCGATTTTTGGTCCTGCTGCCTTAGATTGTGACCTCTAAACTAGTAGGATTATATTGGTTCTAAGAATAGTAAATCTCAATTAACAAAGAATTACAGACACAGAATAGCCACAAATGAAAAATAAAAGTAAAGGCTAATTTAGGGGTAGCTTGAGTACTTGAGCTACCCCTAGATTGTTTGCGACAGCCTTTGCTGCTGCAAGATGCATTGCCCCACTATATGGCGAATGGTATTAATAGAGATTACTCAGATTAAGCATTTCGATGATATATTCGATGATATATTATAACCTTTAGATATTGAGCTCAATCTTGCGCTTCTAAAAAATGTATTTTCAAAAGCAACAGAAAAAATGGTATTAATCTGTACAATAGGCCAAATACAAAACGTTGAATCCTGAAGTAGTTAAAAGTGGACCTACTCTGAATCGAATCAAATATTGAGTGAAATTTAATACACCAATCAGACCAAAACTCGTTTTATTTACCTATATAATGCTACCTTTTAAATATCTCCGAAATAACAGCATTTTCAAACTTGATCTTAGACTATTATCGTGAAGGAACTATTGTTAGTAGTTTGCAGCACAAGAAATGGACGTGCTGTGTCTGAAAAAGCAATTTAAACTGCTCCCAGCGTTGTTTTTGGTGCAAGTTAAGAGTGACGCAGATATTTACTAAAACGATATGATAAATACAAGTAATTACAAATAAACAGATGATCTAATAGTTGCAAGCTCAAGAGGTAGTTCCATAGCAATGCCACTCGAGAGCGTTCCCAAAACGCTGTATGACAATGCTGATACGCTGCGCCAGATGCTCACCTCGCATTTCACTAGGTAGGTACATGTACCCTGGAAGGACACAGCAAAACTAAGTTCGGCTTTATTTAATTAGCCACTCCTTGGATTATATTATTGAAGTTTTTATCCAGATCCTTAACTTTTTTGAAAATACTCTATAGCCTGTTCATCAGGAATAATGTAAGATTTAAAAGTATAAAGAGTTTTTTAAATCGGTCCAGTACTTTTGGAGCATATTCAGTTCAAACAAACAAACAATTAAATATTTCATCATCATTATACACGGTGTAACAAAATATGTGTACTAAGCGAAAGGGGGTGAATTTCCACCCCCCAGGGGACCAACTTTTGTTCCATGACTTTTCGAATTTCTATCGGTATTTTGGAAAAAACTGCATCAAAGTTACAACATGGACAGCTGATTTTTTACGAAGTGACAACCCTAAAGGCAGCGGTTTCTTGTACCTGTGACAATGACGTCAGTATGGGCATAGATGTAGAGTAATAGATAGCTAGATAGATAGATTAGGTAGTCTCCCGCCCCACCATAGCTGAACTCTACGAAGATAAATACCTACCTAACTGCAGTGGTAGTAGGTATGTATAGGTTACCCAGATAAGGAAATAAAAGAGGGGAAAAAAATAAAAAAGATAGTATAATTAAAAAAGGAATTTTTAATTTTCAACCCCCCCACAACTGATCACCATTGGGGTCTGAAACCTCCCCCTTCGGCTTAGTAGACATATTTTGTTACACCTTGTATAAAATAAAATAGTTAAAGAAAAGTCCCAACATTTAAAAATATTTACATAATTAAATAAATTTAATGAAATAGACTTTGTACAAATACAATTAATTATATTAAATTTAGAAGTGTAGATTTTATAAGACTAATCAACATCGTAGATTTTATAAGACTAAACAACAATCAACTCCGACACAAGACTTCTCCGGAAATATCGGTTCTGAGATGTGTACCAGCTATCAACGTCAATTTCGCAGAAATGTACTAAACTCACTAACATAAAACCTAGTAGATACTCTCCTAACTTGGAGCTGTGTATTTAGCCAGAAATACACTGTGACACAAAGAAAGTGAACTAAAGTCTAGTTTGCTTTGTAAATCTTGCAAGCCCTGGAGACTAAATACGTTACTCCAAGTAAAGTACTACAGTTTGATTTTGCTTTGATTATTATGTGATCACAACTTCTGTCGGTTATTCACGAAATAGACGAATTCGAACACCATTAAATCAACTTCGTAATATCATCCCAATAAGCGCCATAGAGTAAATGTCGAATGGAGACCGCAGTAAACGTCGGTCAGGAAGACGACATGAGCTGGATGCGCCAAGCAAGCATATCGCGCTCGTAACGCTTCTATACACCTACAGAGCCGCACTCACCCTGATAAAGTCCGTTAAGGGTTGAAACGTTGGTGTTCTTCTAACACAAACGACGTTCGTTACCGCTGATAATTACAATCAGCATCATAATCAGCCCGTATCAGTCCAATGCTGGATATAAACCTCCCGTTATGAGCGCCATAGCGCCGTGTCTTCAGCTTGTCGCAACCAGCAGCGCCTTTTTTGTCTTCTTTGGCATGACGTCATCCACCATCCCAACTGGCCGAAGGCTATCCGATACATTCATAATGAATTCGTCAAACTATGAAAGGTGTTTATAATAAATAGATGAACCTTGTGCATAGATAACATTTTATATTCAAAATTATGAGCACGTAATGTCATCTCTTATTCCGTCCATCCTACTCGTTCCGTTTTATGTGCTGCTCGCATTGTCGGCACAATTCTCAATGTTGCTAATAGAATAATAGAGTAGGTCCTACGAATCCTAACAGAAAGTCAACGGGTTTTTTTTCGTGAAACATGCCTATTATGTAAGAATTGTGCGTAGTTCATAGTGTAACTTGAAATTGAATTGATTATTTTTGCTTGAATTTTTTCAGAAAGAATTTTTCTATGGTCTTTGGGGAGCTTTGGAGCCCTGGGGCCGTTAGAACACCACCTTGGGCGCTTCAGGTATTGTTTTCCAGGTCGGGGACAACCTCAGCGCAACGTAAATCAAAAAGGTGGTTTCTCTCTTTGTAGTTTGTTTACTTTGGTTTTGACAGAAGCTTAGTGTTTGTTATTTTTCTGTTTACAGTAAGGAGGGCGTTTCCCGTGGAGCCCGGCCGGGCTATCACGCGTGCGCCAACCTCTGTCTTCTCTATAGTTTTAGTCTATTTAGATTTGTAAGAATTTTATTTACATTTTATAAAATTGATTTGTGATGACACAATGCACGCAAAACGAAAGTGCCATTAGGAATATTACGGAAATCCATCCCATCGTGTCTGTGCAGCCTCTCTTAGAGTGCACACAATGTCCCCAGGCCCGCTTTTTCAAGGGACAGAGAGGCCTAAAAATTCATCAATCAAGAATCCATAAGGATCCTTTTATCCCGCTGTCTGCTCCGGTTGCAGGAGCGGTAGATGTTTTGACGCAAAATTCAGATTATACGGTTGATACACCCTTTTGGAAAGTTCTGAGTGAGTATAAAGCTACTACCCCTATTTTGAAACGTATTCCTCGTGGTGCTCGCATCTCTGTCGCTTCCGCTCTTTCACAGGCCATTAGGAATACTGTATCAAAAAACACCAAGCGAGCTTGGGAACATTTACTAGTTTTCCCTTACAGTGTACTACATGTTAAGAAAGATTTGGCCACTAAAACGTCCCTTACGATAAAGATCAAACAAAATTGTATTAGTTACACTGCACGCGAAGGGCTGCCTATTTCAATTATTGATCAGGACACACTCCAAAATTCAAAACCATTTAAATCATTGTCTGAGTCTACTATCTACAGACTTGTAGAGAGTAAACTCAGTAACGGTGATATCAAAGGTGCCTCTCGCATACTTTTTTCCAATGACACGATGGCGCCAAATAACGATGATACTCTCATATCTCTTGAGAGTAAGCATCCATCTGCAGGGGTTAATATAAAACTCCCCGATCCACCGCAAGAGAGTGATGACGCTGTGGGCGCGACTATTCAGGACGTAATTACAGCTGTCATGTCTTTTCAGAATGGCTCTGCCGGCGGCCTAGATGCTGTGACTCCACAGCATCTAAAAGATCTACTTTCTGGTGGTTCTGGTCATGCAGGTGAAGTCCTTCTGGAAGATTTGACATCTCTAATTAACCTGATGTTGTCAGGTCGAGTCAACAGCGAGATCACAGAACTCCTGTACGGTGCGAATCTATGCGCATTAAAAAAGAAGGATGGCGGTATAAGACCCATAGCTGTGGGCACCACCTACCGCCGCCTTGCTGCTAAAGTCTGCTGTCGAAAAGAAGCCGACTATCTAGGCGAGTATTTTAGACCGATTCAGCTAGGCTTTGGTTCGCGAGGCGGTTGTGAGGCCGCAGTACATTCCCTTCGTACTTTTTTGGACCAAAATTATGGGGCAGTTATTCTAAAGGTAGATGTCAAAAACGCCTTCAATTCAGTAGACAGGGGCGCCTTGCTAAATGAAATTAAAGAAAAAGTTCCCAAAATTTACCCTTTTCTTTGGCAATGTTATGGTTCTCCGTCAAAATTAATTTATAGGAATAATGTCATTTGGTCTACTGTTGGATGGCAGCAAGGCGACCCTCTTGGTCCGGCCATATTTAGCCTTGCCATCCACAGAGTTATTCAACGTCTCCAATCCAAGCTCAATGTTTGGTATTTGGATGACGGAACCTTAGGTGGCGAAGTGGACACAGTTTTCAATGATCTAAAAATCATCACAGATGAATTTAAAAAAATTGGTTTGGACTTAAATTTTTCGAAATGTGAGCTTTTTATTTCCAGCTCTTGTGTAGACAAAGACAGTATTATAAAAAAATTCAATAGTTTGGCCCCTAACATTTTAGTTGTAGAAAAACGTTCACTTCGGCTCCTTGGTTCGCCAATTCTTGATGAGTCTTTTCAGCCATTTGTAGATGAGAAAATTCAAAATTTCTTCCAAACCTCGGACAGACTTCTCAAAATTAATAGCCATATGGCTTTCACGATCATTCGATTTTGCCTTTTTGTTCCTAAATTTACTTATTCTTTGAGATGTTGTCAACTGTGGAAACACAGCGAGCTATTGGAAGGCTTAGACAACATAATAAAGAATACTTTATCTTTATCATCGGTTTTGAATATCGATTTGGATGACAAGGCATGGTCGCAGGCCTCCCTGCCTGTCAAATTGGGAGGCTTAGGTATTCGCAAAATTTCAAGTGTACCGTGTGCCCTACCAGCGTTCTTGTCTTCCGTCTACAGCACTAGTTCATTAGTTGAAAAAATTTTAAAGCCTGATTCGGCACTACCTGGATTTTCATTTAAAATTTCATTTTTAGACGAAGCTCGAACGGCTTGGCAAAGTGCTTGCCCCGATGCTGCTCTCCCAAAATCTCTTTTATCCCAACGGCAATGGGACGGGCCTCTGTGTGAGCTGACACGGAATTGTTTGTTACAAACGTGCTCCAGCTCAGCAGATCGTGCCCGTCTCCTGGCCGTTTCTAAATGGGAGTCAGGACATTGGTTGCAAGCACTTCCTTCATATAACACTGGCACTTTATTGGATTCCGTAACTTTCCGTATTGCATCATCTCTTCGGTTGGGTGCAAGGTGTTGCGCGCCTCATCAATGCCAGTGCGGTACTGCTGTCGAACAGCTTGGTCACCACGGATTATCGTGTTCTAGGGCTGTCGGTCGGATGTCTCGTCATGCCAGCCTTAACGACATCATCCGGCGGGCCTTTGTCACCGCTAGCGTACCAGCTATTCTCGAACCGAATGGTCTGTTGCGTGACGATGGTAAGAGGCCCGACGGTATGACACTTGTCCCATGGGAGTTGGGGAGGCCCATTGTGTGGGACGCTACTTGCGTCGACACACTTGCGCCCTCCCATCTTCCAAGGACATCCGTGAGGGCTGGTGCGGCGGCAGATTTGGCCGAGGATCTTAAGAGGCGCAAATATGCAGGTCTACAAATACAGAGCCTACAAATTTGCTCCCCTTGGTGTCGAGACCCTAGGTCCGTGGGGTACCAAGGCTCTCCGGGTCTTCAAAAAATTATCAGAGCGTCTGGTCGAAGCGACGTGTGACCCGAGAGCTGGTCAATATTTGGCACAGCGCATCAGCATTGCCATACAACGTGGCAATGCAGCCAGCATCTTGGGTACACTTCCAACTGGTATTGATATGGATCAGTTGAGCTGCCTGTAGTTTGTTCGCAACAGTCTGCAGTTAGCTCAATTGTAAATACTAGTGGTTTTTTTTTTATTTAGTTAGATCATTGTAATTTATTTGTTAATAAAGGCATATCCTTAAATAAAACTTGAAATTAATTTAAATAATTTAATGTAAAGTATACAGGGTTATAGGTAGATGATCGATTATCTCTTAAAGTCTTGCGTAGAATAAAATGAACAAATATTATTCTAAAAAAAAACAGTAAGTATAAAATTTGTGAGCACTCACGAATTTTATACTTTTTTTCAGTTTGCTTATTTAGTACATTTTTCTGTACCTGTGACCAAATAAATTCTATTTTAAATTCTGTAATAAAACTAACCGCCATACATTTGTGTGACCACACCTTGCTACCTAAAGTGGTCCATCTGTTCGGGCCCATAATCTGATTATAGGCCTGTTAGACCCGCTAAAACTATCTCTAGAGGGGCCAGAATAGCTCAATGAAAATAACCATTGAATCTTGAAGACGTGTCGAGACTCATTCGAGCATCCTTCTTTCTGAGGTGCGTTGTCTTTGATCCAGTGTTTCTTTATTGGTTGTATCCATTTTTCTTGCCAGTACAGTGAGACGGCATCTGTGAAATTGTTGAAAATGGGATATAGTATGGTGTTCGGTTTGAATTTGCTATGTGTTGTAGTCATTGTAATGAATGATTGATTAGTTTCATGTGAACATCGAGTTCTTAACCTCCCTTAGACGGCTCGGTAGTAAATTATACCTATAATACATAAAATTAAAGAAATCAGTTATTCGAAAACCGCCATTAATTGTATACTTCTTGAAAGATACTAAAATACTAATGTCTGTTCATAAATTGAAAAAGTAGATAAAATAAAATGAAGTTAAAGTACATCTGTTAAAATCTGAGATCATTATTATAAACCTTATTGGATCACTACAGTCGATACAACATAAAAAAATCTATTATTGACACATTTAAATGTTCCGATCCAAAACTATGTAGCATTATAATAGTGAGTATAATCAGCCCCTGTGTCTGGCTTTTGTGGACTATGAGAAGGCCTTTGACTCCGTTGAAACCTGGGCTGTTCTACAATCCTTACAGCGATGCCAAGTAGACTATCGTTATATCGAGGTGCTGAGATGTCTCTACGAAGCCGCTACGATGAGTGTCCGAGTACAGGACCAGCAGACTAAACCGATCCAACTGCGCAGAGGAGTGAGGCAGGGGGATGTCATATCCCCGAAACTGTTCACGAGCGCGTTGGAAGATATGTTTAAGACGCTGGACTGGAAAGACAAGGGCATCAACATAAACGGCGACTACATCTCACACCTGCGATTCGCTGATGACATAGTCTTAATGGCGGAGTCGCTAGAGGAGCTGAACCGGATGCTGGACAGTCTAGCTTCAGCCTCCCGATGTATCGGTCTTGGCATGAATTTGGATAAAACCAAAGTCATGATCAATGCCCACATTGATCCAAGACCGGTGATCGTACATGGCCACCTTCTCGAAATTGTTTCTGAGTACACTTACCTCGGGCAGATTTTGCAGTTGGGTAAAAACAATTTCGAGAAGGAAGCCAAGAGGAGGATCCAGCTAGGCTGGGCAGCGTTCGGAAAACTACGTCGAGTCTTCTCGTCATCCATACCGCAATGTTTGAAAACGAAAGTTTTTAATCAGTGCGTCCTACCAGTCATGACCTACGGAGCTGAGACGTGGACACTCACGATAGGGTTGGTCCACCAGTTCAAAGTCGCTCAGCGCGCTATGGAAAGAGCTATGCTCGGAGTTTCTCTGAAGGATAGGATTCGTAACGAATACATCCGACAGAGAACTAAAGTCATCGACATAGCTCAGAGAATTAGCCAACTGAAGTGGCAGTGGGCCGGCCATATTTCGCGAAGAACCGATAACCGCTGGGGTAAACGTGTTCTTGAGTGGAGACCGCGACTCGGTAAACGTAGTGTAGGACGCCCTCCGACCAGGTGGGATGACGATCTGCGAAAGACTGCTGGCAGATGCTGGATGCGACAAGCCGAAGACAGGGCGCTATGGCGCTCATTAGGGGAGGCCTATGTCCAACAGTGGACTAACATAGGCTGATGATGATGATGATGATTATAATAGTAGATGTAATAGTTTTATTATTTTTGTAATATCATGTACCACTGGATCGAACTACCCCGTGCAAACACACTTCGAAACTTCAGTCCAACCTTTTCTTGATTCGTTTCTGTCGATTCATTTTATTTCGTTCTAACAGTACTTACAAGTTTTTACAAGTTGGAGACTCCTGTAGTTTCCGCAGGTTGCACGCAGCTGTAGATAATACTGAACTTTTATAAAGTTCTCTCATGTTAGGTTTTGTGTTTGAAAAACACTTAGCACTACGATAGTACCTGCTTCTTCACTTGTTACAGGATCTTTACGATTCTGTACCAAATTCTTATTCTCATCGCTTGATTTGATTAACATTGATCTCCTTGGTTTATTTTAGTATAGTTTTTATTTTGCTACAATTATCGTGTCCGCTTTGTCATTAGCTTAGTTATTGGTGGCGGGCTTTTCTCAATTACTATACAGGTTTTTAATTCTAATCCTGATAAAGATATCACATACTACATTGATTTTTATGTCTACATACATATGTACCTGAATTTTTTTATGAATGAATCCTTTAACCTATTTATCTTTAATACTTTTACTTTCCGCGATAGTAGATCCGTACAACATTTGCTATATATAATATGTAAGCTGACAATACGCCATCTGTGGGCCACTGCTCAGCAAAAACCAGCAAATAACAGCAATTTAAGCTAACCAAAACTGGACACTAAATATTTAAAAACAAAAAAAATATCGCTCAAACCGTTCCTTTTACAGATAAGCCTATATCCCTTCACCCATGAGCTGCGTCCCTTCACAAACTTTAATACAGTTTGTGAGTACTTCGCGACATGTTTCCTTTTGAATGGACTTTATTCAGGCTGAGAACTTATTGAATTATGATTTGTAGGATTTGAAAAGTTATAAGACTTCCTGCCCAGTCCATACACGTTCGAACCGGTCCATAACACTGTCCGTGTATTTCTAGAAATAAGACCCTGATTCTACCTATTTAATTGCTTCATCATAACGATTTTGCGTCGACACATTCCAACTACTAGTTTGCCGATTTTGGCCTCAGTTCACGGTCCAAAAATTAAACATCTTTAAACCGAAAATTACGAAACTGTCAAGACGTAAGGTGTTGATGTCGATTTTTCGTCCCATAAAAGAAACAACTGCTGTGATTGATTATCTAAGCTTACAGAGAAACTCGGTTGTCAATATGATGTCATGTTCAAAATATGCACGATTTATGCCACTTTAATTTGAAGGCTTTACATGACAAGAAACACCCTATTTTCCTTATTTACAAAGATTTTGAAACCGCATCATTTTAAATAAAACAGATCAATTATTTTTATTTCGAAATTCTGTATTTTACCCCATATTAATTAATGTTCTGTATTATCCACAAATCCTAATTTCTTACGTTGTTTCTATAATATCAGAGAGTAGTCGAGGTTTACAGAATCACATGTGGTGGGTAGTTAGATAATTAGTATTGGAACTACTTTACCCAAGACCCTGCACCTTTACCCAAACCCAACCATGTTTTTGGCACATCGAATTACCACGTGTAAAGTATAATGCAGTTCCCATAAATAAGTTTTCGTTTGTTTGCTTAGCGAGAATATCCAAAATTCTGCATAGAACGAACCGTTAAGGCGTGACCGACGACGGTTTGTTTCGGGCTGCATTGTAAAACACGTTAATAACGCACGTCGCTAACTTAATGTGTGCGCAGCAGCGGGTAATCTAATTTCCATGCAGTTTTTAGGGTTCCGCAAAGTATTTGCGAAAATCGTTTTTACATACATTACTCTGTAACCTGTAGCCTTATGAAGTTGTTACTGCTTTTCTTAATTTATAAAACAATTTTAATCGCGTATGGTCCGCTCGGTCTTTTTAAAACTAGAAGACTATTCACAGAACTCACGTTCTATGTACAGAACTCATGTGAATATCCTTGACTCTGCCTTGACAGGTTTTATTTCGTCCGGCACAATGCCGGTGGTTGTCTGTTGTTCCGCGGAAGATTGCATTCACTGAAACGTTTATAAAAGCTAACGCAAAAAAATGCTTTTACTTCCGCCATTAAAGTAGCGTATACACTCGTCTATCAGCCCTGCGCCTGACCACTCCCCGGTCATGTCGATCTATGTCCTATGGGATTATGAGTGTCATGGAATAGAGAGTTCATCTGTGTTAGCATATAGGTATATTTATGTAACATGTAAAAAGTACTGTTTGTCTGTACCAAAAGTTCAAATTAGTTATATTCGTAAGTGTATCACCAATACTATTTTCGCGAGCCATTGTTTGCATTTAGATTTCGAGTAAAACAAACGAAAATTTACATGTGTGATTCACCAACCACCATGGGACCATTTTGTAGTAAGATCTAAGTTAAATAATATTATAATTATGTGTAGTATTCTCTGTAAGTGTAACGATTTTCTTTTCTGTTTGTACTTTTTTTTTTACTTATGTTTAACTACAGATAAACGTTTTGATTTGATTTGATTCGACCAAAGTCGAATATTTCTGACTAAATCGGTCAGCAGACGTCAGTTTCCGTCCAACAACAATCCAAAGTTCTTTTCATCTCTTGCCGATTAAAGCCTCATGCACTAAGAGTCGTGTCCGCCCTCTTTTTAAGAAGCTAAGTATTTGACATCGTGAAAGGGTAAGACAAAAGTACAAGTTGATATGCCATGTAACCCGCAAAGAGACATTATAGTGCCCAAAATTCTTCCGCGCTACGAATGTGATCAAAATCAAAAATCAAAGTGCTTTATTTCCTTTAGACCTTACAGGACTCTTGGACACGTCACAAAACACAAATTACATTAGTAATACTGGGAAATAAAGTGATCACTTTGATTAATTGTTCACTTCAATCTTTTTAATGATGATGGAAATACGACGTCAGAAAAGAAATGAAATGAAATGGACGAGTTAATGACTCCTCCACAAGTATAATGGTCAAAGACTAGAAAAAAGAAAGGAAAGAGCAATATGTGTAAGATCCTACTCTGTATTCTAGGATCCAGTTAGAAGCTAGGTATCCCGCTTAGTTCATAGCCTGCTGTAATGCGAATATTCACGTCATGCGTGTCCCTGTAACGAAGTCAGTCGTGTGTGGAAAGCTTTACAATGCACTTAAAAAAGAACAGTCGTTTTCACGGTACCACACAGTAGCTAAAGCGTACAGAAGACCAGCTTCTATCCTTATGATATTGGTGAGGGGTACCAGTAGATAAAACTAGTAAATATCAGAAATTAATACATATTTGGAAGGCTGGAGAAGGACGACGCTAACATGAAGTCCTGGACGCGTCGCCATAGTACAGTGGCGTTATATAGGTATACGTAGATTGTAGGTAATAGGTAAATTATAGGGTTTTTTTAGAGACAGTAAGGATTATGCGCCTATTTATAACAATCTTTAAAAAAAATAGTTTGACGAGACCTTGAACCTACCCTCTAATGATTAACGCTACAGAGTATGTTTGTAAGGGCAGGTTTTGTGTCGCTTCAGATGTAAAATAAAAACATTTTAGTAACTTAACTTGCCTTTAGTAAATTATCAATGGCTGAAATATGTTCTTACCAAGCTAAACTAAACGTAAATATTGAATAAGAATTTTGTTTTTCGCCCGTGACTAAATAGAGTTTACTGAGATTTATCTATACTAATATTATAAAGAGGAAAGATTTGATTGTTTGTATGTTTGTTTGTTTGTTTGAATTGAATAGGCTCCGAAACTACTGGACCGATTTAAAAAATTCTTTCACCATTAGAATCCTTAATTTTCCGTGATGAACATAGGCTATATAATATTTTCAAAAAAGTTAGGGATCCGCATGAAAAATTCAATAATTGAACCGTGGGCTGTATATTCAACCTCTTTTTCTATTATGGCGCGTCAGAATAGAAAAAGAGGTTGTATAGCGCACGGTGCTATACAACCTCTTTTCTCTACGGCCAGTGTCAGTTTTGGAATGTCGAGTCAATGTCAAAAACCCCAATGCTGTTAAAAAAAGTAAAGATCCGTATGAAAACTGTAAAACCCATCGTTTTAGTGTGTATAATTTCTGAAATTTTTGTTTAATACCCGTGCGAAGCCGGGGCGGGCCGCTAGTAGTTTATAAGTTTATATTATGTCAAGGCGATAACTCACAAAAATTTCTTCAGAATTCTATTTTCAGATTCTATTAAAAATGACAAAGTCGTTAACTCAGATCATTATCATCATAGATGCAGCCTTCATATATACAAAAATAACAATGCTGAACGTTTTTCTAAGGCAATTGTGTAAAATAATTTATAAGTAAATTACTACGGAAATTACGAAAAAATCCATATAATATTTTCGTAGTTTTTGCTGAAGTTCACAATATCCCGGGGTACTGATTTGTGAGATTAAAAAAAGTCGCTATTGTATTCCAGGTTAAGACCTACATCTATGTTTTTCAGCTCATTCAGTTTTTTGGTGGTAAAAAAAGTTATACATTCATCCATTAAACATACGCTTCTGTAATGTTAGTATGACAGTTCGTTAACCGAGTCCTTTAGTTTTCTCAGCGATACATTGTAAACAGTCAAATCTAATCCGATGCTTACTTAAATATAGCAAAAAGCTTGTATTCTGTATGCCAAACATTAAAAAACTTTTTATGCGGTAAAAGAACGGAACCGTAGTGAGAAATATTGCTTTTTCATTCGATTTCTCGACAAAGGTGTAATTAACGAAGCTTTTTCGCATAGCTTTCATCTTTTACATGATAATCAATTTTTTTCGACTTTTTGTTAACCTCGGTGGAGCAGCAGCTAGGTGAACAATTTTTTCTTGCTTTTTTTTTAATCTAGAGAGCATTTTAGTATGGATGCGGAAATCAAATTTTTGTATATTTTCTGCTTTTGAACATATTCGATGGAGGTTTTTACTAGCCGATTCAATCCACTCTAAGCGCTTAAAAGGAGCGAATGATACTTTCTTTTTCACTTCTTCCACTAGTGGACAAAAAATTGAAGTGAAGAGAAATCAATAACTAATTATTTCTTAATTTAATAATTATCTGTTTGAAATTTGACTTGTCTAAGTGCTTATTTTGTAAGCCTAAAGAAATAAAAATATTGAATCTGAATCTGTGAAAGTGTAAAAATTAATTATGTTTTTATAAATACTGCTTTTTTTGTGAAATATTATTTAGAAGCAACGGCAGAAATTAAAAAGACAGATCACTCGCTCAAGCGAGTGAATAGATTTACACGTAAAATCTATTTAAATGTTACGAGTTTGAGAACATAATTTGAATGCTAATTATGTCCTCAAACTTCTGCTTTTGTGTTATGCCGCAGTGAGGTTGCACGTTCGAGCGAACACCTTAATATTTCATTGCTTGCACCAATATCTATACTGACGAATTATTCAATGAAACTATATTTTCATTGAAACTGATATACACTCGAGAGCAATGAATCCGGGTCACTCAAAGAATCCAAAAAATCTCGGAAAGTAAGAATGCTAGGTTAATGCAATAAATTGTTCTCCGACGAATCAAAATTATGCTCTACAAGCACGATGGAAGACACAGAGTGTATAGAAGACCAGGGGAAAGATTCAAGCAAGCATGCATCGAAGAAAAAGTAGCCTACGGTGGTGGGTCTGTACTTGTGTGGGCCGGAATTTCCTCTGAAAGTCGCACAGAGCTGGTGATCATAGAAAACGGCTCTTTAACTAGCGTAAGATATGTGTAAGAAATCCTCAACGAACACGTTGGTCCATTTATGGTCAATTTGGGTGAGGATGCTATATTTATGCATGACAATGCCCGACCTCATACAGGTAGGATTGTGAATGACTACCTTCAAGAGATGAACATTACTTGTATGGAGTGGCCAGCGCGCAGCCCGGATATCAACCCGATCGAGCATGCTTGGGACGAGCTAGGGAGATGCGTAAAACAACGAAACCCTCCCCCAATCACGCTTCCTGAGCTCAAAATTGCTCTCACAGAGGAATGGGAGAATATTCCCCAAAATCGTATAAGGAACTTGGTGTACAGCATGCCAAACCGCGTAAACGCAGTAATGGAAGCACGAGGAGGTAATACGAAGTATTGAAATTCAAGAAAATCGTCATAAAGTTCAAAAATTTCATGTTTCCTATTTTTGTTTTAAGGAGAGATCAGCAGTTTTTTTCTTTATGTAATTTTGTGTAAATAAAATGTATGGTGACTCATATTTTTTTAACTTTCATTTAAGGAGTATTAAATTGTCTATTAAATACAATTTATTGCATTAACCTAGCATTCTTACTTTCCGAGATTTTTTGGATTCTTTGAGTGACCCGGATTCATTGCTCTCGAGTGTATATAGATTCAGATTCAGATTCAATAACTTTATTTCTTTAGGCTTACAAAATAAGCACTTAGACAAGTCAAATTTCATACAGGTTATTATAACAAAAAAGAAATAATTTGTTATTGATTTTTCTTCACTTCATTTTTTTGTCCACTAGTGGAAGAAGTGAAAAAGAAACCACTAGTACATGTGTCTAATAAAATGTTTGTTTTGCCTTTCTAAATCTAAGTTTAATGTGATTTAGATACATGTCAATAATTATTTATATACATATATGTAGCTAAGCACAACATTCAATTTCTTACATGCTATTGTCGGTGTGGAATGGACCGACATCTGGCCAAGCATTAGTATCACTAACATAATCATCTATCGAGTAAAATGCTTTCTTAATAAGATTTTGTTTTATGTATTGTTTAAATTTACGAATAGGAAGCTCAGTTGCTTCAGATGGAAGCTTACTCGTATTATAGAAGCGCACGCAATTTCCCATAAATGACTTCCCTACCTTATGTAATCTGTACGATGGTATGTAATTTGTTTTTGTTTCATGTATTTCTAGCGTGAACATCACAGTTTTTCAAAAATTTGCCTCTGTTTTTATGTGTATACATTAAATTTTCATAAATGTATTGCGATATAGCTATAGAATAACCGCCAAATATCGATTTGTATGAATATTTTTGTCTTTGACTATACTTATTGACTTTTGAGATGACCATATAATGATGATGACACGTCATCAGACATGAGTACACGACATTAGATGACGTGTCAAAAATCAACTCGCCATGATTTGTCTGTTTGATGACGTATCATCGTCATCATTGTATTGATGACAATCCATACTACTCATAATTACCAGCATACTCATAATCCAACACTGTTTATCAAAACTGCAAGTTAACTAAGGAATAATTATTGTTTATTGTTAGACTAATCAAATTCCACGAAGTTTTCCTTGTTTACCCAGCAGTGCCAAAGTTGCCAGAGGTTGCCGTTGTTATGAATCAGTGAATGTTGCTATAATTAAATTTATTGTGCGGGCGTTACTGCCACTTTCCTTTATTTACGCCTTTTCATTTCCGACTCAGGGTGCGCGCACATTGTAGGTTATCGTTTTGACAAGCCGATAAAATGTTAACTGAAGTAATGGCAACAAAATTAAACAACAAGCGGGGAAAGTTTGCCTTGCATTGTAGAGAAGTCGCAGTTACTGCGATTGAATACTTATTTTAGCAGCCAGCCGTCTATTTTTACTCTTTGGATATTATTTAATTTATTACCTACCAAGGCACTTTATACTAAAAATTACAGTACAGTATTAGGTATACCAGTTAGGTATACCAAAACAATATTATATGTATACCATTTCAGATAGGATGATGTGCGAAACACATAATACTAAATTTCAAGACCCTTAAATAGATTATTATTAGATTATTGATATATTTATTTAGTATCTCAATTATGAGTATTAAACGTTTGTTGTGTAGTAATAATTTTCATAATAACTTTATTAACCTAATTTAATAAAAACTTAAGTAACTTATTTTTGTATTCTTATTTTTATCATTTAATGTGCCTTTTTTTGACTGTTAATAATATTTTTTCATCTAGTAATTTTTGGGGAAGCTTAAAATTAGATCACGTTGTTATATATTTGCCTAGCAGTATTTCTAAAAGATTTAAATAAATAAGTAACTAAATATTTAGATGTCATCACTGCGATTTGTCGTTCAGTGTATAGACAGCTTTAGAAGTGAGTCGCTCCACCAAAATTGTGAATTCCCTCTGTGCCAACAGTTTTTACAAATGTTCATCCATATTTGGCGCGTTATAAATCTCTTGTTTTGTGCTAGGTTTGTTTTAACTTTTCTCTCTAGATAGTAATTTGCCAAGTCTGCTACAGAAATTTATGCGATTTGTTATATGAATCACAGACAGTTCTCTATGACTAACTTTGAAGAGACTTCTGCTGAAATCGTTATTTGTTTGTCCAATTTACCGCTTGAATTTCAGAGAATAGATATTTGAGTCCTTTACTTCATTGCAATTATCTACTCAGCTTTAACTCTTGAAAACATATAGATAAACCTCCTTTCAACTCATATCTTTCCAATTCATAGATTACACCCTTCTATTTGAGCCACTAAACGTGAATATAAAGCTATCTAACAAAGCAGCTTACATGGTGGGCACAGGTCAAATTGATGACCCGCTTTAAAGTCGGTTAATAAATTGTAGGTGACTTGTTGGATAAAACGCCTTCTGAATGTTCGCTTTTTCTTTTTCGCTTAACAAAAGTCAACCCCTGGGTTCTTATCAAGCAAAACTTACTACTTCGTAATTATTTTCAATTCTTTCCCTATTTTTCCTCTTCCTTTCAAGCTTTTGTCTGGCAGAAATGGTGAGCTGTCCAGAGCTTTTTTTAGAAAAGTAGCTTGATACATGGCTTAGCAAAGATTGTTTACTTTGTTTATAAGGATTACACAATGAACATTATCTTGCGAAGGAATTTGTTTTGCAAAGTTGGCAATTTTTTTGCACCATCTTGTGATCTGACCTTCTTAGTTTTTGTACCTAATTCAATTCTAGTTTTAGCCGATTTCGAAAAAAGGCGGAGATTTTGTATTTGCGTCGATTTTTCGTCAATTATGGACCGAATTTGGAAAAGTTTGGAGTTTTTATAAACATATATATAATAAATAATAATTTCTAGACAATTCAAACAATATTGCAGTATTATACGCTTTTATTTTACTTAGAAGTCTTTACTTTAGATTCTAAACTACATTATGCGAGATGAACCAATTTGAGAGACGTGGGTCCAGTAGAACCATGACTATAGAAACGTGACGTTTATTATTGAGATTAAAAACATAGACGTTTCATTGTAAGTGATTTTTATTGGTCAAAATCCAAAAGATTTCCTTTGTGGTTAGTTTTCGAAAACAATTACAACGTTCCCGCATCCTTTACTAGCTATTTAGCTAGTTTTCTGTTAGTGTGGCGCGACAAAGTTCCTTCACATTCTGATCGAACGCGCAAACTATATCAATCTTTTTAAAGCGATGATGTAGAATCACGTCCTACGTAGTCCTCACAATTACCAAAGAGGTCTAAAATGACGTCCTCTGTGGCGCAGGAGGTTGCGGGTTCAATTCCCGTTAGAACAAATATTATTTACGATCTGTAGATATTTGTTCAGAGTGTTCTGATCTTTTTCTATGTACAATAAAAAATATCTGTATATGTAATAATATTATTGTATTATGCATATCAGTCATCTAACCATAACACAAGCTTTGCTTAGCTTGGGGCTAGATGATGCTGTGTGGATTATCCAGAATTGTTTATTTAATAATTTTATTAATTTTGTCCCCAATTGCGGTACCCTAAAATATGAACAATATTGGCAAACCCGTAACGGTCCCGTTGTAGGGGTCTAAGTTACACGAACGAAAGTTTATTTTTATCTGGACCCTCGGAAACAAATTTAATGAATAAATTTCTTTCCTTTCTAAACAAATCGAGCTAGCTATATTATATTAAGGCTCTCTTGTGACCGGGCGCAGTAAAATGGGTGATTTTAGACCGTTGTTGGTACACGTTTGCACCTTAGAGTTGTAAAAATAGAGAGCGTTTGTGAAAATAGAGTATGAACATTCGCTCAAGTGTCCCGTTATAATAGCTGCTCTACATCAGAAGATCAGGAAAAGCTCCTCTCTCTCCTCTCTCTTCATACGGCATTGGTGCCTTTGGCACCAATGTAGCCGTTAGCCTTCGCTCGCTCTCGTTCGCTTGGTCTGCACCCACCATAACACGTTAAATGACTCCCTCAAACGTTTTTTGTAAGCTGCTTATCTATCTATACCTACTTATAATAAAACTGTAACAGTATGTAACTGTAACTGTCCAATTCTGTACAAAGATATTTTGAAAATTTTTATTGGAGAGCAGTCTATTATCAATACTGAAGCCAAAACTGTATATGTTTTCATTCATGTCTGTCTGTCTGTCTGTTTCTTAAACGCGCATCACGCCGAAACTGCTGGATTTATTCGAATAAAACTTGGTGCGATTTGAGTTCATACTACGAGGAAGGAGATCATAGGATACTTTTTATCCTGGAATTCATTAAGGTTCCCCTGGGAGAGGGGATGAAAGCAATTTTCTTTAACCTCGCATTACGTCGAAACTATATTCATCATCAGCCTATGTTAGTCCACTGTTGGACATAGGCCTCCCCTAATGAGCGCCATAGCGCCCTGTCTTCGGCTTGTCGCATCCAGCATCTGCCAGCAGTCTTTCGCAGATCGTCATCCCACCTGGCCGGAGGGCGTCCTACACTACGTTTACCAAGTCGCGGTCTCCACTCAAGAACACGTTTACCCCAGCGGTTATCGGTTCTTCGCGATATATGGCCGGCCCACTGCCACTTCAGTTTGCTAATTCTCTGAGCTATGTCGATGACTTTAGTTCTCTGTCGGATCAATTCGTTACGAATCCTATCCTTCAGAGAAACTCCGAGCATAGCTCTTTCCATAGCTCGCTGAGCGACTTTGAACTGGTGGACCAACCCTATCGTGAGTGTCCACGTCTCAGCTCCGTAGGTCATGACTGGTAGGACGCACTGATTAAAAACTTTCGTTTTTAAACATTGCGGTATGGATGACGAGAAGACTCGACGTAGTTTTCCGAACGCTGCCCAGCCTAGCTGGATCCTCCTCTTGGCTTCCTTCTCGAAATTGTTTTTACCCAACTGCAAAATCTGCCCGAGGTAAGTGTACTCAGAAACAATTTCGAGAAGGTGGCCATGTACGATCACCGGTCTTGGATCAATGTTGCCATTGATCATGATTTTGGTTTTATCCAAATTCATGCCAAGACCGATACATCGGGAGGCTGAAGCTAGACTGTCCAGCATCCGGTTCAGCTCCTCTAGCGACTCCGCCATTAAGACTATGTCATCAGCGAATCGCAGGTGTGAGATGTACTCGCCGTTTATGTTGATGCCCTTGTCTTTCCAGTCCAGCGTCTTAAACATATCTTCCAACGCGCTCGTGAACAGTTTCGGGGATATAACATCCCCCTGCCTCACTCCTCTGCGCAGTTGGATCGGTTTAGTCTGCTGGTCCTGTACTCGGACACTCATCGTAGCGGCTTCGTAAAGACATCTCAGCACCTCGATATAACGATAGTCTACTTGGCATCGCTGTAAGGATTGTAGAACAGCCCAGGTTTCAACGGAGTCAAAGGCCTTCTCATAGTCCACAAAGGCCAGACACAGGGGCTGATTATACTCTTCGGACTTCTGTATAATCTGCCTCACTGTGTGAATGTGGTCTATGGTACCATATCCTCCGCGAAACCCAGCCTGCTCCGGTGGCTGAAACTCGTCGAGTCTCCTAGCGAGACGGTTCGATATAACTCGTGAGAATAGCTTATAGACGTGACTTAGGAGCGAGATGGGTCTATAATTTTTAAGGAGGGTTTTATCTCCCTTCTTAAAAAAGAGCACCACCAAACTCCCACTCCACGCCTTTGGAGTTCTCCCACTGTGAAGGACGGCGTTGAAGAGGCTCTGTAACTCCTGTATAACAGGGTATCCTCCAGCTTTTAAAAGCTCTGATGTTATTCCGTCCTCACCGGGGGCTTTTCCATTTTTAAGCTGCCTCAGAGCTAACACAATCTCGTCTTGACTGATGTCTGGCAGTTCGTCGGTATAGTGGCGTATCAAGGTGGCTCTAGAATCGTGGCCGTCTCGTTGGGAACGGGGAGCATGAGCAGCGTATAAACGGCCATAAAAGTCCTCTATCTCGGCCGATATCTCCGGCTTCGACAATACGGTCCTTCCGTCATGCGTTGTAAGCTTCGACAGGTGGCTCCTGCCAAGCTGCTGAGTGAATACTTTGGACCCTCGGTTTCGCTCTATCGCCTCTTCAATGAGGCGTGTATTGGAGCTCCGAAGGTCGCGCCGTACCATCTTCGCAATTCGCTTGTTCAGGTCTGACCTTTCTGACGAAGTCGCTTGGGTGGTTTCCCGTCTTTCTGTCATCAGCCCAAGAGTCTCATCTGAGAGTTTGGACTTCTTACCAGTACGCTGCTTTTTGCAAAACTTGATGCCCTCGTCCCTCAAAGTTTCGACCAGATTGTGTAGGGTCTCGTCAGCGTCATCAGTGGGTTCCAAGGCAGCGAATCTATTCCCGAGAAGCTGCTGAAACTTCTCGGTGCCCGCCAGGATTCTTATTGGGTTCGGTCGGAGCGTGGACTTCATCAGACGGTTTCTTTCAAGCTTCAAATTTATATTCAGAGAGCCTCGAAGGAGTCGGTGATCAGATCCGGTATTGAACCTGTTGATCACTGAGACATCTCTGAATATATGCTTGCTATCCGTCATGATGAAGTCGATCTCATTTTTAGTCACAGAATCGGGACTCCGCCATGTCCACTTCCTTTGGGGCTGTTTCTTAAAGAAAGAGTTCATTAAGAACAGCCCCTCCTTCTCAAGGAAGTTGACAAGCATTTGTCCCCTGTGATTTCGAACACCAAAACCATGCGGGCCTATTCGGGATTCGTTGCCATTTTGGGTTCCCACCTTGCCGTTAAAGTCCCCCATAACAACGTTGAAGTGAGCCTTGGTGGTGTGATGTAAGGCTTTGGATATGTCTTCGTACATATCCTCCACTTCATCATCCGAGTGTGCCGAGGTCGGTGCGTAAACCTGAATGACCTTCAAGCTGTAGCGCTTAGACAGCCGAAGGATCAGGTACGCTACCCTGGTGGACACACTGGAGATTTCTTCAACGTTGTTAGAGAGGGCCTTATTGACGAGGAAACCTACGCCACCCTGGGATGTTTTATCACCCTCGCGAAAGTAGAGAAGATGGCCCGAGTCTAGGGTTACGGTGTCCTCCCCCTCTCTACGGACTTCACATAACCCTAGAACATGCCATTTAATGTTCTCTAACTCCACTTCCAACTGCGCTAGATGGTGATCAAGCCTCAGAGTGCGTCCGTTAAACGTTGCCAGGGTCAGTTTGTGTGGTGGATGGTAGCCTGGGGTAGCCCGGAGATTCTTCGCACCCCCTGCCCCGCCGTTACCATGGCCGCTACCATGGCCAGGAATAGCGAGGCGGCCGGGAACTGGGGGCCATTTTATGGCTGGTTTTATCATAAGGGGGATATTGCCCATAATCCCCACGCTGGGCATGCGGGTTGGGGATCGCAGTCCAGTGAGATTGTTCTGCAGAGGGCGCTGCTGCCCGCCCCCCGGTGTGTGTTTCCCTTAGTCGCCTCTTACGACACCCACGGGAAGAGTTGGGGTGGTGAAATTCTACGCCGGCACCACACGGCGAAACTATATTACTACTTATTAATTTTTCAGGCAAAGTAAAATGTAAAAAGTATGGTCCATGCAATCTTCATAAGCATGTTCAAATGTCATGTTAAATCCTTAGATCAAAGAAACTACAGATAGTTCGTCCAATGCTATTTGCACTGAGAATACCTATATGCAAGGTGTACCAACAATTTTAAGCATAAGTCGTCGAACGTTTAGCACACAACTCCTTTCTTTTCTAACTCTCACGGTTCCACGCTTCTCCTTAGTAGATCTGAAAAAACTCTACTTTATACATATTATGATGGTCTAACTCAAACATGTCGTGTGATTCTGTGACGATACCAGATGCATAATGAAGTGATTAGTTCAGTACAAAAGGGGCCCCAGTCGAACGTCTCGAAACCAAATCCGTAAATGCATGTAAAGCATGTAACGCATGTAAATATTTTTTTCCACAACGCATTTACTGCCCTGCATCGCTAACTGCCCGTTACACGGCGCAGGAGGAAAACGTCTGCGGCTATGAAAGTTTAAGTTAGGAGGGCTAATGGGAGCCTAAAAAAGTCAAGTCAAGCAAGGAAAGCTTAGAGCAGACTTTTTATAAAAAGTAAATTTTTAAAATATCTTTCACTCCCCAGCAAGACAGGAGAGGAGACGGGGCGGCGGCGGTGGCTGCAGTGAAGTCGCGCGGTGTGTGTCTGCGAGCTGATGTGTCCAAATTCTAATCTATACTGTCCACCCGGTCATCAAATGCTTAATGTATTATCTTTCTGATTGCCTTTTTAATTATATTCTTTGTTATTTGTGTTGTTAAGTTGGTTTGAATTATTAAATGTTTTGTAAAATTTTATTTAAAATGACTATTTTTTTATTTGTTTATTAGTACTCTGCCTAAATATATAAAAATCAAGCGTAATTTCCGAACAAATCAAGTATCACCTGAAAATTGCGAGTATGGTAGGTACATATGTATATTTTTACTATGTTATATTTCAAATTATAACAGCATTTAGAAACATTAAATTGTTTTTACATTTCTTCCATTAAGTATAAGTCGTGTACAGAATGTTGATGAAGATAACTGCGGTACGGTATAGGTTGATTTAGATTTTTAATCCTATCCTATCCATACAGGGCTTTTATTATATAAAATTTTGCTATATTACCTTAATATATGTATGTAAATACATTAAAAGTGTAACAAGGCAAATACAGCACATTGAAGTTTTAATTTAATAGTAGAAACTGTAACTGAAACAAATATATGGCAATCGCGGACAAAGTCGCGGGTACAGCTAGTTTTGTAATAAAGTTATTGAAATCTGAACTCCCTTATTGGTAGATATGTTTCCTTATTAGCCTAAACTGGCATAACAGTTCGTAAGCTTACATTGTTTGATGCTTGGAAATTATGGGTTTCCTCGTTTTGCTCAAACATAACTAGGGGAATCACAAATTACCAACTAGAGGACTTGACCGACCAACATTTACCACGTGGTTTTCTAAATTATGACTATGTATTCTGTTTTATCTGCAAACTTAGAACTTTACAACCATAATTACTGCGCCTGATTCTCAGCCACCTACCACCGTCTGGTGCCGGCATTTGGTGGCATCTACACGGCCATTAGGCTTTGAGTAGTCATTAATTGGAAGGATTTGGTAGTATCAGATTATGGTTAAAAAAAAAACACAAATTATGGTTGTAAAGTACTAAGTTGCTATTACTATGACAAGCATTACCCGAGTACCATGGCCTATTTTAATGGTCATTAATTGTTTAATTAAAAGATATAACCAGAGATGTACAAAATGGTTTTAAAAAAGCATTTAAATACAAAATGCAAAATACTTTTCAGATTTACTATTTCAAATGCAAAATACCAAATAGTATTGCGTTTTGTATTTCAAATGCTAAATGCAAAATAGGTATTTTCAAAATACTTTTTCAAAATAAAATACCCCCTGACCAAATCACAGATATTTTTATTTATTACACAGGAGAATAGATACACTCAATGCGATTACACTTTTTTTTTAAATTAATAACAACTGGACTGGTATTGTTAAAAAGTGATAAAAATAAATATCATTTTTTATTTATAACACTTTTTAACAATACCAGTTGTTCGAATACATCATCACTCATTTTTCTTCTGTGAGGTCTCATAATCATTCCACCATATGAAAAAAGTCTTTCTACTGGTGCTGAACTTGGTAAGGATGTGTTGTATTTAAAAAATACTTTTTTTATTGTAGGATAAGCATTTAGCATCTCCAGACTTGTGCTCTCAACGGCTATGCTTTTCAAATCTACAAATTCATAGCCATAGCCATAGATAATGTTCGCCGTTTTCGCTCAGCGTTTTCGTTGGAAATTGACACTTGTCAGACATTACTTGACATTGACATAAGTGGCGCACTCTGACCAAAGAAGAAAAAGATGTCGTGAATGGTTAGTTGGCGCCTCTATCGGTCGAATTCGGCAATACAAGCGTTTTGTTTTGTTTGACTGGTAATGTTGGCTCAACTTAATCACAAAGTATTTTGTATTTTAAAATGTATATTAAAAATACAAAATGCATCTCGAAAGGCATTTCAAATAAAATACAAAATACTTTTCACTGAAAGGTATTTAAATACAAAATACAAAATAGGTATTTTGCATTTTCTATTTGCATTTAAAATAGAAGTATTTCAAATAAATCACATCTCTGGATATAACAGCATACATAAATTCAAAACTTTTTCTAAATTCATCATCATCACCAGCCTATAATAGTCCACTGGTGGACATAGGCCTCCCCTAATGAGCGCCATAGATGGCATTATCATTTGGGGGTTATTGCCCATAATCCCCACGCTGGACATGCGGGTTGGGGATCGCAGTTCGGTGGAGTTGTTCTGTAGAGGACGCTGCTACCCGCCCCCCGGTGTGATTCCCTTAGTCGCCTCTTACGACACCCACGGGAAGAGTTGGGGTGGTGAAATTCTATGCAATTCTATGCGTCTCTAATAGTATCCATATAAATATTGACCTTTCACGCGCTTTACACGGACACAATTTAGAAAAATTTCTAAAAATATGCAAACTATTATCTGCAAACTTAGAACTTCACAACCATAATTACTGCGCCTGATTCTCAGCCACCTAGATGCCACCAAATCCTTCCAATTGATGACTACTAAAGTCTAATGGCCGTGTAGATGCCACCAAATGCCGGCACCAGACGGTGGTAGGTGGCTGAGAATCAGGCGCAGTAATTATGGTTGTAAAGTTCTAAGTTTGCAGATAAAACAGAATACATATTTTTAGAAATTTTTGAAAATTGTGTCCGTGAAAAGCGCGTGCCAGGTCAATATTTATATGGATACTAGTAGAGATGTATTGTTCTAACACTGTTATCTATTAGATATATTAATAACTGGCTAGTAAGCTAATATCGATCTTATCTGATAATGACTAACCAGCTTTGTAAAGTATGGTAACCATTCGTTTGTCAGTCTTGGTTCTATGACTACGTTACTAGCTTTAAATATTGATTCGATTTTCATTTGTTCTTTGGCAGTGGGGCAGTTCATGGAGCTTTAATCTGGGCCTTTCTCTATATGTTTTATCAGTTAAAAGATTATATCTATCTATTTATTTATTTATTTATTGGAAAACCATATAATTATAGGCAGTTCTGTAAATGAGAAAAATATAACTTGCATAGGTCACATCTACGTAAATTTGCTTATTAGCAAGAGTGGTTCTTTACAGTACCTATTTAATGACGAAAGAGGCTTCTGATGATGATAAGATCAAAAGAAAATAAAGCGACCCAGCAGGAATCGAAATAGAAACGCTGACAGGAATGATTATTCATAAGTGAGTTACACGAGTAGAGCGAGTTTGTAACTTGTTTCCGGCTAGTTTGCTGTTTGCGTAACTTCTCGATGGGAATAATCTGTTAATCTTTGGAGCTTTGTGTAACTATGTGGGTAGCTATAGTTTGTACTATAATGTATTTGTAGTTGTTGTCGAAAGGTAATTTTAAATTATTTTCAACCATATTTTTTCATTTATGATTATTTTAAGATCCATTAGATTTCCAAGGGATCCATACAAAGTACCAACTCAAGTCAAAAATCAAAATCAAAATTTGATTTTTATAACCGAGAGCTATAAGGAATATCATCAGAAAGTATTCCATAATCGAAGAAATATATATACCTACAATGTTATAATACGATATTCATCGGAAACCAAAACTTGGTAATCTGTAGAAACAAACTCGACAAAACAGAGTCCCGCCCAGCTTTAAATTAAAACCTTTAAAATCCATTCCGCGAAACTTCGAAAGCGAAACAAAGCTTAGCGACAAAGTATTTTTCATTACAAAAGCCTTAATCCTTCAGCCGTGTAATGTAACGGCGCCCTAAAGTTACGGAACGCAATAAAAACGGACGTAACATGCCACTAAGTTCTTTATCTCTGAAGATATTTTTTAAGTGTCGCTTTCAGTTTCCGCTTTACAGCATTGTAAACTGTAACTTGTAAAAAACAACAGGATCATCTCAGTAATCGGATAAAGGTGGCTAAATGAAATTCTGAAATGTAATGGGTTTGACACCTGTATTTTTTATTTGGTGTTCGTATTTCCGGATTTATAAAGTACGAGTAGTTGACGAACCGACCGCCGTTGGTAAACCTGTTATTGTGTGCACTTTTCGATAAATGTATGGAGGCTGTGTGGTGCCGGCATAGAATTTCACCACCCCAACTCTTCCCGTGGGTGTCGTAAGAGGCGACTAAGGGAAACACAGCGGGGGGCGGGCAGCTGTGCCTTCTGCAGAACAACTACACCGAACTGCGATCCCCAACCCGCATGCCCAGCGTGGGGATTATGGGCAATAACCCCCAAATAATGATGCCTCATCTATGGCGCTCATTAGGGGAGGCCTATGTCCAGCAGTGGACTATTATAGGCTAGTGATGATGATGATGATGTAGGATACTCTCCGGCCAGATGAGATCATGATCTGGGAAAAGAGTACAATGTGGATGCTGGATGCGGAAGGTGAAGACCGGGCGCTATAGCAGCCATTATGAGGTCTATGTCCAGTTGTGGACTAACGTCGGTTGCTATTATTGCAATTATTAAAAGAGTTATTATCTAAGTTCCTGCGACAAACTTTTATGAAAATAGTTATCTAATAATACCTATCTACACAAATAATCATGTTATCTTAGAAAAAAGTCAATTTGATATATTTCATTTCAGTAAAGAATTTTGAAAAACATTTTTATTATGATAGGAAGCTAAATAAATATAATTTTAATACATTATACGGCGGGCGGGGGCTATATTTTTTATCAGTTTGCAAATGGTGGATCCATTTGCAAACTGATAGTGACAGTGTCGGGTAGCTTTATGTTGGTGTTCAGGTGACTGTAATCGTTCTCTAAATACTCTGCTATATAGCGTTTTGTCAATATATCTGAGGAAGAAGCCAGTCGGGCCGCGGGTTTAATGTTCCCGTGGTTCGAACAAAATGGCGAGAGTGGGTCACCGGAGTGGTTTTAGTAAGTATTACGTATTACTTTCTTCTCATGGCGTCGAGTCCCACAAAATTATGGTGCCCCAGAGCAGTTTATTGAGTGAATTTCCAGGACGAATTAAAACAAAATAATAAAGGTACGTATATACCTATAACGCACCTCCCATAATAAATGAGAGTTGAATGCCTTCGACTACCTAAGAGAAAATCAACGGACAGTCGGTTAGGTAGAGCTAGTGTTACGTGATATAAGTTAGTTTTTAGCAGATTTCTTTGTTACCTTTTAGTTGCGCTATAAAACCTAAAAGATAGTCTTTTTAGCGCAATTAAAAGGTAACAAATAAATCGGCTACAGAGTATACGGACATGTGCCAAACTCATAACCCTCCCGTTGATAGTCGGGTAAAACCCAGCTTATCTCTCCTAGGTAATATTGTTTAAATAAAGTCCAAACTCATTAAAAGTAAACTTATTCTTTTGTTTACAATATAATGTGGTTTTATTAGAGAACGTATCCGTTTCCCACAAAGCAGAGTTAATTAAATTTTAATGTGATTTGCCTTTCAGACCTAGTCGGTTTAACTGAGGCAATGCTTTCAGCTACATAGAAAACAGGCTGCAATTAAATTAAATAAATGATTGCAAATTTCACTAAGCTTTATGTAATCCCTTGTCTATCTAAAAGTTATCTTTATCGGCTAAATGATTGATAAACTTAGTTACTGAGAAAATACATTACAAAAAAGCATGTAATTTCATAGATTACTAGTATTTACCATTGAAATAATTGAGCTAGCTGCAGTCTGTTGCAAGCTTTCTACGGGAATCTCAACTGATAAATATCAATAGTGGTTGCTTAGTAACATATAAATGCCTTATTTTGTTTTGACCTTACAGGAATTTTGGACCACAGAGCATATAATCACTACGTTCTGTTTTGGACATGTCATGAAATACAGATAAGGTGCATAAATAAAACTGGGATATTTTTTTTTTATTGTAAGTGAAGTAAAATATATTTACATCGTTGTTAGGTTGTTAGTTTTCGAGTTAGAGCAAAATTGGCCCAAAACCTATTTATCGTCTAGATAACCTGACATCACTAACATTATACATATCACCTCCATGTTTGTCTTGTGCAGTTTCCGCCAGTTCTCTGTTTGCAACTTTTTAGCCTACTTCTCGTACACTAACATTGACCATTGTCATTGTTTTCAACACTCGTTGGACGCCGGCGATACCACTAGTAGGCAATTCTTCTCTTTATACATACCTAACCACGTTTTGTATCATTATTATACACATAGATCGAGCCCAAGTAATTGCTATTTTCTAGGTACCAAATACTACTAAAAACTACCAAAAAATTCTACCATATAAAATATTAGTTTCTATGCATCAGTGTATACTATTACTAGCGGTCCGCCCCGGCTTCGCACGGTTATTAAACAAAAATTTTAGAAATTATACACATTAACATGATGGGTTTTACAGTTTTCATACGGATCCCTTACTTTTTTTAACAGCATTGGGATTTTTGACATTGACTCGACACTCCATAACTGACACTGGCCGTAGAGAAAAAGCAAGCACCGTTATATTTAACCTCTTTTTCTATTCTGATGCGCCATAATAGATAAAGAGGTTGAATATACAGCGCACGGTTCAATTATTGAATTTTTCATGCGGATCCCTAATTTTTTTGAAAATATTATATAGCCTGTGTTCATCACGGAAAATGTAGGATTCTAATGGTGAAAGAATTTTTTAAATCGGTCCAGTAGTTTCGGAGCCTTTTCAATTCAAATAAAACAAACAAACAAACATACAAACAAACAAACAATCAAATCTTTCCTCTTTATAATATTAGTATAGATATAGAATATTAATATGAATCTTTTCTCCACAGAAGAAGCTCGTACCAAAAATCTGCTTTCTATCTCAACCGTTCTCTAGACTCCATACAGTCACAATTTACGCCGGTCTGTGGGGCGAGTCAAATATTTTACTGGTTCTAATAAGCGATTGTCAATAATAAACCAGATGAGATATAGTTCATTTCAGTTCATCCTGTAATTAAATTTCTAATCCAACCGTAGAATTGATGATTAGCGAGTAATTTGTTTCACTCTTACGAGTGAATCAGTATCTGAATAAAAATGTCTAGAATTTTATTTTGAAAGCCTTAAATTAATAGATTAGTGACCATTTAAGACCATAATCTAATAAGGTACCTACATAAATAAAAACAATGTGTAAAAAAATTACTATCTATTTAATAAATTCGACGACCACTGTGGCGCGTTGGGCGAAGGTCCGCCTGCGACGCAGGAGGTTGCGGGTTCGATTCCCGCCTCGGGACAAATATTTGTACGATCTGCAGATATTTGTTCAGAGGTTCTGGTTGTTTTCTATGTATACTAAAAAATATCTATCTATTTAATAATATTGTATTATGTATATCAGTCATCTAGTACCCATAACACAAGCTTTGCTTAGCTTGGGGCTAGATGATGCTGTGTGGATAAGACGACTATGTGTGGATTAGATGACTATGTAGTTCAACGTCTGGTTTAAAAAACAGGCTATTTTCAATCCAGGAAAAAAATCACGCAAAGTGAAGCGTGTTTCAAATAAAACTCGATACATTTTATATTTAATACTTTATTTAATTCGTTTTCTAGATCTATTTACATACATTATAATAAGCATGAGTAGGTTTACAAAAATAAGATAGCAATTTAACTTAATTTAACTTTGACTTTTTTTTAAGCTACACATCCTGAATATTATTCCACACGGCATTTTATAATAACCTATTTCAATATTTATTTACAAGTCATTGCGAAAAATAAAATTAATGAGCAAGTAAAATAAACACTATGTTTAGTTATTTTATTCCCGTTGTTAGTCTCTGGTAGCAGCATAGAAGAGTCTTCCGTCAAACCTGTATAAAAAGAATCGTCAAGAGCGAGTGTAACTCGCGCGCCGAGGGTTTTGAACTTTTGTCGTACGTATGTAGGTACGTATAATGACTTTTTGGTTTGTGGCACGGTGGGCCACAAAGGTTTTCTGTTTTAATATATCGATTTAAAAATTGGTACTGAAAAACTGCATTTTTATTTTCATTTACTTGATCCGTTCAGGCACAAAATGTATTATTATTATATTAAAAGTCTGCAGTATTTTCTGAGATATTAAAGATTCAAAACACAACTCAGAATAAAGCGATGCCATAGGGGTTTTGAAACCGATTTCAAAACCCTAAAAAGTGTTAGAAAGATGACATAATCTATGCTCAACAGCTGGACACGCCTTAACACGTTCTCTGCCCAGTCTATGTGGAGAGACTCGCAAAGGCGGCCCGGAACTTGCAAGTAAGTAGGACTCAACCCACGCCTGAGGCATAAGCAATAAAAGTGTAACTTCAAATTATTCCCATCTATCATCCTGTTGACAATCGGGGAAATAAGTTCGATTCGTCCCCCCATATGCACAAACGGAGGTAAACTTTTTATTGATTGTAAAATGTTCTGTCTGATCCCCTACTATTCACGAGGGTTCTTAAAATAAGGGGGTAATCATGAAGCTATGAATGCAGGGTATAATCATTCAGGGCTCTTTAGCTAATTAATAAATAATTGTGATTTTTATGATGTTAGGTGTTTAGAATGGCAGTTTTACACCAATAAATTATAGTAATTATAGTCCTCACGCTCGAGGACTATAATTATACTTCTATATATATCTATGGAGATATAACTGTATAATTAAAGCAGGACTATAATTGTATAATTATAGACCTGCGCAGCAGCGGAGTCAAACGGCGAACATACGTTAATCTTGACTTAGTAGGTTACATAAATGATTAGTTTGGGATGAAAACATGCAATATAAAAAACCTTACAAGACTTCTCACTTCTCAAAATCAATAAATAAAAAAAAAAAATAGAACCAGCTCACAGGTTTTCGCAATGCTGTCAGTCAAGGAACGAACATTGCCTTACACCGTGGCAATACCACCAAGATTCTGGGCATTCTGCCTTCTCGGACTTTTAGGAAATAAGTGTAAAACTCATAAGTCATTTCTTCGATTCATTAATTATAATAATTAATTTAGATATAGAGGTCTTAGGCTAAAGTAAAACCCCAACAAGGAAATCGGAGACGCGTCGCTATCTCACACCTGGTTTCAATATCATGATAATTATCAAGGGACCTATGGAAATGGATATTTGTTTTTTGCTCAGCTTCCTCATTTTGGGCCTTAGCATTGTGGTTTAAGGTTGAAATTCCTGGGCTTATTAAGCCAAGGTTACGTTAGTGGCTTATAATTTCCGTTATAGTACTTATACCGTAGGGTGACAATGAGTTCAGGATGAGATAAAAGTTTTTTCTCGCGATACTGTATTTTCCATTTGGTTAAACGTAGTAAATTTTATTCTTGGTCAGTAAAATTAAATTATTCAGACAAGTACCTTAACAACAACATTTGTGCGGCTATATTCCCTTGTATCCTCCGACTCCTACTCCTACTCCGACCTCTGCGTGAAACCTGTAGTTCTCCAGATTTAACATGCACTTCATGACCCACGACCCCAGCTGTGGGTCAACGAGCACTAATGATGAAGTGCTCGTCGACCCACAGCTGGGCACAAGCGGTTTTGCTACGTTAATGCCACGAGCCGTTATTGTGCTAGTCTGTGCTAGCTGTAGCCACAGTCTTGCGTATATCATCAACCGAATTCATCACGATACCTTTCACTATCTCATCAGCACACAGGCAGACATATCTGTGATCGAATCTGTTCAAAATACAGAGAAGGAACCTGCTGACCTTCCTCTGATAGCTTCACTTCGGGTCTTATGACAGCTACAGGCTGAGTTAGATTCTTACGTTGCAACTTTTTTTTTATTTTATCAACTTTTAAATTATATTACAACGAAAACTTATTATAATAACACTACGTAAACCACAGAGATTTGTAAGGAAGTGCTGTTAGCGAGTCAGCCGAGTAACGATCCGATAGGTACAAGTACAACTCAATTTGTGAACTGCTAAGCAGTGGTAATATTTTTTGTTACCTAATTAAGTAACTTTAAAACTCATGGTCACCTCTATAATTTGATGTTTGCTATTAACGCGATAAAAACCTTTGGGAATTATGCTAATGTGGCTCACCCCCAACATTCACTTCGGGCGAGGAGCTCGGGTACAGCTTTATTTCTGAAAAAAAAACGGGATTCCACTGAAATTACAGGGAAATGGGGAAACAGGTCGTGTTTGAGGGTATAAATTATCTGAAATATACTAATAATTTGTATTCTACTCTTCTGTAACTCTTGTCTTGCCTGCAACATTCTTTTATATTGTGCTTTTATTTTACCTATGTCTATCTTAATTTATGTCTGTGCTGTTCTTGTGGAGCTGAATAAATATAAATCTTTAATATTGTAAAAAATAAATATATTTTCGTCGTAGTAATAAAATTGGTATGTATGTAATTAATAACATGAAGAAGGAATTTAGGCCTACCAGACTGAAATTTTGGTTTTGTTATTAAATTAAATTTTACTTGTTAATAAAGAAATTTAAGTAAGCAGACCTTATTCTTGCACCCATCATATAAGTTAACGTATAAAATTTCGTATGTAAGGCTAAACCTTTAGAAACATAAACTAAGAAGTCAAGCAACGTGATGATGATGGATTGAAACAAATTAAGTAAAGGTCAGTTGAGCTACCTGTAGATTGTTTGCATCAGAAAATTCTCCAGTGTTGTGCAATTGTCTCAATTTATTATCTCAAACTTGTTCTAATTTGTTTCTTTTTTCGGTTGCAATTTTATCGGTATCATCTTATATAGAACTAGCGGCCCGCCCCGGCTTCGCACGGGTATTAAACAAAAATTTCAGAAACTATACACACTAAAACGATGGGTTTCACAGTTTTCATACGGATCTTATTTTTTTTAACAGCATTGGGGTTTTTGACATTGACTCGACATTCCAAAACTGACACTGGCCGTAGAGAAAAAGCAAGCACCGTGCGCTATACAACCTCTTTTTCTATTCTGACGCGCCATAATAGAAAAAGAGGTTGAATATACAGCCCACGGTTCAATTATTGAATTTTTCATGCGGATCCCTAACTTTTTTGAAAATATTATATAGCCTATGTTCATCACGGAAGATTAAGGATTCTAATGGTGAAAGAATTTTTTAACTCGGTCCAGTAGTTTCGGAGCCTATTCAATTCAAACAAACAAACAAACAAACAAACAAACAAACATACAAACAAACAATCAATCAAATATTTCCTCTTTATAATATTAGTATAGATAAGTTTATTATGCATTTAATAAATAGGTCTTGCTTTAAACATTTGCCGGGAATAAAATGGCATTCTTAAAACCAAGTTCCAGATTTCTGTATACCTAAACTATTTTATTATTTAAAGAGTTTTATCTCAGATATTTCAGCTGCAAGTAAGTAACGTAGTTAATGCCAGCTGACCCGGACACTAATTAACATTCTTAAGTTTCACAGAACGGCCAAAGTTCATTAGTTGGATAATTAGCTTGGAAATCTTGTAATTTTCGAGTGTAAGTAGAATGTAAGTTTTGGTACTTTAGTACTATATAGTTATTCTGTGGCTTAGGTTGAATGTCACATTTAGTTGTTCACGCCACGTTCGCCGTGCCATGTGGAAGCTACTTTTTATGACACGGCGAACATGCCGTATGAACAGGGCCTAATATAGTGCGCGGCAGGCAGAATGTGTTTTATGCAGTTTTTTTTCCATAAAACTATCAAAAACTTTATCTCACTTCCGTCGTGTTTTTGTTTTCGTTTAACTACCACCATTCTACCACAGTATCTTGAAAAACACCGTTAAATGGTTATTTTAAAGGCGCTTATAAAAAAATCACAGCTGAGTTAAACCAAAGCACAAACGTGCTGCTTATTAAAAAAAATCTCACCATATAACCTCAAAGTTCCTTCACCCTTCCCTAAGGAGTTGGTGCTGACGCAATTGTAGGTCCCGATGTCACTCCTCGAGAACCTTCTAATCATCAGCTTCATCATAACTTTGTATGAGGTTCTCTCTTCAATAATTGAATATTTTGGTCTGTTGAAAAAAGAAGAATATTTTTTTATCATAAACCGAGCAATGAAATATAATTTGGTACCAGAAAGAAGAAAGCAAGAAAATAATTTTATTTGTAACTTAAATCGATAAAATTACAAGTTTTTTAGCTAGGTACTACTTACAGCCTAATTATTATGGATGATAAATTTATTATGGTTACGGTGAATAATTCCGGCCAGGTGGGATGACGATCTGCGAAAGACTGCTGGCAGATGCTGGATGCGACAAGCCGAAGACAGGGCGCTATGGCGCTCATTAGGGGAGGCCTATGTCCAACAAAGGACTAACATAGGCTGATGATGATGATGAATAACACTGAGGATATGCCATAATAGTTAATGATTGAAATCAAAAATTACTATAGAGTTACTCAAAAAAGAAGCCCAAACATTCATAGTTAGGTTAAAACACAGTAGAGCAATATCAGTTGCGCAAATGGGAACTAACTAAAATTATCTTGAAGTAATTTTCCATCATACTTATTCTAATCGTTGAAAACTATACAATCTCAAAGGCCAGTTCTTTTGTTAGTCGGGTAAAAAATTTAAGCCAGTCATCCATTTTGGTGCACTTCTTTAGGCATAAAAATATACATAAAGTAAAGCTTTAGACCGACTATTTTTAAAACTATTTGTCCCACTCCAGTTCTTATTAACTTGTAAAATTTATTGATGATGCAATTAAGTAATATTTTATTCTATTGTGTATTGTCGGAAACTAAAGAAAACATTTAAAACAATACCAGAGACCAAATATGTAGACAGTACCAGACTTGCTACGTCGTAGCACATATTTTATGCCGTAGACCATGAATCTGCTACGCCGTAGCACAGTGCCTGGTTGTTTTTACTCATTTAAAGCTTGGTTGTACGAATGACAATTAAATATGCGTAAAAATAGATTTAATTTTAAAAGTTGTAATTGATTTAGTTAGTTTTGCACAATATTTTGTATAATTTTAAATCCATACCCGGACGTCTTAGTAGATTTATTTTTGGAATCGGTTTATTATTAAAAGAATAAAATAGTATAATTTTTCATGTTTTATCTGCTCTCAGCAGTATAGAGTGCCCTAGGAAACAGCATCTTACCAATAAAACAAAAAGAATAATACTCATTTATTCTTTTTAACATAAAAGCTTTGAAGCCTTAGAAAAGTCTATGAAACAATGAGAAAAATAAATCGGATACAATTTCATCACAAACAAAATCATTCAAAAATAAATTTAGTATACTGAAATATCTAACTAGTAGGTACTCTGTAGTACTATACAAATTTTTTGCCTACCAAAGAGAATTCAACTTCAACTTCTTTTTTTTATGGACCAAAGAGAATTAAACCACTATTTAGGTTCACTATGTTGTTGCCTACAAGCGTTGACGGCTTGTTGACGGGAAGAGTCATTCGTACTCATAACATAAAAATAACATCATAGGTTAACTAGAAACCCATAGACAAACCAAAAATACAACCTCCGTTCCGATAAAATAGGATTATAAAAACTTTGAGCTTAGCCTTGACTTGACATGACTTCTTTAAAACATTCGCACTCAAAAATCTAAACCAAAGAGAATATAAACTAATCAAAACAAAAATCGAATTAATGTCAATTTTACTATGTAACGTCAATTTGATGATATTTTTTCCTGAGATTATTAATTTCACTGCGAGTATAATAACGTGACTAAAGAAATAATAAAATAATTTCAGTAAAGGTAAGGAAAATAATCAAGGATCAACGTGAATAATTACCATGGCAGGGCTTATAAGACTGCGCCACACAACATTACTGCAACGCTGCACTTGGAAGCACCTCAACAGAGGAATATTTACTACCCCAAAATGCAACGATGCTAAAGATGAAAAGAATTGGGTAAGCTATGGTTTTGACTACAGAGATAAAACCGAGGATTATAACGCCCACCATGCATCGTTTCTCTTCTCAGTCACACTTGTATTGGTTTTCGGATCATTTTGCTGGGCCTACGCGCCTGATGTCCACATGCGGGATTGGGCCCAACGAGAAGCCTTTTTGCAATTGCATATGCGCGAGAAAGCTAAAAAGCCTTTGATAAGCCCTAATTATTCGGACGTCATTAAAATTCCTGCCGAAACGGAAATTAAAGATTTCGAAATTGTGATTTGAGGAGTGTGTGTATAGTTTAAAATTTTATGTACACACCGGTTTCCACCAAACGAATCAAAGATGTAAAAATAATCTTAGGCTTAATCTAAAATGACCATCAGGGTATTTTTTATGGCTCTCTATGGTAGAAATCGGAAACGTGCATTAGTAAACCAAAGTTTTGTTTCTTTGAATATTGTCTTACTTGATTACTTATTTTCTGTGTGTGTGTTTTAAAATTGTGGGTACTATATTTAGCAAGGCATTTAGAACACAGGTGTATTGTTAATGAATAAACATATGAGATTTATGAGAATTCAATATTTTATTTGTGGAGTGCAGTCACCAGATTCTATTAAAGCTAAGTTTTCTCAAAACGGCTAAAGGACCAACTATTACCATAACGAGCAATGTTCTTTTTGATACAGGGAGTGAAAGCCAATGCAGTAAGTATGTAAGTACTTTTACAATAAACTGAAATAGAATTGGAGCACCAAAACAAACCTCACAGGGTTTATATGGCACAAATCAAATGTACCTATATCACTGATTTTATTAAAAATAAATTTAAAAATAAACTATTTTATGAGGTTAAAATTCATCTAGTCCATTCTATACCGACTCTTTCCAACCAATATGAGAATTTCAGAAAATGAACGAGTTTTTACAATTCCACACTGATGTGTATAATAGGTACTGAACCTACTTCCAAACAAAGCAGCAAGCTTCCATAGCAATCGTCTGAACGAGCTATCGTATCGAAGCTCCCAATTGGGGGCTTTTACATTTCCAGTAACGACATGGACTACGAGACGATTTCACGTTTAAAAAACGTTGTAAAAACGTTTTTCAATCGTTGGTCGAATATTTTCTAAAGAAAAACAAGGCTGGATAGGAAACGGGCAGCTCTTATACTAGAACATTTTGCTAAGCCTATATACAAACAATAAATGATGACACAAGCAATGACGTCAAGAAAAAAAAAAGATTCGTTCTCATTCAGATGGTAGTAATTGAAATGGTAACGGTAACTCACGCGCCGAGAATTTTGAACTTTTGTCGTATACATTATACACTATATTACTTTCTGAAGTAACTGGTTTTATTTTCTCAAAATTTCAGTCAATAGCTGCAGTAGTTGCTGAGATTTTAAAGACATACAGAAATAGCGAGACCTTCTGGGTTTTAAAAACGATGTCAAATACGTTTCAGACAGAAATGTTATATAAAACTGCCATTCTTATGGCTATAATAAGATAGCAAACGGACCAAAATAAACTAAAAATAGTATTCCAATCAGATTAACTAATAGGTATTTTGAGCAATCTTTCGCAAGTATTATTAACACCTTTATATAGTTATACAGCTATACATAGTTATAAAAAGTGATTGTGCTCCTATAGACTGGTAAAATGTATATTATGTAATGTATTGTGATTGTTAATATTATTAATAGTGTTTTACCATAAACCTAACAAGTAGATCAAATAGATCAAGTTTGTGCCATTACATCGATAATTAGTAACGAAAAGACTTTAATTCCCCTTAAAATCAAGCTAATTACATACCGCGGAACTGTTAGTAATTTTTGGCAAATAAATAAATATAAGCATATTTTATCAATAGTTTTTAAATCATAGAATAATTTCTACTGTTTCGTTTATTTTAAAACACGCTGATAGTTGACTTAAGTAGGTATCTATGTATGTAGATTTCCAGTAGGCCAAGCACGGGGATTCTTCTCAGGGTAGAATAGACAATAATGGCATCGAATCGCCATAGGTACATTGCGTGCATTATTAAAGTTGAAGAAATTAATTTCAAATAATTTACGCATTCGATGACAAAGTGACGTATTTTTCTCTATTCTACCAACAAGAAAGCCCGTGCTTGCCCTACAGGCTATTGTAAAAACTCGCCCGTAATAAAGACTCATTTGAGAACCATTGACCGTATTATTGGCGTTGGATTTAATGTTCGTATCGAGATTATTGTTGAGCGTTTCTGCAAAATTGACTTGGGCTCCTTCAGCCACTTGAAGTGTTAAAGAAAACAGGGAAAGTTTAATAATTATTTTTGAATAGGTATTCCAATTAAATATTTGTAGATTTAGGGGCATTCAAATAAAAATAACTAAATAGTGCCTATGGTAATCTAAAGCTTTAAGAAGGAAAAATATATATCAAAGTGTAATATAATGTACACTATTCTTACAGTAGCCGATACCATTATTTTGAAAGAAATGGACTATTTTCGAAGGACACGTCATCATTGCGAACTTAGCCTTAGACCTTAGCCTTAGGAAATACAAAATTCAGTAGCAGCAGAGTAATATAAAAAGAAATAATTTTAACAACGACCGAGGAAATGATTCTACCTGAGTCTTTAATTAAAATAAGGTATAAAATAAGGAAGTAATCGATTTCAATTCTCAGGTTACCGATTCGCTGTATTCCAAGCTGAAATTATTGACAAATCAAGGTTGTTATGAAATTTGAATATTGGAAGTTATGAAATAAACATAACATGGATTTATTCAGAACGATTGCTGAAATTTGAGGTACAACTCCTCAAATTTCAGCAATTGTTTAATTGGAAGTGGTTAGACGACCGATGCGATCCAGTGGTTAACTAGGTTTTGTTATTGAAATTAAATTATAGGTAATAAGTATTATTATAATCGGCACTCATCGAATCGATGTACGTTTGGTCGCTTATTGAAAACAAATAACGGAGTAAGTCGGAGTAACCTTATATGAAATAGCTATCATTTAAATGTAAATACCTTGAAATTACGGGAAGTATCGACGAAGAGTTGATAGGTGAATTGTCCGTTCCTTACTTACCTAACATCGCGACAAAAAGGTATTTGTATCTATTGAAAATGGTTAGGTCTCGTTACAGCAAACCTAATGCGGTATTGCACTTATTTAATCACACTAATAATCAGGGCTTATTCGTCAACTCGCTCGAATGATTCACGTGAGTTGGCACCTTCTGATTTTACCTACTTTTTCTGTCGTCAACTCGCTTGATTCTTAAATCAGAGGTATTTACGTACAGTCATCTACAAAAAGTTTAAAAGTAGAGCCACAATCGTAATCTAATGAAATTGAAGTCGTCAACATATTACTATAATTATATTCCTAACCATAAAATAAAATTAATTAATTAATTGGACTATTTAGGCTGTTGATGATGATGATGATGAAAATAAAATTATACTAAGAAAGTTAATAAAATAATGAATAGCTCACACAACATTAATAAATTATAATAAATAATTAAGCCTTTTGCAAACTCGTCCAGGTCTTACCCATCCAGCAGCATTTCACCGCGGTTTTTCAGCCAGTAGTTGACAGTGTTCGGGTGCGCTTCGATTGTGCACTCCAGCACTACATCAGTGCCCAGGGGAGCGCCTAGCAGCTGGTTTGGCACTATCACCGTGGGTGGAACTGTAGGTAGAAAACATAATAAATAAATAAATAATGCCGGACTGGAATGATATACATAATACAATAATATTACATAGATAGATATTGTTTATTATACATAGAAAACGACCAGAACACCCTAAACAAATATCTGCAGATCGTACAAATATTTGTCCCCAGGCGGGAATCGAAGCCTCCTGCGTCGCAGGCGGACCTTCGCCCACCACGCCACAGAGATCGTCAATGCTTTTTTATTATTTTTCTTAATATTATTGGGATTACAACGTGTAATTTGCAAGGTTTAACTAGAAGACAATGTCGGTATTGTTTTTAATATTTAAACAGTGTGCTATTAGTCGGACAAATAATTATTTTCCACGCATGAAATATACGTTTTGCCACAAAAGGTGGTAACCTAGTATCCCAATTTAAGCTAGTTACAAATTTTGTAGTTGAAATTATGAAAATGGTTAACAATATAGCAATAATCTGCTAGCTATATTACTCAGGTAATTATACGAATTGAATTTGTTTTTAACGTTAATAGATCACTCTGTTAATCAATTAGCAGTATCAAACACAGTGGTCTGGGTATGGCAACATAACTGGTTTCAACATTAGCTTATGTCAGGCGCGGAATATGAATAAAATTGTCCTGCTTTAAGATCGAACCTCAAACTCCGCTCAAAGTTTAGTCCTTACTTGAGATTCACCACGTGAGATTCGCGCGCGAGTGTGGCGGCCTAGACAGGTTCGCGCCGCGATCTCACCGCGATCCGCGCTATCTAGGCACTAGTGTACAAAGGCTTTTACGTAGGTAGCAGGAGACTTATTTATTACAGCAAGAATTATTTATGTAGTGTATATAAATAATCCAAAGCTTTTTTTTCACATCACATTTTTGTAACTTGATAATATGCCCTTCTTCTCATTTTGTAACGTTACAAGTATCTATTAAATTGGTTAATAATGATTTAGTCGTCGTCCTACCCATTTTCATCTCGAAATATACATATATATATTATAACTGATAGACCTCCGTTTGACCACGATCTCACCTGATAAAAAGTAAAGATATGGTCGGCGGTGGACCACGGAGGTCTAGAAGACACCTATTATTATATTATACCTGTACCAAAATCTTCTCAATAAGTTAGCCTTGGCAAAAGTCCTTTTATTTTAACCGACGGCAAAAAGACTACTGAATGAAAAGTTCCAAATAAAGTCAGGTAAAGTTTTATAATACCATTAGACACTGACCTAAAACTGTACGTGAGAAACCGCCATTTTTCAGCCCAAGATCTAAGGAAACGGTCTGTGGTCACGAAGCAAGGCTTGTCTGTTTGAATTCAACAGCACTTAGCTGTAAAAGAATTTTAATACCATCATCTGCTTTCAGTTTTTCTTGCAGCCGATAGAAAATGCATTAATATTTTACCACACAAAGAAGGAGAGTAATACAAATAGATATGTTTATAATGGAGGAAGTATAAAGGGCGTTCTAATCTCTATGAGTAATAATTTAAACTTTTGTTATTTACACTTGAAAATCGTAACACAATTAATTGAAATTAATTGTTTTATGGATGAAAAATATAGGTAATTGAAATTGCAATGATCATTTATAAAGTTAAATACAACTATCAGTCGGCATTTTAGTCAACGATAAATAGAGATTGTTGACTGTTCTTATTTTCTTAAAACGTACACCCTAAGACAACTTACTTATAGTTCTAGATACCGTACTCGTAACATCCTGCTATTTATTATTACAAGTATTCATAGTGACTCAAAGACCCGTAAACAGGTCGTAAACCCCTTGCATTGGGCATTGGGCATTGGGAAGACTTACCTAATGCACAAATAGCACATATTAAAATGCACATTATGAGCAAGTCAAGACCTGACCACTCTAAGCACGAATAGGTAAAGGATGATTGGCTATATTATAGATGGTTCACATTTAATAAGAATACAACGTGTTCCAACTTGTGCAACGTTGGATTACATAATTTAAGTTTTAATACAGATCCCTTTCTTTTTTGAAAATATTGCATAGCATTTGTCACGGATAATGTAGGACTCTTATGGTGAAAGATATTTTGAAGTCATTCCAGTAGTTTCATCATTCAATTCATCTGAATTGACATCACACAATCACACCCCAAAACTAAACTAAAACTTTTTTTACAGCAGTTGACATCTGATAATAAGACATAAAGACCAATTTTAAATCACAAAAAGAGGGTTTGTTATACTAAAATAATTGGAATGCTCAAATACCTCAGAGACAGCTGATTTTACGAATTAGCTTTGTAGGTACAATTGAGAACACTTTAATCAAACCACAATTACATTTAAAGCACGTATGTAATTTTAGTCTAGACGCATGACTTGTTCTCTTGAGACACTTTCACGCTCTTTAGACGTGTTTAAAGATACGTATCTTTATATTACCTAAGTACAAAACAGGTACCTAACTAAGTATGTACATTATATTTTATATCTAAGAACGAAAACCGAAATTATTCGTACGATATTTTTTTTATTTATGTTATTCTTATTATTTATTTACTGGATTATGATTTCTTCTATAATTTTATTACTTTTTAGTTACCAGATAAACGAAAATAGATTAACGAAAACGGAACAAAAATTTACAAAACTTATTTAGTTGTTAGATATGACATGTATCGACTTTTTTAAATATTTTGAAAAAGTTTAAAACCTACAAATATAGCAAGCCTCATTTTAAAAGAAGAAAGCAACACTGTTCCTTTGATACCAACTCGGTTGGGTAGCCCCTTTTGAATATTGACCTCCATTCTGACTATTACGAACATTTGTACACTTTTCCCGTAAAATTTAAGTCGTATCTACAACTACCACATACATTTTAGATGGATCGCTTCTTGCAAACTTCGGGGAAAGGTCAATTATTCACCTTTTTTAAAACATTTCAAAATTATAATACCTACAAAAAATCCAAAATCTGTTTTATATGTGCAATAGCAGACCCACTTGACGCTTATACAAATATACTTATATGCTTATACTTTTGACATCCCAAATTATACTGAAATTTTCATTATCGTTTTTCATTTATTTTCTTTTTATTATGTGTACAAGCGAACAAAATGTACGTACTCGTATTATTAAAATTTTTGAATTAATAGCTTCGATAGTTGTTGAAAAATTAAAGATTGAAAAAGGACAGACAAAACGAGACCACCTTATAAGTTATGTCGAACAGTAAGTACATTGGCGTTGCTTTTTACCCGTTTCTAACTAATTGAATACGCAAATACGAGTAGGAACTTTTTGTAAACCAAAAATTGACGTGGAAAAATCTAGTGTCATCCTCAAAAAATTATTATATTGGGTCGCTTGTACTTATAAGTAGGTACTCTAATTTACTAAAATACAGGAAAAAATTGTTTTTGGAAATGCCGAATAAATTTATTGACTACTAGCGGCCCGCCCCGGCTTCGCACGGGTATTAAACAAAAATTTCAGAAATTATACACACTAAAACGATGGGTTTTACAGTTTTCATACGGATCTTTACTTTTTTTAACAGCATTGGGGTTTTTGACATTGACTCGACATTCCTAAACTGACTGGCCGTAGAGAAAAAGCAAGCACCGTGCGCTATACAACCTCTTTTTCTATTCTGACGCGCCATAATAGAAAAAGAGGTTAAATATACAGCCCACGGTTCAATTATTCAATTTTTCATGCGGATCCCTAACTTTTTTGAAAATATTATATAGCCTATGTTCATCACGGAAAATTAAGGATTCTAATGGTGAAAGAATTTTTTAACTCGGTTCAGTAGTTTCGGAGCCTATTCAATTCAAACAAACAAACAAACAAACAAACATACAAACAAACAAACAATCAAATCTTTCCTCTTTATAATATTAGTATAGATTTTCAAAAACTCATAGACGTCTCAAAACCTGTCCTTTAATACCTTTAGAATACAAAAATAATGGTTAAATAATGGAGGTCAGTTATATTACAATACAATTATATTAAATAACTAGACAATGGATTGTCAAAATAACAAATATAAATAAATTGTCATTAGTTTTTACAAGTTTTAAATAGGTTCATTTTTCAAATAATAGAAAGTCATGATAAATCCCATATTCACGAATTATTTTTTTTATATATGTTTTTATTTACATTATTTATCCGTGAACTAGTACGTGAAGTTAGCAAAAGTTTCCTCAAATCACCAAGAGGAAAAAAATTGCCATAGCAATAAAAAAAATAATAGAAAGCCAGGAACTCTTGCACTTGCGAACAAAGGAGTCGGATTTTTATGAAAGCAATGTTGTGATAATGCGGAGTTGATCCCATGGTTGATCCCGCAGTTGATCCAGGGGTACCCCAGTGGGTGGGGATAAACGGGCGATGAATCGTGAAATTAACACCAACGTTGCTGGTGGATAGGTGAGGGAAAATGTGATTTTTGGAGAAAAAATATTCGTTTGAGACGTGGGTCAGTTTAGGTCATAATGTTATAGACATAGATACCCGGAAAACTATATAAATAAATACTGCTGGACAGTATTTAGGGCTTTTAAGCGCTATCCACACATTTCCGGGTCAGTTCCGGGTCAGGGCTATCCGTGTTCCGAGTTGTGTGAACAAGTTCATACAATTCCCTGACGCCTGACACGGAGCTGTGTGAACAAGTTCATACAATTTGTACGTAACCGATTTTTTCCCCGTCCCTGACGGAACACGGCCGGGACGAGTTCCCGGAAATGTGTGGATAGCGCTTTATGATTTTTACCGTAACAAGGAATGTCGGCTTGTCCGTATGTATGTACCTATAAAATATTCTTATTTAGCAGTGTAATATGTAATTTTTATTTGTTTAAGTTGTCTCTTAAGTTTTTGTTTTTCTTACCAACATTTAAAAACATAGCACTAAGAAAACAGCAGAGGATATTAATATATGGAGGTTTATTTAGCGAGTCTGCTAAGTAGCTTTAGGATAGGTGTCACAAAAATAAATAAATAATTCCTGACAATTCATTCAGCATCGATAATTAGGTAACGTAGAAAAATCATGTACAAAAACATAGGTAATCATTGATTTTGTAAAGGTTCTTTAGGTTCAGGATGACATTGTAAGATCACAGATTACAAAACACTCAAGCAGGTAGTTCTTTTGAATTCTGTCTGTCTGTCCAGAGACAGACAGCAAAGCATGATAGTCATTATAGACGACCTCTGTGGCGCGGTGGGCGAAGGTCCGCCTGGGGCGCAGGAGGTTGCGGGTTCGATTCCCGCCTCGGGACAAATATTTGTACGATCTGCAAATATTTGTTCAGGGCGTTCTGGTCGTTTTCTATGTATAATAAAAAATATCTACATATATATATATATATGTATTAATATTGTATTATGTACATATATCAGTCATCTAGTACCCTTAGCACAAGCTCTGCTGAGCTTGGGGCTAGATTATGCTGTGTGGATTGTCCGGCATTATTTATTATTTATTATATTTATATTATGCTTGAGATTGAAGCTAACATTCATTTCAAGACAGCAATCTCTTTATTTCCCGATAATCCTAGAACATTCCAGACGGCAGGGGATAACAGTAGATCAAACATTGGTAGTAATCCCACACATGATGGGCCAGCCCGACCCAATGACAAGGAAGAGTCAATTATACGCAAGGGCGGCTTACAAGAGGGGATCAATTCGGCTTTCTCACGAGTTAATGGTGCAAGGAAATGGATCGTCGCGGATTTAGGATCTAGTATATTTAAAAAAGTTATGAAACATTTAAAAATAAGATGAGAAATAATTATTTCTTTATATAATACGTATGATACATTAACGTGTCGGTCGGATGCTTATGTTATAGGTTGTGTTAGTATATGTGTGTGAGTTAGTGTGTGTGTTGTGGGTGTATTCGGTACTCCTGAGGACACCGGTTTCATTAGAGTCCGGGCAACAGGAGCACCAACAGCACTAACATGTCTTTATAATATGCAATAGTTACATCTATATCTATACTAATATTATAAAGAGGAAAGATTTGATTGTTTGTATGTTTGTTTGTTTGTTTGAATTGAATAGGCTCCGAAACTACTGGACCGATTTGAAAAATTCTTTCACCATTAGAATCCTGAATTTTCCGTGATGAACATAGGCTATATAATATTTTCAAAAAAGTTAGGGATCCGCATAAAAAATTCAATAATTGAACCGTGCGCTGTATATTCAACCTCTTTTTCTATTATGGCGCGTCAGAATAGAAAAGGAGGTTGAATATATACGCACGGTGCTTGCTTTTTCTCTACGGCCAGTGTCAGTTATGGAGTGTCGAGTCAATGTCAAAAATCCCAATGCTGTTAAAAAAAGTAAGGGATGCGTATGAAAACTGTGAAACCCATCGTGTTAGTGTGTAATAATTTCTGAAATTTTTGTTTAATACCCGTGCGAAGCCGGGGCGGACCGCTAGTAATAATATATTTTTAGTTAGAGGTAAATTATGTTTGAAAGAGACAACTTCTTGGTTATTCAGACAAGTATATGTTCTGTTGTACCTAATCGCACTTGTGTTCAAATGACACTCACTGATGGAATATCTAAAAAAAATATCGGGGCGGGTCAGGATTGCAGAATCTCGAATCATTTATGCTACTAACTCAGCAATAGTGTAATGATCATTCCAACATTTGCTCTTTATGTTAAATGCATATTCTGGCGCTGGAGCATTTCATCGCAGAAACATTATGTGCCGTTTCCAAAAGTCCTATAAGGTCTTAGAGAAGTAAAACATTTGCTTATGTTTTTGATAATTTGTGAAATAAAAATTCGCAGATCTAAAAACGCTAGCTCCCATGGTCGGTGCCAGCTTCCTGGATATCCGAAGGTAGGCAGGAGGAATAATCTTCTAATTGTATTGGAGGTGAAAGGTCGTATTTATTTGATTTGAGCCTTTCAAAACGACGAATATTTCCTTCGTTTTGTTAATTTGTGGTTTTTCCTCAGGAAAAATATTAAGACTACTTGGTAAGTTACAAAAGTATTGAGAGAATATTAGACAGCATCTTGGTTATAGTTCCGACTTGTATTGATATGGATCAGCTGTTGTTGTGTTGAACTGTAGTTTGTTTTTAACAGTCTACCATTAGCTCAATGGTTTTAATTTCAAAAACTAGTCCTTATTTGGTTATTTAATAAAGGTTTTACTCTTATATGTTCTTCTTGTAATTGTGATAACACCAAATATTTAAGAGTTTTTTAAAATATCAATGACAATTTTTTTTTTATTTTTGATTTTGTGTATTATAGTGACGTTCTCTGATCTGTGAACTGATGAAAATGGTTTATATTACCATTTTAGTTAAGATAGTTAGACACCTTCACAAACAAGGAGGGTTTTCCCTAAACCATAAACTTGGGAGGCGGTTTGATGATCGCATTAGAGACGTTAAAAAGCTCTGCTAACCTAAGTCAACCCTTACGACATTCATGGGCTGTGCTAGAGAAATACAGCACTTCCATGGCACTTGCTTTTTTATGGCAATACTAACCAGCTTAGGATCTAATATTTTGCAGTTTTGCTCAAGCTAATTGATATGATTTTCGCCTATATATACACTTTTAGATTCCAATCTCTCACCATAAAATGTTCAGTCATTTAGTCGTGAAAGTACCTTGCTGTTTTCAGTTCTCGACTTCTTTTACTGAGAGCTTCTGTTAACTAACAGACAGAGAACCTTAGCTACAATATTTTTTTTCAAACCTAAAATAGAGTCGAATCAGTTAATTTTATTATGTATGCAGACTTGAACCTCATAAAGTTATTGTGATGGCAAAAACTGCTTCAAAAATCTTATTGAAAAGCAGCACCAACTATCTATGTACTTTGTATATCAGTCATCTAGTACCCATAACACAAGCTCTGCTTTGCTTGGAGCTAGATGATGCTGTGTGGATTGTCCAGAATTACTTAAATGTATATTTTGCACTCACAGTTAACAAGCAGTGTGATCCGTTTGCTGACTGCGGGCGGCACGTCATTGGAGGCGATGCAGAGGAACGCGCCCATCTGTCGGCGGTCCACGCGCCACAGCGGCAGAGAACTGCCCACGTAGCTCTCCACTGTCAGACAAGGTAAGGAAGTCAACATTCACTTCTTCGGAAGGTGTATTTCAAAGGTTATTATGGTACAGACATAAGAAACGCTGATGACAATCAACAGCTCGTTTTGTTTTGTAAAAAAATCTAGTAAGATCCGTTGTTCGGAGTCTGAGTACAGTATACCTACTTCACTTCTCTAGATGAACTTTAAGTTATATGAGAGGAGCTTATTGTGAAGTCAGTGAGGTAAATTTGATGACTTATCTTAAAAGACATTAAGATAATGCTTTCAGTCATCAAATTTACCTGACTGACGTCTCTACAATGTCTGCACAATTTCTAACTGCCCTACATCAACCTCATTTTATTTCGCTCTGAATTTTTGCAAGCAACACACGAGAAATCATTTACACATTTACTTTCAAAATGAAGCAACAACAATCGATGACTAAATATCTGAACCCTTCCTCCTTCGCGTTTAAGACAACTCCATTGCATCCCAAATTGTCTCGTCACCAAGAAACGTCTCCAAAACTGATACGCCCCTCGCTTTGCTGACAAATGATTTTCTTTGTTTCCAATTTAAGCGATCTCTCGATATCTCGAGGCTCGCTGTTCTGGAACACTGCTCGCCAGAAACCTGGGATTTCGCCATAGATTAACTAACTTATTTTAAGAAAAGGCCCTTGTAAGCTTTTGTAGGATAACAATTGAATTGAATATGGCTTCTTTCTGCAAATTTTTACTCACGTGGTCGGTAATAGGTTATGTAACTTAAAATATATTTAAAAAAAAAACCCGGAGAGCCTCATTTATCCACGGTCCTAGGGTCTCTACTCCAAAGGGAGCAACAATGTGTATATTACCTACATTCTGCAAATATATTTTGACACTTTGTAAGAATAATTTGAAATAATAATAATGATGATAACGAAACGTTACATTTAAATATAACATTCCTTTTTACCTTATAGATAAAACTTTTATTTTATTTCAGTGGAACATTTTAAATATCCTCATCAAAATTTGGTACCATTGGAAAGTGCAGATCGAAGATAAGGTCCAATTTTTCTACTTCGTTTCGTCGTCAATTCTGGCTTTGTTGATTTTTCATTGGTTGGCTCATTTTCCTACCTTCCCTTATTTTGTGCCTCGTTTTATTCCGAAAATTTATTTTACTTCTCTTTCCAGGGTAAGATTTTGCTTTTGTGGAATTTATTGTAATTTATTGAAAAGGTTCGATAGGTACCGGTTAAGTTCAATAACCTATGGCACTGGTTAGAACTCGCAATTTTCTTACAACATTATCTCATAACGTCGACGTCAGTCGGTTGAGACGAGGCAATTGTTATATTATTTGCATAAAGAGGTATCTCAGAAACTTTGTGTCTGCTTACCTATTTCTTTTCATGAAAAGGTAGCAAGGATTCTTTAGTATTTAGTTTTTTTTGTAAGACTCAAGAGTCTTTTGAAGCACAGCAGATTGTCAGATGTTCCTTTTTAGATTTACTCCCTTAGAAAAACTTAGCAGAGGCGTCAAAAAAAAATTCAATTTTTCCTCTTTAATGAAAATAATTGTATATTTTTATTCTTTTTATAAACTCCTAAAGAATAATCAGGCATTAGTGGAGAATTAGTCAATGAGAGAATTAGTTAAACGAGGACCAACAGTAATTTGACCTTATGTTGATTGCTGACAAATAAAGGCATAATAAATAACATTTTTAGACTTTTGTCTGAACAGGTTTTTTGAATCAGTTTTTGAATCGACAGCAATGGTTTTAAATAGTCAAGCAATCTTATAGAAAGTTTCGTTGGCTTTTTTGTCTGTTTTACAGATGATTCTAAAATACCTGGCTTTAAAACTTTCATGGTTATTACCACTAAAGTAAAATGACTGTATTAGTATAATGCAATATTTACTACCATTTGAGATTGAGTATTGGCCCAAGACAATACTTGGGCCAATACCTCACTGACGTGTTCATGGTGATGGGTAGAACCTGCAGTTCACCCAGTAACAGTAAATTACTAATCCTTGTATAATAGGTCAATCTAGGAATTCTACCTCTTATTTCAGATTAAGTCACGTAAAGCGACTGTCTACAAAGTAAGATACAAAACAGCAGCCGTTGATTCCACACTACCTACTTCCTGCTCATAAATTAAATTCTCAACAAGTGCGAGGGAGATGAAGGATTTCTCCCGTTTCCGCCTAGTTAAGGTAATCGCATCGAATGTCTTCTCACCTTTGTAAAAATCCCTGCTGCCAGGTCTCTTCAGCAGCATAGGCTCGTGGTTTTCCCGTCGCCAGCTAACCTTCGGAGGGGGATGTCCTGAGGCTCTGCAGATCAGTGACACATTTTCCATCTCTTGGACTGATACGTCAGCAGAGGATTCCTCGTTGATTATATCTGGAGGGACTGGGAGAAGAGAGAAGGTTATTGATGAAAATTGAGGTTGCTTTATAATCTGTATGCTGTCTAAGGATACTGATGACTATGCTGCTGTCGTAACCGAATTTCCGCCACAACGGCCAGTCTCAATGGGTACAAGCCTGGTCGCAAACACAGATAAATTACTACCAAGGCCAAGGTACAATGGTGCAGTTGCATGATAATAGGGTGGTAAATATGATGATAATTATATTACAACAGCCTGTCAAAGCCGATACTTGTCAATTGTCAGCTACAAAAATATTTCTGTGGTCTCACAGAACTTTTAACAACAGTAGGTAAACAATAACTCATAAATATGATGATAATTATATAACAGCCTGTCTAAGCCGATACTTGTCAATTGTGAGCGACAGATTTTTTCTGTGGTCTCACAGAATTGTTAACAACAGTAGGTAAACAATAACTCAAGTGGAAAAACCGAAACAAAAAAAAACCAATAAAACCAATCTGCAGTCTCATTAAATCCCTCAAAGTTACAAACTACGGACCCTGGAGACATAGTAAAAATTCAATATTGAAATCCATACTTCAAAACTTCGGGATTGAAAAAAAAAGAATAACTCGAACTAATTTGAGCGGCGGGCGGTAAAGTTGCCTCTCACCTCCATTGGGCGAAGGCGAAGGCTGACTTTCTAAGGTGATTTATTTTTCTGCAGAAAATACTTTTGCAGCGTCGTTGGAGACGTTTCATTGATATTGAGTTTTGTTCTAACTTTGCGGTAGTTGATACGGCTTGGGACAGTGGTTGCGGACTTTTAGAAACTAAAAAGCACAAAGTTGGGGTCTTCAATTCCTTTGTTGAGAATTATGGGAGAATGTATTGTAAGAGTCGCCACAATCAATTTAGATATTTTATGTACATGAAAGATGTCTGATAAATACACAGATTTTTAGTTGTGTAGCTAATTTTACATGAATTTTACAGTAAAGAGATGCATGGTAGTTAGGAAAATTCTCTAGGGAATATGAACCAGAATAAGACTTTGCTTTGATTGCCTTGACCTAACACAAAAATAGGATTGTGACGAGTCTGTATCTATCTATTTAAAGTTTTATGCGACCATCTCAGGATTTTTAGAAGACAGAATCAACAATCAGAATCGTTCAACAATCAGCATCGAAAAATCTGTGACGTTATAAAACGAACAGCATTTCTGAATAGGGACTATTAAATATCTACGCAATTCCTCTGATATTTAGGGAGGACTTGCCCAGTAGTGAGAAAATATAACGAATAAAAAAAATATTCTATATTAATCTTTGTTACGGTGACCAAAGTCCATTTGGCACAAGGCGAAAGCCATCTTGTCACCTCATACTTTGAAATGTTTCGAAAGATCGGTCCTCCGCCCTAATAAGCTTAAGTCTCTTATACCTATTACGTTTAGAGAAATGCGAAAGTCCCTTTTAAAAGTATTTGAAATTCTCATTTCGAAGTTATTCGGTTTGTTGCTCTGCAATTTACATAACTTTTCAACTCGATAACTTTTCAATTAAAATAAACTGACTCTCCTTATAAATAGAGTTGGGGAAGAAAATTTTCTTGGTCATTTGCTGATATTTTATATCAAAGCCATTCAATACGAATTGCTGTGGCGATTGCACTTAGCAAGTGCAGTTATTTTTAAAAGGAAACGTTAAGTTCAACTACGAATTGTTTAGTCACAGTAACTGAAGACACCTGCAAAGAAGATTTAGCATGAGAAGTGATAGCAAACACAATTACGGCAACAATTCATATTGAATCAACACACGGTTTTCTGAATGTTAGATTTTTCACGGCCTATTCACAATTCAAAAGCACAATCAAGAGACTCTGAAATAAGAGCTGGATTTAAATTAATTAGAGAATCCTACCTTTTAAATATCAAGTTGATTTTCCAGCCTCCCCTTTTAATTTTCTCTCCTTTCTACAATAATAAATACTAAAACGTATTTAATTAAAAACTTGAGTGTTTTTCATGGTGACAAGGGGAGCCCTTCTGATCGTATTTCTCAAAGGGTTGCAAGGGTTGTTAATTTTGGTCATATTAATTAAGATAACTGTGAAAAACACTTTTAAATTTACCCTCGTAATTAGTACGTAAATAACTTACCCCGAATAAACAGTGAAGTTTGACCTAAACAAACATTTACCAGTTTATATGTGCGTAGTGCGTACCTCGACTTTCAATCCAAAGGTTATGGACTCAAATTATCGCAATGTGCATCAAATCATGTTTCTTTTATGATTTAAACTATGGTCTCCTACAAAATAATCAAGAAATCAACTACATAGAACAGCATAATTCACATACGTGCGAGGCACAGACGGCAATCGTGCCGCCTTACCGCATTGCTTGGATTATCAAATTCAGCACATGAAAAGCTGCGGTACCGCCATAGTACTTAGCCGTATCATCAGCTGTCAGGTATCGGATAAAGACCACTTGCTCATAATAGAAAAAGATAGAATAGAATAGAATAGAATATTATTTATTTGCAACTCATACAAAAACAAGCATACAAAAGTAAAAAAGAAGAAAAATATAAACAAAACAGACTTATTTTTGCAATGAGTCACAAAACGGTCTCTGTCTCAGCATGAGCTGGTTGTAAACTTGTTACAACCAACGCTGGTCTTCCGACAGAGCCGTTTCGTGACGTCACGGAGATCAAAAACGCTCGACACAAGGAAAAACAGACATTATATAACATAAGATAGGTACATAACATGACAAGAAGAATAAATAAAATCAAAAAGCATTTCATACATCCAGAAAGCATAACGTCAGACAAAATTATCCTTAAGAAATTTAGACAGCTACTTTAAGTGTATTCTAAGTGTTTTGTTTGTACAGGTACAACGAAGGATAAAAAATGTAACAGTTGAAATTGACAATGTAACTGAAAACACGGTAACAAGTACACATTAACTTTAATGCCTATGTACAGACAGAAGCAGATTAATTGGTAACCCCCCTAATAGCTAAAGTTTACATTGCAAATCACTGTACGATTTACAAATCTTTTACTCAAATACTAAGAAACAAAAACGTAACACCCAGTGGGAATCGAACCAGACATCCAATCGCTCACATGACAAGTAATGCACGCACCAACCAACTAAACCAACGAACCAGTTATCAGAGCGTCGAAATTTTATGTTATTAGTGTTCGACAGCGGATTTTTATTTATGAGATCTCTTTACACTGGATAAGAAAAAAAAGAAGTATTTGAGGGTAGATTTAAATATAATCTTGGTGAATAATGAAAAGGTCACTAGCCATACTCAATTCTAGTCTTGACTTACTGGTTTGAATCATAAATGAATTGAAGAATATTGAAGGAAATTATGCAAATTAAGAATTTTGTGAGAACTAAGATCGCGGTGCTATTCGAACAGCAAATGAGTAATCAGGAGATTGCTCGTTAGCTTTGAATTACGGTAAGTTATCAACTTATTATTCTTGTATCATAATCATTACGAAACAAATACATATTTTTTTAGTAAAACCTTGTTATCTTTAACTTCATTTAAGTATGGATTTGTTGTCTTACAGATAAAAACCGTGCGCTTAAGTGTAATGTGGGGATGTGAATGTAAGAAGCAATGGCAGATAAACAACAGGAGTGTATTACAAATCAGTGAAGTCGCCACAATAATATTGTTGAAAGATTGTTGACATTCAGACTAGTTCGCCTTTTGCATCCACTCGTTCTACTGCTCAACAATATTTGATATCAACATCAACAGAAGGCATTTGCATGCAGCTGATAAGTATACTTACACAATTATCGAGCAGCAAAAATAGGACTGTCTGCTGAACTCCATCGTAGGGCATGATAACTTTAGGTAAGTGATAATACTGATAATTCTCATGTTGTTTCATCTATGATTATTTCATCATAATAAGATATTTTTAACAAGTTAGTATTTACACGAACTAAATTAACATTATAACAGTTGGCTTTTTTTTTTCTTTTTAGGTTTTGGAGATGGATATCCTCTATGGGTCCTGGAGAAATAGTAAAAATAACTGGGCGCATGAATGACGAGCTTGAAAGTGTTGAAGGTTACTACGCGGATCGCGTATCCAGAAGCCCAAATTTATTTTGTCCATGATAATTGTGCAGTGCATCTTTCGCGGGTGGTTCATCTCTACAAGGCATTACTGTTATTTCTTGGACATCTAAAAGTTCGGACCTAAATCCGATAGAAAATATGTGGGGTCAAATGGTTTTAAATTGAGATCCGATCCGTTAGCCCTTAAGCTATTAAGCGATAAGTATCACTAAATATAAAGGACGATAAATATCACTACCTACTAAACCCTAATGTAATTTTACCTTTTAACATTGTCAGAAAAACTCCATTTGACCTCATTTATTTTCAAAACTACCTGATTATTTAGTATTCCATGATTTACGCGAGATCCAAATTGTTTAATTCATTAGATTAGCAAAGTAAACGAAAATCTAATGAAAACATGTGTATTCTCGAGCACTAAATCGAAAATGGAATATTATTTTTCAGGATAGGAAGCTATTTGTAAGTAGGCTAAATAATAAAATAAAACATTAATTAAATTTTTTGTGTAGTTGTTTGTGTAGTCAAATTTTTGAAAAAAATAAACGTAATTGTTTACCTGAAATTATTATTATTGTTTTATTTTATCAATTACTTCAAATTCATACTAATAGACAAAAACTTCACTATTACACATAAATAAATGTCATTACATTACTAAAATTAAGTAGTAGTTAAAAAACAAAAAAATCCACTGCAAGGATTCGATGACGATCATTACGATGTGCGGTGACAGAATCTCGGTTACACTAACCACTACACCATAGTTACATATGATACAGGCTCGAAATTTCAGTATCGTTACTCCTGATAAAAGAAATGTAGGTGTTGAAAAAAACATTTGTTTTTTATTTAAACAATTAAACAAACTTTATAAAAAAACAAAAATAAAAAATAATGTAAATTAAAATGAATATATAAATCTTCACGGGTTTGAACCTACATGCTACTGAATGATAACTATGACATATTCTGTGAGGGGGTTACCAATTAATGCTTCTGTCTGTACATTAAACAAAAGTAAATATTCAACACACGCACTTACATACTTGTGTCTAAATGATGCTTAGGTCGTTTTTATGACTCTCCTGCTTCTTTTGCGATTCAAAAATAAAATTGCGTAATTTAAGTTTAAACCCATAAAAACTTTGCAGGCTCCTTATTGGGAGAGGAATATTGTTCCAGTTTGTAGATCTTCTGCTTTCCAACTGCTATTTACTATAGTTTCAAGATATGACCAAGAACTTACCATAAACATCGATGCATCCAATCTGCCACTTCATATTCGGCTGCGTGTTGATCTGGCACATGTAGCAGCCGCGGTCCTCGGCCCTTAGAGGCCTGATCCTCAGCTGCCAGGTGTCGGCTTCCACAGTGACTGCGTACCGGGGACCGAGGACCACCCTCTCGTGGAGTGAAAGGACTGTCTGGTCTTCTGCGCGGAGCCAGCCAACCTGTAAACAAAAATAAAAAATCTCAGATTGTATTTGATTGAAAGATTCTCGGATAGAAATTCTGTCTCAAATCTGAAAGTATTAATATCAAGATTCTTAGTTGTGAGTACATGAATATATAAATGAGCTAAAGTGTGCCTAAGGGCGTGTGTTTAGAAGAATTGATTCATAGTGAACTAGTGCTGGTCCTGGCAATACTAATCTCTGCAAGCAATTCTTCTTCAAGTCAATTCTTGGCACTAACTCGCAAAACATCCAACAACGTGACCACGATCGCTGCAACGCGATGGAAACGTAGGGAAAAATAAAACAAAAGGTACCTACGCGATAAATACCCGATAAATATTGTTCAATATGATATACCTACTTAATACTATTTATTACATAAATACCATGAAGCAGACTTCTATCGTTTGTCATTCATGATGTTAGATGTCTTATTGCTGTCAAGTTGCCGTCCTTCAATAAAAACCTAATTGCAAAAATCTAGTATAATATGTAAACAATGATACAATGTATCTATTATATATATACAAAGTTTTCTATCAACTACTTTGTGTCCGTCCCTAAGCACTTAACGTTTTAAACAGAGGTTCTTACTCTTTTAGAGCAACAGAACGAAATTTACATCTCATCGCGGCAAGAAGCAACCGTCTGCTATTTAATTTAGTTTAGTAGGGACTGCAGTGTGCCACTGTGGCATAGGTTATCAGGGACTTTGTAGTTGGAACACTTTTGTTTCATCTTTTCACAATAAAATATGTTAAGAAGTCAGATATTAAGAGAAAACATTTATTTCATTGTTAATTGGTAGTATACAGAATATATTAAATTTCGTTCTACATAATTCACTCTTTTTTCGCTCAAAGATTTGTCTGTTTCTTTGTATTTAATGACAAATTATATATTTACGGACTTTGTCTTTTTGTGTGTGTCTTTTTGTTGTCTGTGTCTTTTTCATATCATAAAAGACGACACAAAACGTTATTTTTAGAATACCACCTAATGGGAATTCCTATATAACAAATAATATAATAGACTCCGCCTACGTCCTTGTTGCAGATCTGGCCGCACTTCTGCCGCACAGCACAACACAATATTCGTATATAATATCATCATCATCACCAGCCTATAATAGTCCACTGCTGGACATAGGCCTCCCCTAATGAGCGCCACAGATGGCATCATTATTTGGGGGTTATTGCCCATAATCCCCACGCTGGGCATGCCGGTTGGGGATCGCAGTTCGGTGTAGTTGTTCTGCAGAAGGCGCTGCTGCCCGCCCCCCGGTGTGTTTCCCTTAGTCGCTTCTTACGACCCCCACGGGAAGAGTTGGGGTGGTGAAATTCTATGCCGGCACCACACGGCTTACATATAATATGTGCTACCTTATTACCATTGCACCTATTGTAATTACAATTTTGATCTTATTTTATGATACTCGTACCTGCTCAAAATATTTCCTTCTATGTCAAGTGCTTTTCAATGACCCAATTTAATCCTTGCGCATATGGACCTAGCTGTTCCTCATTTCACGTGAACTAGAAGCAAGCTCTCTGAATTTTAAACGCCATGGATTAACATGAACATTGAAAACTAAAATGTAACGTGGTATCTCAACAAACTGGTATACTTTAAACGTTTGCGTGTTCAACGGAAAATCAAGTTTGTGCAGTGAATTAAAAATAAATTTTAAATTGGAGGATACAAAGAGAACCTGTTTGGAGTGCTTTTAGCAGGTTTTGCAGATAAAATTCAGTAAAGTTTGGAATAGAAAAACAATTTACAGTATGCACACACATAATTTCATACCTAGTGAATACAATTATAGAATCACATATGTAATTATTATTAACACACACTAAATATTTAAACGTATTGTATTATTTTGAGAAAACATACTATATTGCGGCACAGTTTTATTGTCATGATCACGGAACAACTGAAGTCATTGCGAGTCAGTTATTATCGGCAATTATACCGATCTACCCCCATCTTTTATCTTTTACTGCGAAAATTACCACTACTACCGGTTTCATTATCGAATACAACTCGACGACACACCACACTGAACGTAAATGAACGAAGTTGGTACCTTCTCCTATTTTTACATTCTCACCACAAGTTCCATATAGTTGGGAACTATCTTCTCGGTTCAAGGTTCTGTGTTTCTTAATCAATCTCTTCCATAGTTCTTCTTAATGTAATGTCATCATATTAAGATTATGTACTCGATTGTGAGTTGAATAACTCGATCCAGTGGTTAAAATCTCATAAAATCTCATTTAAGGTTGATTTACATAGTAGCGTAGCTCGGGGACTGTTGTCCAGAATAGAGTAAAATTAAATAATAATGACATTGCGTACAATTGAAGTTGAAGGAATGAATTTCAAATATTTATTTGATGACAAAGTGGCGTAATTTTTCTCTTTTCTCTGAAATCTAAAATCTGGAGAGTCTGCTGTGATGTAGATAGGTTCCCTACTATTTTAATCAAACTAACATAAATAACTAATAACAAAGTGGAAATACTTGTAAATCGGGTATAATTTGTAGCCACGGCATTAGAAGACTACCTATGAATAATTTGATATTACATTCACTATGTGAAGTGTATACATACATATTATTTTTATGTAACAATTCGTTTCCTTGATGTAAAAATGCAATTAGATTTAATTTGATTATATATGTATAGCACAAAATGGTCAATAATGGTCACATTACAAATAATTTTGGTAAAACGTTTGTATGGGTAGTTAATTGGTCGTCGTAGATATAAATTATCATTAAAATAATTACTATGGCAACACAGGGTCGCTAACCTGTGTTGCTGTTGCTTCACTTTTAATTATTCGACGATCGTCCACTAAACTAAATACCATGAAATATTGTTTTTGAAAACTTTATTTTTATACAGTTTTCAATACTTTTTCATGGAAGAATCATCTAGTAAAATTTTTGTTACATACATACTAGACAGAAATATATCGACTCAATAAGTTCCTAAACTTTTGTAGGTACCTACGAGTACATTTTCAAGTCGACAGATTCGCATCAATGTATGAAAAGTAACAGTGTCTTTGTAATAATTCATTCGGTCATTCAGTCTCATTCACTCACTTGTTAACAATTTATGGAACTCCATAGCCATACAGAAAATCAATTTGTTGGGGTATAACAATATTTTGTGAGCGTCAATATAACATGCTACCAAATATTATATTTATGAAGGTTAATCAACTAACATTATATATCTCCAAACGGCCAACGCTTGGAATGACAACCGACAAAGTACCAATAACATAATATCACAAAATCAATCAATAAGTAAGTACCTTTCTGATTATTTTATTACTAGCAGTCCGCCCCGGCTTCGCACGAGTATGTATCAGAATTTCAAAAGTTTTTACACACACTTACACGTTGGTTTACATTATTGAAGTTTTCATACGGATCTCTTACTTTTGAATATATTTTATATTTTAGCCTTTGTCCATCAAGAATAATGTATGATCTAACGGGGTTTTTTTTTTTCAAATTACTGCTGGACCATAGTTTCGGAGCCTATTGAATTCAAACAAACATACAAACAAACAATCAAATCTTTCCTCTTTATAAGATTAGTATAGTTGGAGATATAGATAAAGACAAATCTAAGACTAAATTTCAGATTTTGAAGAGTGTTATCAATGTAGTTTTTATAAAATAATGAACAGAACATCCATTCACAAGAAATATTTTATTGGTTTTTTGCGATTAACACAAACACAAACCACTGAAAGAAATTAACAAACAAAGATTCAGCCATAAAAACAGCTAGATAAATATTGTTTTACTAGCGGTCTACCACGGCTTCGCATGGATATTTAATAAAAAAAAAATTCATTTGATAATATATATAGGTAGCCTATGTTCATCACAGGAAATTTAGGACTCTAATGGTGAAATAATTTTTCAAATTGGTCCAGTAGTTTCGGAGCCAAAGTTTCAATTCTAACAAACAAATAATGAAATCTTTCCTCTTTATAATATTAGTAGGTCAGACATGAAAATATTTGACAAGAAGACAAGAAAGAGAAGAAACTATGATATGACACTGCTGTTATTATTAGCAGGAAAACTGTACTACTGCTAGGTACCAACGCAACATCAGCGATAATAAACATCCACATAATCAGACAAAATAATAAAGACTCATAATGAAAGCTCCAGAACGATAACGACATTATACCAAGATTTATTCCCTGCAAAACACAAAGGGAGGTAATGGTACAGATTATTGTTCGGGTTGCTTATATCTTCACAGCACATTATGTAATTGTCGCTGAACAAACGGAAAAGATGTTTATTTTGTATGAGGCTTTCAGGCACAGATGGCGTGAGACAGCAAGATCACTTGTCTGTCCATATGTGAATAGTTGCAGCTCTTTCTCTCTTTCTTCTATCGGAAGTGTGCCTACTCCATTCTAGGCATATTCACTGAACCGCTGATGTGCCTAGAATGCAGCTACAGCTGTCGATCTTGTTACAAACGATCTTACCACGGTCAAGCAAACGACGAATTTTAAGAGTGTTATTGAAGGAACAGTACTCGTGATTCCTAATCTTTGGAATTAAATAATAAAATGGTGATCAGTATTAATCCTGCTCCGTGATTACAGGTAATTCGTTTGGCTGACTAGGGCCTGGTAAGGAAGGGGGTTTTGCACAATACGCCTACAACCTATGCGAATTTCGGCGTAGAGTATTCTTTGGCATTGACTTAAGTCTAAGTTCCTAAGACTGAAACCAAAGCATTTGAGAGGCATTTTTAATTTTAGTCGCGTAAAACGCATATTCATACAAAAGTCCTTTATGCCACATGATAAATTATTCGGAGGTTGCGGCCTAACGAGCGCAATTTTTGAGTTGTTAGTCGCGTCAAATAAGACATGTTCTATCTAACAGCGTGGGTTGACATTTCTGTTGGGAGTAAGAATTTGATGCTACATACAACCCAAAAAATTACACTCATTTGGCGTCAGCCTTACAATATTTGATTAAAATCAATAATTAATGTAAAGGGAGACTGATCGCCTTCAGTGGCAAAAGAAACAACGCAAAAGTGACATTCAATGGCAAAAGAAACGCCACGAAATGTAACATCTACGAGATAGGACCCATTCTAAGTGACATAGCTGATCAATGTATCTCTGCGTCTCACGAGACGGAAATGTTTTACGGTTCGTAAGATAAGTAGTGGCTGGTTTATTTTTTGCTGGCAGAGTCAGAATGGCAAAATGTTGTATTGATAACGTCACGAGTAGCGCACTCCCTGGAGGAATTCGAGAATTGTCTCTGTAGCTTTTTTACATACTGGTGTTTATATAGACTACATGCAAAGGTATTTCGTTGAAGAGCAAGTTTAGTTAGTTTGTGTACTTGTTACTTTATATAAAAGAACTAAGACAACCCGAATATTTTACGCTGCAGATTATTTATATTTTCCAATACAAACGTGTTGCTTCTAATTTTTGTTCAGGAGATTATAAAAGGTAAATTCAAATACTATTTGCTGAAAGTATATCATAAATTCATTTTAATTATTAGGTACATAAATCGACTCTGTTACCTTTCGAACAACCCTGAAGGCGGAATTTCTAAAACCAAACTCTGACCTTTGATCAATCCAAACTTCCAACAAAGCTTTAAGTTTGTTGTTACATCACATCGAACATTAATTAAGAATTATTAGAGATAAAAGGCACCACTCAAGGAAAACCTAATTTCAAGTACCATCAATTTATTTGAAAATAGCAATTTCAGACGAAAATTTTGTTTGATAGCAACAAAGTTATTAATTCATATTAATAAATAGGGTTATTCAGATTCGCCATCAATTTCAACGTCTTCATGCTGAAAGGTTAAAATTAATGATGACAAACAATAGCTATTTACAATTTAGGGTTGGAATTTTTGTTTATAAGTGAAATTCTTAGCGAGAGAACAGTTTTGATGGATATTGTATCTAATTCATATTTCTAGATTAAATTTTATTAAAATACAAAATGAAAATAATTAGATGGAGTATTTTTAAGACAGTTTTAGTAAAATATGTTTAATATCTTTCTTTCCAAATTAATTACTTTGGATAACAAGTTATAATTAAAAAGCAGAGACCGTTTTTCAAAGAACATCAATCAGCACTTATCTACTAGTCCACAGCTGGACATAAACGTCTCCTTACGACTGACAAAGGGCTTTGTCTTCAGCTTGCGGCATCCAGTATCCACCTGCATTGATTCCCAGGTCATCTAGCCTGGCCGGATGGGGTCTTACACTACTATGCCGAGTTGCGGTATCGAGTCAAGAATACGTCTACCGCAGAAGTGGTTAACTCTTAGCGAGATAAAGCCAGCACACTGCCGTATCAATTTGGTAAATCATTAAGCTATGTCGGTAGATTGGTCAGCTTTTATTTGAAGCAAAACGTAATAAAATATTAAAATTACAAAATACCTGAATGTAACACAATAAAATATCGTTTTATCGAGAAAAAAAATAAAGGAAATTCATATATTTCATACAGAAATAATTTCATTATATTTATTTTATTCTCATTACCTAAGAAATCCATTATAAGATATTTCATAATACATTACTTTTTTCAGAGCATTGCAAACGGATGCGAGAATCAAGCCATATTGTGCAACATTTTTCTATAAATACAAAGAAGAACCCTTTGAATAAAACCGCAACCTTCATAAATCCACAAGTTCACAGAGCTAAGAAGAATTTGAATCACGCTCCGCGCAAATTGATTTGGTGTAGCAAACACAACATTTGGACTCTTGGTCACGTGCCATTTTATTGTGAGGCAAAAGTTACAATGCCCGGCGAATAGTAATCTCTCCAGTAATGTTATGTAATGCCCGAAAATTGCGAAGTCCCGAGCGAGTGGATGGAGATAAGCTTTTGGCCTACCTTTCACTGATAGCAAGGTAGATATTGAAGTTGATCGCTAATGTAAAAGCTTTAAACAGCGCTAAAGCCTGCAGTAAAAACTGCACAAAATACTGATGATATTTTATTCTATCGTATTCTATGTATAATACAACATAGAATACGCTAGTTTTATGTACATTACTGAGTTCCAATGTAAGTTGACTCTCAATTTTGTATTTTTTAATGAAAGATAAATTTGTACAATAAAACATTTGGATATAAAATAATGGTAAGGGCAAGCTTAAAAAGATTTCTTTTCCAGCAAATATGTAGAAGCAATTCTAGTATAATGGTGCTCGTACAATAATGATTGTTAACGCACACATGTCATCATCGTGGCCATTACTGCGTTGAATGGAAAATAATTACATATAACAACATAGTTCAATTTTGTTAACGCAAAAGAAGGTAATCTATATTTTCCTTTTCGTCCTCCAGCGAAGTATAAGCTCCTTGATACTTGACGCTGACGCAGTCCACTTTACAATTAAGTCCGAGCTAAGCCAAGACTTTAGCTACAACATTATGCTTGAGCTCATTACGATCCTTTGTTTTCCCTCAAAATTAAGCTTTGCGACGACGCCACAGGGTCCTCTTTCAAAGATTATGCAAACTAGAAAACGCTTAAATTACTTTTCCCTTACTTTCTACGGACATTTATGTTTTTAATTACATCAGTTTATAAAGACTCGTGCAAACGAATAAAATTAACCCTACCACAGTGTAAAGTCATATTAGCTATGTTACTTTATATTTATTTATATAATAAACTATTAAATATATATGTACATATGAGGCATTCACTGAGTAGTGAGTACGTCATTCCTATGCGTCCATCACACTAACATTAGCGAAAGTTTGGATGGATGCTTGTTTGTTTCTTCTTCAGGTCAAAACTACTGAACGGGTCGGTATTAAATTCTGCATTGTGAAACATTTTGTGTCTTAGGGTAGATATATAAAAATGACATCGCATTGCTACACATTGCGTACATTGTTGAAGTTGAAGGAATCAATTTCATATATGGAGTCAGTTTCAACGCATTCGATGACAAAATGTAGGAATACTTCTCTATTCTACTCTGGACAACAATTAAATAGGCTACCTTAAATTCTATAACACAATTCCTTTGGGATAGAAAAAGCCTTTAAACGTTTCCATAGAAACAACGTGGAAGTTGAGTAGAAATGAATAAAACATAATATTTCCTTGCTACAGTAAACACTGAACTGAATTGATATTATTACAAAATTTATCACAGAATAAGTGAAATATTATTCTTGTCACCGATTTGACTGTGTTAGAATATATACGACAAAATATTAATAATTAATATTTACCCTGCATGTCTATTTTAAATTCGGTAAGAAGCATTACTAAAATAGTATACTTAATAGGTATGTAATTTGAAAAGTTTTGGTGAGACTTAGTTATAAACTGACCCAGCTGTTGTAGTGCTAGCTGTGCCCCAATTTCAGACATAATAAACCCCATGTTTGTATGGAATGATAACCATATTTCCGCCAGCATATTAAGGGTTATATCCCCATAAAGATATATTAGAAGCGAGATACGTTATTAAAATATTATTTACGTTTCATTTAATGGATTTCTTCAGTGGTTATAGGGTTATAAAAAGGTTAATTAGGGAAAAAACGTTTAGAGATAAATTTAATGTTGAAAAAGATTTATTAGATCGGTTATGAACAAATAGGTACGTAACAAAGTCATTTGTAACAAGGTTGAAGTCAAATTATCTAATATCTTGAAGCTATCTAGGCTTCAAAGAAATTGGAAATGTAATTCACTTGAGATTAATAATAATAATAATAATAATAATCGTTTATTTCAGGCACGTACTTAATACAAAATTAAGGACCCATATTATAGACAAAAAAAAATTACAAAAATATACAAAGGATTAAATAAAATTAAAATTAAACACAGAATATTAAATTATTTATCAAAATTAAATTTTTCAAGTATTGCTAAAAAAACGTATTTAGGTATACATTGTGTAGGCTTTTTAACTTAGGATATTAGATATATACAGTATAATAATAGGCATTAGAGTGGTAAAAGGTTTCCAGTTCTCTCGTTCACTTTATTTCATGTTTTGGGTAACGTTAACAAAGTAGTTATCACAAAATAACAGAAATTTCTACTAATTTTTTGCAAACAATATTTTTAAAATGTTTTTATAACTAATAAACCTAAGTGAAATTCAAAGATGCAAAGCTAATTCGCCAGCTTTGCGATTCAGACATAAAAACTTTCCAACCCCAGCTCCTCTTAATATTTATCCACTCATTCTAAGAAATTGGGTCTCTTGGAGTGAAATCACCAAACCATAGTTATATCTCAAGGTTGAAATAAATTGCTTAATGTAATAATACCGTCTATTGTACGTTTAAATTATTTTTTTTTATAACCACATTTATATCTAGGTATAATCCGCGAACGTTCAGCAAGCTATGATATCATTTCGATTCGCGGGGCTTGTGCCAGAAATGTGACGTAAATTATTTTGAAAAGGTCCCAAAAAGGTTTTTAAACACAGAGAGCCTCGGGACTAAAGACCCAGTTTCTTGACTCAAAAAGCGTAAATGCTAAGGCTCTGTCGAGACCGGCAGCCTTATTGTCTAACTTGAAATCCATTACCAATGAACTTCAAACCGACTACCAGTTGTAGACCTAGTCAGAATGTTGTCGGTATTGTCTCAGGTATTCAACTGTTCTTCGGTTTTAGCTATTTACACAATACGAAAGTGACAATCGAAGTCCAGGCTAGGCTTGAAATGCCAAACTGAAGCCGATTACGATTACCAGTTGTGTATTAACATAACTCACCTACTAACACCCATATCAGGAATTATTAGAGAAATAGCGTAGAATGTGTGATTCCAGGATTCCAGTTACTACAAGTTTCTGGGAAATGAATAAGCCTTTTAGGTTATCTTCCCTCTGACAACCACTCAACCTATTAAATTAATGATCTCTGTCAAAGTAGGAAATCTGCTACGGAGTAGAACAGCCATCATTCTCGCAACAATGGGGTAATAAATGTACAGGAGAGAACATGCTTTTTGGGGTAATATCGGTACATTTGGGGGGTAATTCTGTAGATAGATGTTTTGATACGATTCCATTGTTGGTTAAGTTGGGTTATTTGTGTTTGTAATGGTGTTATAATGGAACTCGTGTGTTTTGCTCGCTTTATAGATTTGTTCCTAGTCTGGGTTTGATATGAGCATCCTAACGAAAAAAACACGAAAGAGTTTATACAAAGTTTATTACAGTAAGTTATAATGCTGGACCATCCATACAACATCATCTAGTGCTGAGCAGAACTTGGGTTATGGTACTACACGACTGATATACTCAATGCAATTCATAATGTAGTTTAAACTTTTAGTATACATAGAAAACAACCACATCAGCCGGCACAAATATTTTCAGATCGTACAAACGTTTGTCAACCCATTTTCAGCATGCAACGTGTCTATTTATCTATGTTACGTGTAATTACCATTCAACATCGGCTGAGCGATTGTCAAAAGACTTATTAATCGCCTCTGAGTTCATCAAAATGTGTGTAATTTACAATGAGAAGTTCAGAGTACACGAACGGTAACGAGAGTGTTGTTATCGTGTTCACACACACGCCATTAATTGAACAAGTTCAGCATAACATGAGCTCACCTACATGAGAGAAGAAAATGGGTACAGTTTCTTACACGACAAGAGCGCGATAGGTTTCGTTTTCTTTTTATCAATACAACCTTATAGTAGATAGTTTTGGCTATTGATTGATTATGTACAGACAGAAGCATTAATTGGTAACCCCCTCACAGAATATGTCATAGTTATCATTCAGTAGCATGTAGGTTCAAACCCGTGAAGATTTATATATTCATTTTAATTTAGATTATTTTTTCTTTTTGTTTTTTATATAGTTTGTTTAATTGTTTAAATAAAAAACAAATTTTTTTTCAACACCTACATTTCTTTTATCAGGAGTAACGATACTGAAATTTCGAGCCTGTATCACATGTAACTATGGTGTAGTGGTTAATGTAACCGAGATTCTGTCACCGCACATCGTAATGATCGTCATCGAATCCTTGCAGTGGATGTTTTTGTTTTTTAACTACTACTTAATTTTAGTAATGTAATGACATTTATTTATGTGTAATAGTGAAGTTTTTGTCTATTAGAATGAATTTAAAGTAATTGATAAAATAAAACAATAATAATAATTTCAGGTAAACAATTACGTTTATTTTTTTCAAAAATTTGCCTACACAAACAACAACACAAAAAATTTAATTGATGTTTTATTTTATTATTTAGCCTACTTACAAATAGCTTACTATCCTGAAAAATAATATTCCATTTTCGATTTAGTGCTCGAGAATACACATGTTTTCATTAGATTTTCGTTTACTTTGCTAATCTAATGAATTAAACAATTTGGATCTCGTGTAAATCATGGAATACTAAATAATCAGGTAGTTTTGAAAATAAATGAGGTCAAATGGAGTTTTTCTGACAATGTTAAAAGGTAAAATTACATTAGGGTTTAGTAGGTAGTGATATTTATCATCCTTTATATTTAGTGATACTTATCGCTTAATAGCTTAAGGGCTACGGATCGGATCTCAATTTAAAACCATTTGACCCCACATATTTTGTATCGGATTTAGGTCCGAACTTTTAGATGTCCAAGAAATAACAGTAATGCCTTTTAGAGATGAACAACCCTTGAGAAACCATCCGCGTACGATGCACTGCACAATTATCATGGACAAAATAAATTTGGGCTTCTCGATACGCGATCCGCGTAGTAACCTTCAACACTTTCAAGCTCGTCATTCATGCGCCCAGTTATTTTTACTATTTCTCCAGGACCCATAGAAGATATCCATCTCCAAAACCTAAAAAGAAAAAAAAGTCAACTGTTATAATGTTAATTTAGTTAGTGTAAATACTAACTTGTTAAAAATATCATTATTATGATGAAATAATCATAGATAAAGGTGTTCGAATTTGTTGAGAATTATCAGTATTATCACTTACCTAAAGTTATTCATGCCCTACGATGGAGTTCAGCAGACAGTCCTATTTTTGCTGCTCGATAATTGTGTAAGTATATCAGCTGCATGCAAATGCCTTCTGTTGATGTTGATATCAAATATTGTTGAGCAGTAGAACGAGTGGATGCAAAAGGCGAACTAGTCTGAATGTCAACAATATTATTGTGGCGACTTCACTGATTTGTAATACACTCCTGTTGTTTATCTGCCATTGCTTCTTACATTCACATCCCCACATTACACTTAAGCGCACGGTTTTTATCTGTAAGACAACAAATCAATACTTAAATGAAGTTAAAGATAACAAGGTTTTACTAAAAAATATGTATTTGTTTCGTAATGATTATGACACATGAATAATAAGTTGATAACTTACCGTAATTCAAAGCTAACGAGCAATCTCCTGATTACTCATTTGCTCCGCGATCTTAGTTCTCACAAAATTCTTAATTTGCATAATTTCCTTCAATATTCTTCAATTCATTTATGATTCAAACCAGTAAGCCAAGACTAGAATTGAGTATGGCTAGTGACCTTTTCATTATTCACCAAGATTATATTTAAATCTACCCTCAAATACTTCTTTTTTTTTCTTATCCAGTGTAAAGAGATCTCATAAATAAAAATCCGCTGTCGAACACTAATAACATAAAATTTCGACGCTTTGATAACTGGTTCGTTGGTTTAGTTGGTTGGTGCGTGCATTACTTGTCATGTGAGCGATTGGATGTCTGGTTCGATTCCCACTGGGTGTTACGTTTTTGTTTCTTAGTATTTGAGTAAAAGATTTGTAAATCGTACAGTGATTTGCAATGTAAACTTTAGCTATTAGGGGGGTTACCAATTAATGCTTCTGTCTGTACACTGGCGTTTATTGACAGGTTACCGCCTGACAGGTTTAATTTAATTTAACAACAGGTTCCAAGTCACGTAACCACATCTATACTAATATTATAAAGAGGAAAGATTTGATTGTTTATTTGTTTGTTTGTTTGTTTGTTTGAATTGAATAGGCTCTGAAACTACTGGACCAATTTGAAAAATTCCTTCACCATTAGAATCCTAAATTTTCCGTGATGAACATAGGCTATATAATATTTTCAAAAAAAGTTAAAGATCCGCATGAAAAATTCAATAATTGAACCGTGCGCTCTATATACAACCTCTTTTTCTATTATTGCGCGTCATAATAGAAAAAGAGGTTGAATATAAGCGCACGGTGTTTGCTTTTTCTCTACGGCCAGTGTCAGCTATGGAGTGTCGAGTCAATGTCAAAAACCCCAATGCTGATAAAAAAAGTATGAAAACTGTGAAACCCATCGTGTTAGTGTGTATAATTTCTGAAAATTTTGTTTAATACCCGTGCGAAGCCGGGGCGGACCGCTAGTTAGTTTATATTTTACCACAGAATAACTATATAGTATGATTTTATGAAATTTATTTTTTTGTATTTGAATAAAAATCTGCTGACTATCTTCAAAGATATAGTTTTTAAATATTTCTGTATTAATAGAAAATGTTATTTACTACAGAATATAAGCTATAATATGATAAAGAGGAAAGATTGTTTGTTTAATTGAATTGAATAGGCTCCGAAACTACTTGACTTATTTAAAAAATTTCATCGGTAGTATCCTACATTATCCTTGATGAATATAGGCAATACAATATTTTATAAAAAGTTAGGGATTCGTATGAATACGTCAATAACGTAACCCAGCGTATGTAAAATTTTATAATTCTTGCGAATCAGGGATGGACCTCTAGTGAGCTAAAGGTACAAAGATAACAAATACCTACTAAAGACTGAAAAACAGAATTTGTATCCCCATTACTTGCGTAAATCCCCTGACAAATGCCTAGCACATAAATAATGCAACACTAACAAGTCAAACAATCTCAACAAAGAGAGCAGAATTAAAACAACTCCCCCAGGTATTAAACACGTAGATTACAACCGTCCAGAGTTCTGGGAACTCCCGTTCATATAGACCATGCGTTAGGGTAACGTGATTGAGATTAACACTATCCCTCTTGACTTATGACAGACTAGGTGTTAAAATAGGCAGGACTTTTATTTGTACGAACTTACAAAAAAAATCTGTATTTTTAACCGACCTTATTCAAGGAGTTTTTCTTGGTGGAAACCATGCAGGTGTTTCTACTAACACCTGCATATTCTGAGTTGGGAACATTTTGTAATTAAAACTAAAATAAATAATATTATAATTTATGTTCGTAGTAAGTAGTATTCTCTGTGGTAATTACTTTCTTAACTACAAATCAACGCTTTGATTTGATTTCATTTTGGTGGCACACAATGCCATTATTGTATGCTTTGTGAGGAGGGATAAGGAGTGTTTAATACGTGTTAAACAAGCCTCGATTTGTCATACCACCAAGCTTGAGGTAGAATGCTACTATTATAAAGCTAGTAGATAATTATGACACCGCATCGTCATAGATTGCGTAGATTATTGAGGTAGAAAGAATGATTCTCGTATATAATGATTAGTAATTAACGGGTATTTATCGCGTTTCTTCTTCCTCCTTTCTTCTTCTTCTTTTCTCGACGAAGTTTGAAACGTCGAGAAAAGAAGAAGAAGAAAGGAGGAAGAAGAAACGCGATAAATACCCGTTAATTACTAATCATTATGTGTTCAGATCGCGTAAGTTTCAAAACATTGATTCTCGTATACTTTACGCATTCGAATAAAAAGTGACGTAATTACGCTATGTATTTTTTTCTATATTAAAAAACCGCATCGAAATCCGTTGTGTTGTTTCAAAGATACTCAGGGACAGAGACAGCGGGAAGTGACCTTATAACTATCTAGTGATTAATTATGGGTTTTCATCTTAGGTAACGTGTTATTGGTTTTATTATATATATAGGTTTTATATATTAGTTACAATTAATAAACAATAACGACCCTCAAGCAACATAAACGCAGTAAAGAAGTTACAAATAATAACAATAAATAAATAATGCTGGATAACCCACACAGCTTGTCTTATGGGTACCGACTAGATAACTGATATAATGTCCATAATCATATACGAGAAGATAGATATTTTTTTATTATACATAGACAACGACGATCATTTCCAACAAATATTTGCAGACCATACAAATATTTGTCCCGAGGCGGTAATCGAACCCGCAACCTCCAGCGTCGCAGGCGGACCTTCCCCCATATAGTCATTTTTTGCCCATTCCTTAATTACTTAACCTAAACTAAACAAAAACTATACTAAAAATGATTAGGTAATAGGCAAAGGGAGTAGATTCAGCATTGTGCTGCATGCAAAAAAGCATGCAGCGCTGATTTTAAATCTACTCCCCTCGGATAGGTGGTCACCGAGGAGTTGGAATAGCGGTATTCAAGTTGGTAGGTAGATATCTAATTAACTAAAAATATGTTCAACATTACAGTCAAAAAAAAAAAGAACTAAAACTATACTTTACTAACTATATATAACTAACTATATATATATTATGCTTACATACTTATCCGGGTTTAAAATACATCTGTTGAGCAGTAGATAAAGGTACCTTATGCCGTCCCAAGTTGAGTACTGAGCATCCAAGGACGGCTTCCCTGCCGATGTGGAAGGACTGGTTCCCGATTGGCCGTTCGAACTCGGGCAGGGCCAATAGTGTGTGAACTGTGACGCGGGCATCTGCAACATTATTTATTTATTTTAGGAAAACTTACAGGTAAACACAAACAAAGATATGAAATATAAGTAACGAGGGCCATTTAAAAGTTTTCACAGATATTATATAAGAACTTGCCGTGTGGTGCCGGCATAGAATTTCACACCCCAACTCTTCCCGTGGGTGTCGTAAGAGGCGACTAAGGGAGACACAGCGGGGGGCGGGCAGCAGCGCCTTCTGCAGAACAACTACACCGAACTGCGATCCCCAACCCGCATGCCCAGCGTGGGGATTATGGGCAATAACCCCCAAATAATGATGCCATCTATGGCGCTCATTAGGGGAGGCCTATGTCCAGCAGTGGACTATTATAGGCTGGTGATGATGATGATGATGATGATATAATTCTCTGGAAGTTCGTAACTCTCTGAAACATTCGTAACTCATCAAACTACACAAACAGAATAACTCATCAAACAAACTAAACTCATCGAGGTATTCACGTAGATACAGGTTGAGTTTATTTTTCATGGCTACTCAGGGGAAGGTGGAAACCGTGAGGGTTATCGATAAGGCAAGTTAGCTATGTGCTCTATTTGAAAATAATAAGTCATGCAAAATTACGAAGATTTTTTATTCAGTTTTACTGGAGTACATAGATCGTTCAAATATGAGTCCCGATGCGGGAATCAAACGCACAACCTCCTGCGTTGCAGGCGGACCTTCGCCCACCGCGCCACAGAGGTCGTTAATAGAGAGTCGTATGTTGACTAGTACCTGTGCTAGTACAGAGGAGATTCACTCGAGTGCGGGTAATATCACACATCATGTATAAAACTAATAGGTAGGTAGATAGATAAGAGGTAGCTTTTACTCTTTATGTTCCCAAAAAATACTATACAAATATGTAGATGATTAATAAGGTAAGGTGCTTTAAAATAGCAGTCAACTTGGTTTTATCCTATAGGGAAATGAGATTATAATCTCTTAAAGGCGACTTGGTTAAATCAAGACTACCAACTTTTGTTCTATGACTTTGCCTAATTAAATCATTTTTTTTTTCAGTGTAAAATAACCGGACCTTAATCTTAGAGCACGAACCTAACGTGAATCAAAATCTGTGTACAGTAAAAAGTTGACAACATAAATTTGGTTGCTGCATTTCCCTATAGGATAAAACCAAGTTGACTGCTATTTTAAAGCACCTTACCTAAACTAACCCCTAAATGCGAGATAAAACCAGAGGGCAAACTGACAAAGTTGGCGTACGGCGTGATTGTTAAAACTTTGCCCAATGCAGTCCACGTACTAACCGTATGGGCTGATTCATTATTGATTGCTGTCGTAGCTGTAATTAGCTCAAGGCACGCCCACCAGTGGCCATTGTCTACGTCAGCGGCATTTTGACTTGCCCAAAGTGCACTTGTGTGTTTAGCAATAAGCTTGGGTATGCAAGGCACGACAGAGGGCACAAAAGGTTAGAGAATATTATGTCTGAAGTCGAAGAAGAAACGCCTGGGCCCCTATTCACTATTGCCAATCTAAACGCGTTACACAGATACATCAAGACAGTGTCGTGGAATCGTTGTTGGAACACCCTATGACGACACATGGTTTGGGCACGGAATCTCCTATGTTATGAGAGAATAAGCTTCTGATCGGTGTTGTACACAGTCGCCGCCGAAGCCGAAATCGGCTTGGAAAGCATCATCAGCCGTCATTCAGATTTTAGATTTTAATCGCTTTATTACTTTTTTAATTTGCTTCATTGTTCATTTTAAAAATAAACAGGCGAACGTTTTTATTGACTTAGAGTGATTAGAAAGTTATTGCCATATTGCCTAGGCCCTTGCCTATCTTACGTTTAACTTATTTTCTTTACTTTAGTGTAAAACATTCGTCGTTACTGATTTGGTCAGCCATTTTCTTTTCTCCTCGCATTATTTCTTTATTCTTACAACTTAACTTAACTTACCTCAACCTGTCAAATTTAAATCAAGTAAAATTTTAATCTGTGAGCATATATTTTATTTTCAAAGGTAAAACTTTATTCATAAAGAAAATTACATTTAAATAGCCGGATTAAAACTAGTATTAACAATTGAACTTATTTTTCAATGTTTGATGTCGAATGGATCTTTCAACGTAGCTCGTGTTTTTTAAGAACCGACTAAAGGATATTATTAGTACCAGAGTATTGCACTGTATTTTAAAACCTTCACTGCGAAATATGACTGCTGAGTGAAGTAGGACTATTTTTTGCGTTCCTACCGTTTGTTTTTATTTTCCTTCGTTTTTCACGTGAAAAGTTCACGTCTCGCTGAAACGGGAATATATGGCCATGCTCTCCAAAATGCACTTTTGTGGAGTTCTACCGCAAACTCTAAACTTCTAAATTCGCAGATCTTAGATTCGCTGTTTTTTAACTACCTTACCGCAAGCTACAGGTGTGTATTTCCATCGGTTTTGATAGTAGGTAGGGTCGGTAGTCGTACATTGAACCAGACAGCTACATTGAACCATCGAAAGTATTCGAATATGCAACGTTGCCGATTCGCGCTTGTGCCGGTAAATAAGGTCCCTACAGCCCCCCTACCCACCGCTGAGTTTGCGCGGCGATCCCGTGAATGACGAAGGTTGGGCGAGGACTTTTACTAAAATCGATCGGAAAAGTAAGTTTTTTCATCAGTTTTCTTTGATTTTTCATTTGTTTTCGGTGTTGAATGTCAGTATATAAATAATTACGTGTAATAGTGCACAAATTTAGCTTTCTTATGCATGATATTTGGTTTTAATATGCCCTGGTTTATCCGGTGAAATTTTGAGATTATTGCGAAGCACGTGCGGTGTCTCTCTTTGAACCACATACATGAAGTACAGACTGAACCACAGTTCACTGTGTACTATTAACTTATTACACTTCCGTGCAATTGTACTGTTTTGTGTGAAGTCACAAAAAAACTGCATATTAACTGGAAATGATAAACTAATTAAATTAAAAAAGGATTTTTTTTAGGATGGCGCGGACCAAAGTAACTTCCAGAATAAAAGGTGACGTCACAGCTGCAACGAACAATTATGCCAAATCACAAATATTGTCATAGTAAGCAATTTTTTTGCACTGAAGTGTACTGATGTATGTTTGCATTTTGATATAGAAGATACTGTTAAAATAATTCGTTAAAACTAAGTTAAATTATAGTGTTTGTGTTCATAAGAAACTTGATCTCTTAATAATAGCATTTAGCTCAATATATTTGTAATTTTTTTCACTAACCGATAAAATTACACTTCAGAAGTGTAATTTTATAGTTATTTTTTAACATTTATAAGACTGGCCCTTTCGGTAATAAAGCAAATCATAAAAATTTACCATTGTTTTATTTGCCATGCTTTGAAATTGATAAATACCAATATTTAGGTAGGTGGTAAAGGGTGGTTCAATGTGGAAAATACCCCGGTTCAATTTGTACTACCTAGTGGACACAATGAACCAAAGCTGAGTTTTTGAAAAAACATTTCTCCTACTCAAACTAGGCCCAACTGTCAAAAAACTAGTATGCACGATGATAGTCGGATAAATTCTGCATAAGATAGGGGAAAAAACAATAGCAAAAGCTAAAAAATTTAAAAACTACAGGCTCCTAAAATTTACCCGGTTCATTGTACGACGCCGTACCCTATACCTTAAATCTTATACTGTCATTTACATAGGGTGGATTCTACTTATGCATCGAATACTTATTCTCCCGATCTCCTACTTTACCAATACACTTTATTGACATTTAGTTTATAAATTAATTACTCAACTGATCCATAACAATACCAGTCGTAAGCATCTCTAAGACGTAAGCTGCATTGCCTCGCTGTATGGCAATGCTGCTCTTGGGTCATGCATCGCATCTACCATGCTTCTACCAGACGCACCGATATTTTTTTAAACTCGGTGGGTCTCGGAGTACGCTTAAATTAATTATTTTCATCCTTGAAACCAAAACACATTAATATTTCTCCACAGTTTATAAAGCTGCCTTTTCCACCCCTGTACTCGTATTTAGGCATTATATAGCGCAGCATTTAATGTTTCATCAAACGAGGGTGTCCCTACCATAACATAATCATAAATCAACCCCCGAATAAAATAATTCATACTTCGATAAACATTTGATAGCAACGACATAAATGGATGGAGTGATTAGATCTTTTCCCCGAAATCGTTAATTCCGCGTAGCAAACTTTCCATTCGCATTTTTCCCCACTCGAACTTTTACCCGCCACTTTTTTTTCTCATTCGCTTGCTTCCTCATTCTCAATTATGGCTAAGCGACATTTATCACAATATGTCTATTTCATAAACGATATTTTTTCCAGAGCAAAAGTTTCCCACTCGCTTCTTTTTGCAATAGTTTGGTTTCTTACGCGATATTTTTCCGAAACTAAAAGTTTCCATCTATTTTTTTTTAATAATAGTGTAGTAGTTTAGTATTCATATAGCTCGCCAAACGAAGACGTGAAACTGCCTGTTACTGCTTCATTTTGTGAAATAATAGGAAGGTTTTTTTGTTGTGTTTTCTATGGTTTAAAGGTATATAAGAATACAATTTTATCGAAATAATACTTTGTCTATATTTTTTTTAAACTCATTTTTATAAATTAAAGTAATAAATCATAAGTATGCATTCAGCTAGAAAACTTGAAAATTAAGCATATAGGTAAAGAAGAAGGTTAAGGTAAAATGGATAATACGCTATTAGGAAATTATGATTATTATATAATACGCTATAAGGAAATTATGATTTTGGTAATATTCGCGAATGATAAACAAGAGGATCGGAAAAGTACGCTATTAGGAAATTTTGACATTGGAATTATTTATGAATGATAAAAAAGGAGAATGGGTAAAAGTCCGAGTGGGGAAAAATGCGAATGGAAAATTTGCTACGCGGAATTAACGATTTCGGGGAAGAGATCTAATCACTCAATGGATGTAATAGCTCAAGGTAAAAATATTGGGGTGAGCAATAACAATGAGTTTCCAGGGTGAACAACGGCGATGGAAAAAGAAAAATTACTTGATGTAGTTGATAATATCCTTGCTGAGCAAGATCAGGGACTGGGAACGATTCTCGTACTTCTAGACTTCTCTCGCGCGTTTGACTCTATAAGTATCCCCCTGCTTTTGTCAAAACTTTCATATTATGGAGTTGATGCGGCAGCAGTTAGATGGTTTGATAGTTACTTGAGTAATCGTTCTCAGTTTGTGCAAGTAACTAAGCAAGATGGTACACAGCTATTATCATCTGTTGAACCAGTTGATCGTGGTGTGCCGCAGGGTTCGATCCTTGGTCCACTGCTTTTCATCATTTATAGTGCTGATATTTGCTGGCAGATCAAACACTGCAAATACCATTTATATGCCGATGATGTCCAGCTATACTTGCCAATAGATCCGGGGAATGTTCTATGCGGTACAGCCAAGCTGAATGATGATTTGGGACGAATAGCTGACTGGTCTCATGATAATGCTCTTCTTCTAAATCCCTCTAAATCTAAATTTATGATCCTTGGTTCACCACGTTTGATAGAAGGCATCTCAATCCACTCACCAAATATCAATATTAATGGCCTAAGCATCGAACGTACACGTGAGGTTAGAAATCTTGGTATTTTATTTGATGATACTCTTCGCTTTGAGAACCACGTAAAGAGCATTGCAAAAAACTGCCTGTATAGATTAAAACTATTGTATAAAATAAAAAGCTTTCTAAGAATGGAAATCCGCGTTAAGGTTTGTGAATCGATAGTTCTATCTAAGCTCAACTATGGTGACTTGGTTTATGGTCCGCGTTTACTATCAAGAACTGCTCGTCTTATCCAGAGGGTGCAAAATGCGTGTTGTAGGTTTTGTTATGACATTCCGCCGCGAACGCACGTTACATCTTACCTTAACAACTCATCCACACTCAATATGGCTTCGAGGAGGCATTTGCACCTAGCAGTTTTAGTCCACGGCGTCGTAAAGTTCGAGTCTCCAGAATACTTATTTTCAAAACTGAGTACTTTCAAAAGTAAATACAGTTTGAGGCCTACTAGAAATTTGCTGCACTATAGCAACTGTAAGACCGTAGCGTTCAGGGGAAGCTTTCGCTACCAGGCAACCAAATGTTGGAACAATATCCCTCCACCAATGCGACTGTTAAAGTCTAAGTTCACTTTTAAAAAACGTTTTAAGTCCTATTTAATTGATCACCAAAAAACAGGGTTGCCTGGAGCCATGACACGTCATGGTGCATTATTTTCTTGTTAGGTTTTATCTATTTAGATTTTTTATTTTATTACTATCAATCACTATCAGTTCCACATAGTCAGATACGCGCCGGGTTCTTAATATAATATTATTTGTGTTGAACTATTCTCTATTTTTAAAAAATATTTCTTCTTTCTTTCTACCTATAACTCTATTTCTTTAGCCTTGCAAAATAAGCACTTAGACAAGTCAAATATTACCTATCTATATTATTACCTATCTCATATCTATAAAACACTTTACATTGCGTTTTGTTCTAAACGTAAGCTTCACAGGGTCTTGTGATCGCAATGGTTTCGGCAGAATATCAGCGCCTATCTACTTCTGAGTGGTAAGGCATTAATGCTGAGCCGAGACCTTTTTGCTGCTGTTACACATAATAATATCTCTTTTTAAAAATATTTTGTGCTTTTGTTTTCTTTGTATTATAAGTTAGTGTTTTTGTTCTTTTTTTTTTTTTTGTTTCTTCATATTTATAACTTATAAGTTAATCGTTTATGTAATATATCTTTTTTTTCACAAAACGTGTTAATAAATCATAATTTTTTTTTGTACTGTGTAACCAGCAAATAAATGAATGTCTATGTCTATGTCTATGTCTAAAAAAACGTTGAGAGGAATTCTGGAGTATTTAAAATTAAGTTTCCTGTTTTCCTCACTAAGGGGAAAACTTGAATAAATCCTTAAAATGTACAAAACTAGGAGCTAAAATTAAAGGTAGAGATGCGCTCGATTTACTATGACTTTTGAAGTAAATTTTTATGAATACATATTGAATCCATACATACATACATACACGTTGAATCCATTTGAAGTTTGCCATCGATGGAGCTATAACAATTTTCGAAATCGAATCGCTTCATAGCGTATGCCGAATGGCTAGGCCCTCAGAACTACATATTTTCGAGACCTTTGTGGCGCTTTGGGCGAAGGTCCAACTGTGACGCAGGAAGTGGCGGGTTCTATTCTACCTCGGGACAAATGTAGGTAATCAGTGTAATATATTGAGTTAAATATAAATCAGTCATCTAGTACCCATAACACAAGCTCTGCTAAGCTTGTGCCTAGATGCTAGTGAATTGTCCACCGTTTTATGTACATTATAAATTTATTTTAAAATGATAGACATTTCTAAATTAATTTAGAAAACTATGATTTCGAATTTAATGATAAAATATTTTAATAACCTACACAATGTGACCTGTATAAAACTGGGTCAAATTTACTAACTAGATCAATACAATCAGAATCAGTTTCTGAGTCTTTTAATGCTGGTTCAAAAGCTTCCATTTTCAGTTGAAATAAATTGTCGTAGAACAAAGTTCCCATTGTTTCAGCAGTTTCAAGAACAAAGGATAAATAAAAGTAAACACAACCTCGGAACCACTGAGCTGTTTCGACATACGATCTCCAATTAGTGAAACTCGGCAGACTACTTTTGTATCTTTTATTTTCTAGACGATATAGCTGAGCTGAGCGGTAGTCTTTTCCTTATAAATAAGTAAGTACCTTTTTTTTACTATAAAAACTATCGTAGTTTGATGAATTCATAATGAATGTAAGCGGGTTATCTACGAACCTATTATATGTTGTAAGAACCTATTATATTTTGTGAGCGCATTGAGGCGATACGGGCGCGACGTGAGCCGCACTCACCCTGAAGTCCCTCGTTAAGGGATGAAACGTTGGTGTTCTTACAACATATAATAGGTTTTTTTTTTTTTTTTTATTGTTTGTTCCGCCTTTTTTCCTCCGATATGGATCGGAGACATTGTTAGGCTAACATTTTGCTTAGGTCGGCTGTTTAATTTTATATATGTAAGCGATCAGTGCAAATAAACATCTGGTCGTGGAATTATTATTAGGTAGGTACATATACATTTATGATTAAGATATTAATATGATACATTATTAGTTACATCGATATATATATATAATTTCTTTTCTTTTCTTTTTTTTTTTCTTCTTTTGTTATTTTTTTTTCTTAATTCTTTTTTTTTTCGTTTTTTTTTTTTTTTTTTTTATATAGGTAGGTATATATATATTTTTTTGTTTTCTTTTTTTTTTTTTTTTTACATTTTTTAATTTAAGCATACCTAACTTAGTATATTATTTACATTGGTATTTTTATTTTCATGCACACAAATATTATTATAAATATATTGCGCTCATGGTGTCTTATGTTAATTTATTAATTACCTATTGTTGGATTCCCTCCCGGGTTTTTTAACTTTTAGATTACTTATCCTATATATATGAAATATATTCAATAATATATTATATAATAGGTTTCTTATTCTTGTACGTTTTAACATATTCATTTTTTATTTTATAATATTCTATGACTTTTTAACAATAAACTATCAAAGTCCCTATTCTCTATCTATCCTATCTAATTCTAGCATTCAAATTACTAAACATATATAATATAATTACATAAAAGAACAAGCAAATTTTAAAGGAATTCTACTTGTTTCTTTCAATAGCGTCCTCCACGATACAGATGCAAAATTCCAAAAAAATCGTTCTTGTGCTTTTATCCTCTAATATTTCATGTATTATATCTTTTTTGAGTTCTCTGTCTATTTTCATCTCAAGTTCATATCTACGTAAACAAAACCTTGGGCAGTCTAGTATGAGGTGTATTATTGTTTCGTTTACTTCAGGATCGCACACACATCCGGCTGGTATGAACGACCCGGAAGCATATTTACATTTAAACCTGTTTAGGTAATGTGCGAAGCCTCCATGACCTGTCAAAAGTTGAGTTATTTTATAGTTTAATTTAATTTTCTTTAACGTATTATGAGCTTTAGCTAAATTAGGGAAAAAAATTTTCGTTATTTCTGCTGTATTGCTAAGATTGTATCGTCTTTGAAGTTCTTCAATACTTTCTTTTCTTAGATATCTTTTGACATACGACACTGGACATTTATCATAGTCTGCTCGTGTCCTCTTTTTTAGTGCCGCATCTTTTGCTAACTCATCTGCCCTTTCATTGCCTTCTATACCTACGTGTGCTTTAACCCAGAATAATCTTACGTCTTTTCCTTTATTTATTACTTCTTTGATTTCTTTTCTAATCGAAAACGCTAAGGGATGAAATGTTGCTCTATTTTTGACAAGGTCTAAGGATGATCTGGAGTCACTCAGTACTGTAAATTTGTTACTTGTATTATACGTTTTAATCCACTGTATAGCTCTATGTAGCGAGTACATTTCTGCCTGAAATACTGTACACATATTTTCCAGCTTGAATTTTATACATTTAATTTCATCTTGCTTTTCCCAGCATGAGATTGCAGCTCCCACCTTTCCTTGTATTTTACTTCCATCAGTAAATATTTTAATTTCTTCAACATATAATAGGTTCGTAGTTAACCCGCTTACATTCATAATGAAGTACATTTTTATCAGCATCAGCAATGCCGTACAGCGAGGCAATGCAGCCAGCGCAGCGCAAGGTTACATCACCATCATCAACAGCCCATGTTAGTCCTCTACTGGACATAGCCCTCCAATAATGAGCGCCATAGCGCCCTGTCTTCAGCTTGTCGCATCTGGATGCGGTAAAGTCTGCAGGCAGATACTGGTATCTGCCTGCAGACTTTCGCCGATAGGCATCCCACCTAGCTAAAGAGCGTCCTACACTACGTTTACACAACAACATATAATAGGTTCGTAGTTAACCCGCTTACATTCATAATGAACGTTTACACAAGTTTACAAGTCTTACACAAGTCATCAAATCTCTAATAAGATTAAGCCATTTGTAATTTCTGCAAAGAATACTACAACCCATAAACCAAAGCAAAACACTGCATAATGAATGCAAATTTAAATCCAACAACAATACATTGAAAGTTCAAAATGGAAACACAAATAAACGTTGAACCTTGATCATTCGTGCCTCGGTAACAAGCGCGGAAGTTGAATGCGGAGGGGTACGTAAATTTAAGGAAGTAGATAGGTGTTTGTTTGATGTCGGAGCCGTTACATAAATATAAATATAATTATAAGACGGTAGTAATCATTAAAGTAACATGGTATTGATGTGGATCAGTTGAGCTCTGTAGATTGTTTGCAACAGTCTGCAGTAAGCTCAATTGTTGCAATTGTAACTACTTGTACTAATTTGGTTATTTTATTGTAAATTACTGAGATAATTAAGGTACCTATTAAAGTTATATATTATTGTTAGCAGCGGCCCTGGCTTCGCACGGGTATTTAACAGAATTTACAAAAATACTCCCTTGCACGTTGGGTTACTTTATTGAAGTTTTCATACAGACTAACTTTTCTGAAAATATTTTATAAGCCTATGTTCATCAGAGAAAATGTAGGATTCTAATGGTGAAAGTTTTCAAAATGGTCCAGTAGTTTTGGAGCCTATTCAATTCAAAAAAACAAGCAATCAAATATTTCCTCTTTGTAATATTAGTATAGAGTATAGATCATCTCGTACCCATAACACAAGCTCCGCTGAGCTTGGGGCTAGATGATGCTGTGTGTGCTGTGTATGAACACAGCATCATCTAGCCCCAAGCTCAGCATTATTAATTTATTGCTTTATTGTAGTACAAAAATAAATTCGATGTGGATGCGTTCGGTGGGCAGTTGAAACAGATAAGTACTAAGTATATGATTTTTAGTTCATTAGGAGAAAAAAAATATCGGCAAATATATTATTGCGATAGTGCAAAAACTCTAAAATTGTTACTCCCTCAAAAAGTAACAAAATAAATTATAAAATTAAATTTAGTGTTTTAATTTTTTCATCTGCTTTTAACATCATGAAGTAATAGCGAACAATATTCTAACCCAAGTTATATAGAGCCTTTTTAATAGGTTCAATATAGGGTGACACATTAAGAACGTGAAATATGTAAATGCTGTTTTTCATGTTACTAAAATCGATGACATGGTTCCTCAGAATAAATTTTCGTAAGTCTTATGCTTTCAGACTTTCCCATACTGAGCGTTCTAAATGTGACACTGTATAGTGTATAACTGATGTACTCATTAAAAATGAATTATCTTAGTGCTTATTTTGTAAACATAAATAAAAAAAGTTATTGAAATCTGGATACATAGATATTTTTTCAAAAATAGAAACTCAGAACACCCAGAAAAATTATTTCCAGAGGCAGGAATCGTATCCGTAACCTCCGGTGGCGTAGGCGGACCTTCGTCCACTGCACCACAGAAGTCATCATAATAAGACTTTGTTGTATCGAACATTCGTATATGATATCTCAAATTTAATTTCATCACTAGAATGATGAAACTGCTCTTAGTTTACCCAAAATACAAATAATAGGCGGCCAACAATTTCAGTCCCAACTAACTAACCGTACATTAATTTTAGTTACCGTACATAAAATAATCGTAACGCTATCCTAAATTACGGTAACTTTAGGTCTATTAATCACGGAATTCACAAAAGTACAAACACTGTTCAAATTGTAAATTTTAATTTGTCGAATGGGGTTGGAAACTTTGTAGCAATTATTTACGAACGGAATGGTGTAAGGTATAGAAGGAGTGTGTTTATTACTTTGTTTTTTAATCGCCCAACGTATTTTTGCACTCACTAACTAGGGTGTAGAAAGGGCTCAGTTTATGATTTGCGGTAAATTACTTTTCCGCTAGTTTTATTCGTTAGAAACAATTAAAAACTACAAAAAATTCAATCTCGCTGCAACATAAAACGAACAACCTTAAGCTAAATTTACCATGACATAGATGCAAACAAGTAAATAAATATTTTATCCCCTCTAAGTCAAGACCTTAGGTCCGTGGGGTAACGAGGCTCTCCGGGGTTCCCAAAAATTATCTGAGCGTCTGGTCGAAACGACGTGTGACCTGAGAGCAGCTGGTCAGTATCTGGCGCAGCGCATGAGTATGGCCATACAGCGAGGCAATGCAGCCAGCGTCTTAGGTACACTTCCATCTAGTATTGATATGGATCAGTTGAGCTACCTGTAGATTGTTTGCAACAGTCTGCAATCAGCAATTGTTTCAATTCTAAATACTTGTTCTAATTTGGTATTTAATTGTAATTTTCTTTGATTATAACGGTTTTACCCAATATTTTATGCAATAATATTAAGGGCGCATACAACCTCAACTCTGTGCGAAAAGGCTAGACATATGATTTTGCGTTCATAAGAGCGGGACAGAGCATTGCAACGCAAGTCCAAAAATCACCAAAAATCAAGTTTTAGCTTATTATCTATTAATTAGGATATTATTTGAAAAAACCGAAACATATAACATTTTTATTATACTTAATTCTATTTCCATATTCTATATATATATATATATTCCATATTTCATATTGTCAAGATCTGAACTTCTGTATTTATTGAGAAATTTAGGTTTTAGTAAAAATTTAGAGGTAACTTTGCGATTTTTTTCTATCGAGAAAATTTTATGGAATCGTGTTTTCGAAACATATGATCGATAGATTAAGTCCTGAACTTTACCATATATCAATTTCAAAGTTAAATATTCAGTAGTTTAGACGATATGGACATCCGGCGGAGTTGAAAATTAGCAGTTTGAGGTAGTATACACTCTTAAATAACATTAAAAAAAATAAAACCGATGCGCGATGTATCATATTGAACGGCTTGGCTGTCGGGCTCAAATAAAAACATCATCAAAATAATAATAAAAATGTCAATGTTTGGTGCCAATACTATTTTCGTATTGCTTCACGCTAAAACAACACTACAAATCAGACTAGTCATTTAACAAAAGTTATTCATCTTGATCTACCCAAGTCGCCTTTGAGAGGTTATTGATCTCCTCCTTTTAACCCTGTATATAGATTCAGCAACGCATAACTACCTAGCAGTTAATAAAAGATTATCCTTCTACGCTTTATAGTTAGACGTTAAAAAGGTTTACAATAGAGTTGGTGCCAGGTAGAGACAGGTACGCGAGCCTATTGTGGGGTAAACGTAAGCAATTGTTAATAACATTAACACGTTTGCCACAGTTTACAGTAATAGGACTGGAAACTGAAACAATTTTTATAACTTAATTTTGGAACATGGTAATGGCTCGTTGTGCAACTGAACTTTTATAATGAGTGGCTAGAAGCTTCTAAAGCCCTTTTCATGTCCAGCAATGGAATGTGAAAGTATTGATGTGATGAAATCAAGTTAAATAAAATTTATAAATTTTATGAAATTAGAATTATGGAGACCCATTTTTTGCAGGAGGCTTTTCACCCATTTTATAAACGTAACTTATATAAATTTATGCTATTTTTGTATCTGTGCAAAATTTCAGTACGCTTATTCATTGAGTTTTGGCTGTTTTTTATGCAAAACACGAACTCTTTTGACTTAGTACTATTTACATAGTTACTCTGTGGTTGCGGCAACTTTCGCCTCATGATTTTGGAAGGTTTATTTTCAAATAATAAAGAAAAATCTATTGTATTCAGTTATTTTTATTATATGCAAGAAACAATTCTGTATATTCAATTTATATTAAACGTTATCCGTCACGGCGGTTACTATTCTGTATACTGTTCTGTGGCGGTTAATATGGTCCATTATTCTAAAGTTCGAGCATTTAGATCCATGCGAGCTCGCAAAGTTCTACAATAACATAATATGTAGCGTAAATGATTATGTTATTCCTGATCTTGGTGTCCCAAATTTCACTTCGAAAGGATCAAATCTTTAATTTTTAAAAAGCTTGTCTATTCTTATTCACGCTGGATCAGTCTAAACTGATGATGATTGGCGAGGTCAAAGCCCCTTTTTGGTTAGACGTTGCTGCTTAGCAACGATTCATGCAACAGTTTCTGAATGTAGGTATAATTTAGTAGAACAATCGAGCCTTATCAGTGACTTCACCGGAATCAATTTACAAAGCACACAGCGGGCCAGGATGCTTATCTATAATCTGCGGGCCATCATAACGATGAGGAATGGCCTGGTAGGCTGCCACAGGCACTATGGTCAGCTGTTACAGTCATGTGTACCTATTAAGGCGCATACAGCACCTAAACTAGCGCCACCACCTACTTTATGTCATTATTCTGTTTAACAAAGGAATTTTCAAAAATCCATCGTCCAGTTTGTGATACCTATCATAAGCTTTTTTTTAATGCCTCTGTAATAGTTTTATTCTATTTAGTTTAGGAAGAGATACGAAAATAGATTTTGGTGGCCACCAAGGGCAACTTCGTATCTCTTCCTAAACTAAATAGAATAAAACTATTATAGAGGCATTAAAAAAAGGAGTGATTAGATCTTTTCCCCGAAATCGTTAATTCCGCGTAGCAAACTTTCCATTCGCATTTTTCCCCACTCGAACTTTTACCCGCCACTTTTTTTTCTCATTCGCTTGCTTCCTCATTCTCAATTATGGCTAAGCGACATTTATCACAATATGTCTATTTCATAAACGATATTTTTTCCAGAGCAAAAGTTTCCCATTCGCTTCTTTTTGCAATAGTTTGGTTTCTTACGCGATATTTTTCCGAAACTAAAAGTTTCCATGTATTTTTTTTTAATAATACTTTAGTAGTTTAGTATTCATATAGCTCGCCAAACGAAGACGTGAAACTGCCTGTTACTGCTTCATTTTGTGAAATAATAGGAAGGTTTTTTTTGTTGCTGCTTTGGTTTAAAGGTATATTAAGAATACAATTTTATCAAAATAATACATTGTCTATATTTTTTTTAAACTCATTTTTATAAATTAAAGTAACAAATCATAAGTATGCAATTCAGCTGGAAAACTTGAAAATTAAGTATATATAGGTAAAGAAGAAGGTTAAGGTAAAATGGATAATACGATATTAGGAAATTATGATTATTATATAATACGCTATAAGGAAATTATGATTTTGGTAATATTCGCGAATGATAAACAAGAGGATCGGAAAAGTACGCTATAAGGAAATTTTGACATTGGAATTATTTATGAATGATAAAAAAGGAGAATGGGTAAAAGTCCGAGTGGGGAAAAATGCGAATGGAAAATTTGCTACGCGGAATTAACGATTTCGGGGAAGAGATCTAATCACTCAAAAAAAGCTTATGATAGGTATCACAAACTGGACGATGGATTTTTGAAAATTCCTTTTTTAAACAGAATAATAACATAAAGTAGGTGGTGGCGCTAGTTTAGGTGCTGTAATGCGCCTTAAATGGTGCAACGACAAGAAAAAGCGCTTCTACGGAGGTCGGGTGAAAAAAGACAGACAGACATCGCAAAACGGCTATCTCTGACCAGCGCCAGCATTGTAATAAGTGTACATAATATAATAATAATAAATAATGCCGGACAATCCACACAGCATCATCTAGCCCAAAGCTAAGCAGAGCTTGTGTTATGGGTACTAGATGACTGATATACATAATACAATTTAAATAGATAGATATTTTTTATTATACATAGAAAACAACCAGAACCCCTGAACAAATATCTGCAGATAGTACAAATACTTGTCCCGAGATATTGTTTATGTTGACATAGAGATCGCTTTTATTAGCATATTTTGTACATACGACTGGCAAATTAAAATAATCTATTCATGAAATCAAAATAATAAATAAATAATGCTGGACAATCAACGTCATTATCTTAGCTTAGAAACAAGCTAATGGCTCGTGGTAGAACTGAACTTTTATAATGAGAATCTAGAAGCTTAAAAAGCCCTTTCTCATGTCCATTAATGGACTGTCGATGAAATCAAGTTAAATAAAATTGATACGTTTTTAATAATAATAGAAAATGAATAATGATGGACAATCCACAAAACATCACCTAGCCCCAAGCTAAGCAAAGTTTGTGTTCTAAGTACTACTGACTGATATAATACTTATTACAATATATTACAATGTTTTTTTTTTTTGTATATATAGAAAACATCTAGAACACCCTGAACAAATATTTGCTGATTGTACAAACTTTTGTCCCTTCTCCGTCAAAGGCGGACCTTCGCCCACCGCGCCACAGAGGTCGACAAGTTTGATTAGAAAAATATACTGACGGAATTCCTTAGAAACTTGTGACTTAGGTATTAAACTTAATATATGCGTAAAAAAATAATTGAACCAGCTGTTAATATTATGCTAACCATGGGTCCAATCCATGTTTAACTTCTGCTAATTGTTTGCCTCCGGGTCAACTCCAATCACCAGTCTAAGTAGACCTTCTACACTCCACTACAAGTTGAACATTTCACCGAAAACAGAATAAGCTAAAGTATGGTAAAGGCCAACTTAGACTGGGCGAATACCAACGTAATTTCGTGGGTAACAATGTAGCAAGTCGAACTTTGTACATGATTAATATTTAATTAGTTTATATCGTAAGTACTTTAAAGTTTTGTGACACGGTTTTTTTCGCGGAAGTAAATAAATAAAAAATGCTGGATAATTCAAACAACATTATTTAGCATTAAGCTAAGCAGAGCTTGTGTTACAAGACAACTAATATTACATAGTGATATACGTGTACATTGTGTACGTATGTATATATTTTAAAATACGTGAAATAGTGATATAAAATAAAATACGACCAATAAATAATGGCCGTGCTAATAGTACTCTACTCGTACGTACTTACTAACTAAAGTTTTTAATTGTTGAGTGAGGTTGTGACACCAAAAGGAACTTATTACCGTTGACTCGCGTTGATTCGGCCTTTAGTAGAGACTGGAAATTATTATTTATTTAAATCAGGACCGTTAAAGTTTCTAAACCGTCAAAACCTTTTATTGCGATTCAATCGGGAAAGATTAGCACGAAAACAATGGTGGATGTGGGAATTGGATTTTAAAATTTATTTTTACGCATTTACGATCAGGCACGTCACTTCCTCTAGGATCTACAGATAGACCAAGAAAGTGTCAATGTCATGCAACGTGACGTTGATATTGATCTGTTTGAATATAATAATACTGGTTATAATTCGTATTTTTTGTTATCTATTCCACCATGATTTATACCATTTTATAAACTCTCGAGTAGGTAGGTATCTTGTATCAAAAGGTCCACTTACCAAAATAGCTATCGTTTTTGTAATACTCAAAATGTCCCACATAATAATATCTCTTTTTACCAATATGAATACACATACGTATCCCGCGCATTGAAAACTCTGCCAGAATAATTTACTCTCCAAAAATTTATGCTAAAAACGTTAAAATGATTCCTAATCCGTATGCATTAAGCTCGTTGAGCATTTCAACACTGGATACGATTTTTCAATTACCTCTCCTTTTGAGTTCTTTCATTGGGCATATTACCACTCGTGTCACGTTCGATTGGGGTACTCTCATTGCTCATTGTAAGGTAATTTGATGGAAATCTTATTTTGAAAACGAGGGTGCTTACTTCCAATGTACAAAAACCCTATATAATTAACGTTTTTCGACGAACTTCACAGAGCATCGTTTTTATAAGCAGAGGTCCGTAAGGAGTGACCGATGGTTTGAAGGCAAGCATTTATCCACAACGAGTATATGATGAAGGTAGTTGTCCGACTTCCGTATTTCAATCGTGTTGCATTTTGCCAAATAGGAACAGGATAAATTATTCGTTCAAAAAGGAACAGCGTTATTACAAACGATGGTAGGTTTGACAAATAATTAATCCAGTGCATTATAAGAACTTACCATCGTTTGTAATAATGCTGTTCTTTTTTTGAAGAAATTAATTAATTCATTTAATTGATCCATTTAATTCCTACGTGCTTACTAACTTAAGTTTTTAGTTGCAAAGCAGTTTCTTCATTTCATTCTTCTTTATCGGTTTCCAAGCTCGAATATACAGCTCCTATGTTCATCAAGAATTATGTAGGATTCTAACGGTGATTTTTTTTTCCAAACCATCCAGTACTTTAGGAGCATATTCAATTGAAACAATCAAATCTTTCCTTTATACATATAATATTACTATAGATATAGATAAATGTCCCTGTTCACAAAACATATTTATTTTATTGTTACCTGAATTCTAAATTTTAATATGAATTATCATTTGGTTAGAACACCCCAGTGCAGAGTAAAGGCGTTCTTCAACTTCTCGATCTAACACCGATCTTATTCTACCGCTAAATAGAAAATCCCTTATCTTGATGCGAGTAGTTCTTGCGAAGACCCTCACGTTCAAAAGGCCACTCATCAGGCCTCATTTCGAAAGAAGGGCTGCGGCTTCGTATAAAACAATTACGATAGTTTGTACAATCGTAATTGGTGAGCGATCGTTTTTGGAAGTATTTGTTTTGGGTTCTCTGTATTTTACTGCCCACTGGTTTGCTTACGTGAGAACTCGAAGGTACTCGTATGTTACTGTGAACCAGGGTTCATATTTTGAAACTGAAGCCAATCGATGCCATTGTTGATACCACTTATTTTTGAATTAGGGCGCTGTGAAAATGGCTTCAAAACCAAGTGGAAAGTGTGTACGTAAAATATATCCAACGATGGATGAAAATACCTTTATAAATTATAATCATCAATATTAAGCCTCATAGATGCCATACCACATACGTTCAATAATTATAGGTAACTTTTCTAATCTCCAATATTTTCCTGCGATTGCACAGGTTCTCTTCATTCCTCAAGTTTACCTTTAAAACTTGAAAGAACTCGTTTATTTATATCAAATAAAAAACATTATTAAAAATATAAACCTTAATACTCAAAAAAATCATAACGTAGTAGCGTGTGAACCAGAACGGTCTTGCCTCAAACAGCGTTGCTCGACTCCTGTCGTTGCTTGACAGAAGAACGCTGCTTTTCTGGCAAGATCGGTTCAGTGAGATCGATTAAGTGTCTTATTCTACTCAAAATTCTCATCCGGATCACCTACTAGTCATTCAATTATTTCCATCCAAAGGTTGACCAGACGAGATCACTGTAAAGCGATGAGGCCGCCCATTGTACTTGTCTTATGTTATGTCATTTGTTGTGTTCAACTTCTGGTGTACAATAAAGCATTTTTGTATTCAACTCAGTTCGATACGCAAATTTCAACGTTTCCAAACTCACATCCGCAGGTAGCATTTCTCTGATAGCACTGTTAAAACACCCTCCCGCTAATTCGGGCAATGTTGCGAATTAGTACAAATTGACATGCCCGCAAACTTGTGACACTTGTATCGTTAGTAGCCCAAATCGGGAAAAGTTACAATCACAAGCGCTATTAATTCGGCGTTGTGTGACCGAAATCACGAGTCATTATAAGGGAATGTTCACAAGTTGGTCCTTTGTCGGACATTGTTTACTTTCTCACTTATAAATTCAAGTCCTGGATTATAAATTTGAGTGTTTTTATTTGGAGCGTTTCTCGGAAACTGACTTATGTTCCAGTTGGGTTATAATTTATAAGTTAAAATTGTTTATTGCACTTCTACAGAGTAAGGTCTTAGTACGGGCTGTGCGCAATATTTTAAGAACACTCCCTTCATTTTCGATGCCTTCCTATCCTTGCAATGGTCCATGATAATTTAGTATAGGCTGAGTAGTACCTAAACTTACGGTGTACGTTTTCGAGAACCATTGATTTCTTAGACAGAACGGCTTAGACAGACAGTAGACTCAAACGAGGTCCGTATTCAGTTGGTTTCCATCAGCATCTGCCATGCAATCTTTCGCAGGTTGTCGTCATCTGATCAGGCCGGAGGGTATCCTACACTACGTTTGCCGATTGCTAAGTTCCTAGGTTCTACCTGAGACAACAAGACATCGTTATTCCAGTTTTCCCACTTGACGAATCCCCTTTAATCAGTAACACTGGAATCTTTATTTAAAAAGCCCAGATTTCCCTCTCGCCTTTTTATAGCCTAGTGAACGAGTCTTTATGGTCTAACAGTTCAATCTCTGTCTAGTTAGACACCTGGGCAGGGCTTATTTTCCGCAGTGTTAAAGGTTATTTTAGTTCGTGTTTACAATTCTACGTCCCATCAACCTATCGGTTACTCTTAATTGCTTTCTGTCTTCCAGCATCACTTAAAATTCTATTCAGAATGATCCAGACATTTTCATTTTAAATTTTATTCACAGCCGACTTTTTATTTTTGTTCTGACTGCCCGAAACAACAAAAAATAGGAAGTATAATCGAGGTAGGGTAAGCACAGTATCATCAACATCAACATCACCAGCCTATAATAGTCTACTGCTAGACATAGGCCTCCCGTAATGAGCGCCATAGATTGCATCATTATTTGGGGGTTATTGCCCATAATCCCCACGCTGGGCATGCGGGTTGGGGATCGCAGTTCGGTGTAGTTGTTCTGCAGAAGGCGCTGCTGCCCGCCCCCCGCTGTGTTTCCCTTAGTCGCCTCTTACGACACCCACGGGAAGAGTTGGGGTGGTGAAATTCTATGCCGGCACCACACGGCAAGTAACAGCAAGTATAATACAAGTTAAATAGGGGCAGTGAATATAATTATGTATCTTTATCTTTATCTGTATCTTGCCCCATGGACCGGACATAACATGCACTGGCTTTCATACCATCCATTAGTTATAATATTCTATTAGTTTATCCTAACATCATTATCACAATGCAACCACTATCTGGCAATAAAAATAGCGCCATAACATTTATTTCCCTGGCCACCGAGCAGTTATAGCCCCATAGAGTTCCTTTATCTCCGTGTAACCCAACTACATAAATAGACGCTAGCTAACAAACAATAATATCTATCGAATAAGAACGTACCTACATAGATGTATAAATTGTAAAAGAGACAGTGATGCAACTAAATGTTCTGCCAAGTGTGGTTGTTATTTTTATAGAGCTAGAATAGAGCTTTATTAATGAGCCGAGCCTATGAGACAAGTCATTTCCAAGGCCGGGTCAGAATTGCCTTTCTAAATGTTGATATTAGGAAGGCAACCGAAAGAAATTAATAACTTTTATTTCTTTAGGCTTACGAAATTAGATCATAGAATATAAACTAAATTGTTATCAAATAATTACCCAAATTATAAACATAATTTTATTAATTAGATTTTTAAGAGTGATTCCTCGTTGAAATGCAAGTTATGTTGAAACCTTTGATTTATTTAATGGAATCTCGTAAATGCATAGGTACCTACATTGAAACATAATTTAGTTCCCACTGAAATCTATGTCGCTGGAATTTACTTTAATTTACCTCCAATAAAATACCACAACCTATTTCAACAAGGTTTCAACTTCATCTTTTCGCATCCCGCTAATGCCTCTCGCAATATCCTGCCGCCTCAAAATCCACAACAGATTTATAAATAAAACAAGTGACACTGTCAGAAAAGTTTTAATTAGAGTTCTCTTCCATTTCTTTGGCATCAACGTTTGGTTGTGGACGCCCTTTATTTGCTAGGGGAGGAAATGAAACAGCGCTGTAAGCTGAACGGATCGCGAGACTGGGGCTTCATCACTTGACTCATCCATCAAGGTGGCCTCACTGGACGATGGTCATAGAATGCGAATTCTAATTACAAATATTAAGGCAGACACATATTCTGTGGACACATAATTGTGAAAGACGTATCCTACCACTATTCATGGATAATAATTCTTTGTAGATACAAAGAAGAGAAGAACACAAGATGTACCTACCTACTACGTACTAAAAAACTACTAAAGTGTGTATACGTAGCCATGGACATTGCGACCATTTAAGCGCAATATCTGTGCCTAGGTACAGGGTAAGGCGTGATTTGTCCAAAAAATTATTGACGTTAAAAACCAACTTTAACAAAACTATTCAACGTTCATTTTCTAAAAAGGAAAATATAGTCCGTCCATAATCGGGTTGGCCGAGGCTCACCAAGTCATGACGTAGTCAGACATAATGTAAGATGGTGTGAAAGATAAAAATAAATCAACGCCCTTTGCATAACTCTGTTATTATGGGGATGGAAGTATTAAACCATAATTTTCTAATTACAACAGATTATTTGGACTATTTTCAATTAAATAATCAGTGAAACTTCCAGCATTACTTTACTATAACCTGTGCCACTGCAAAGATCTTGTTGGAGCTTTATACCTTTTGTACGGGGTAAATGGGTAGAGAAAATTGCATTTTTATGCCCATTATAAGAGATTCCCGTTTTGAACTGTTTTCAAGATGTTTCAGCGCGGTATCCGTTTCCGGTTGGATGAATTTACGATGTAATTATTATGTTATCGAACATTATTTTTTATGAAAATAGCGCGTTTTGCGTGGAGACTGGAGTATTTTTGCATTAGTAGGTAGGATTGATAAATAACTAACTAAATAATGGACAATACACACAGCATCTAGCATCAAGGCAAAAGCGAAGCAGGGCTTGTGTTATGGGTACCAGATGACTGACAAAAAGGAACCAAATGCATTCCTATTTTAGTGCATTCTAAATACTTTTGACCCAACTATAATCTTTGAAAGGAAATTTTAAATTTAGCTGTACAATCTACCCTCACAAACTAGCTAAACTCTTAGTTTTAAGTAATTGTCCGTTCAATGCGAACCACGCCTCGATAATCTTATAACAATGGCGATACTAACTTACATAATAACTTTAAAGTTTAAAGTCTTATCGTTAGGCGGATACTTACCAAATTACAACTTAAATTGGTCTCTTGACGGGAGCTAGTCCAGTCCGATTTTATATTATCACTAGCGACCCGATCCGGCTTTGCACGGATACAAAACCCTTTCTGTTGAATTATTCTATCTATTCAAAAAAACCGCATCAAAATCCGTTGCGTAGTGTTAAAGATCTAAGCATACATAATAGGGACAGACAGACAGCGGGAAGCGACTTTGTTTTATACTATGTAGTGAAGATTCAAGATTTGTTAAAGAATATTTATCGGGTATTTATCGCGTACCTTTTGTTTTTATTTTCCCCTACGTTTCCATCGCCCCGTGATCACGATTGCTGCAACGCGATAAATACCCGATAAATATTCTGATACGTCAACAAATCGTGAAAGTTTAAAAAGTTTTATTCAAGATTTGATTTACCTATGTATAATTATAAATATTTAATAGTTACATCCAACGTGTGCATGTGGTATAAATACAAAATATAATGAGCTCATGTCTGGATATGGTCTAGCATTCAATAATACACTACAAAATATACAATAATACAACAGGAAATATAATAATCTATATATAAAAAAGCAATACAATTTTAATTCAAGAAAAAATCTCTTATACAGATATCATAAAAATTCATGTCATTGATCTGTTTAAAGCGAGGTTATTTTAATACATACATATAATTGTAGAACTTGTTGAAAATATGCTCAAAATACAAATAATTTTGGTAGGTACTACATTTGCATGGGGAATGCATCTGTCGCCTCAGCCTTAGTTGTTCGTAATATATTTGCACAGTCGAAGATAATCTCTTAATACAAGGCTCTTGAGGATGGAGACATAGTCTGATGTTAGGTCCACGGAATTGCTCAGGAGTTGTCTCCAGAACTACACTCCCTCATGGTTCTATTTTAGGATTTGTTAATAAAGGTATTTAAAACTATATAAATGATAGAAGTTGAGAAGTGAACTAGCTGTTCTAAATCTGTGAATCAGAAGTAATTACTGGTCATGATTGGGCACTCAGGCCTTTGGGAACTTCCCTAATGACCCTCAGAAATGCAGCCTTTGTTTAATACTTCCAGAAGCTGAGTTAGTTGACTTGATTTTAACAGATATTTGAAGGGTTATTTATTACATGCCTCCACTTGAGGATGTGCCTTGGCCTTGGTTTTTTACGTTAAACAAGAAAAAAATTCTAGAAGAATAGAATTTCACCACTCCCACTCTTCCCGTGGGTGTCGTAAGAGGCGACTAAGAGAAAACACCGGGGGGCGGGCAGCAGCACCCTCTGCAGAACAACTCCACCGAACTGCGATCCCCAACCCGCATGCCCAGCGTGGGGATTATGGGCAATAACCCCCATATAATGAGTAATGCATTCTATGGCGCTCATTAGGGGAGGCCTATGTCCAGCAGTGGACTATCATAGGCTGTTGATGATGTTGATGATGATGATAATTTAATACAAGCCTCCTATGGCTTTAATAATTGCAATAAAGTGAAGCAATATAGCAGGCGTCCAGTGAACGCTTCCGAATGGTATTGATATGGATAAGTTGAGCTACCTGTCGGTTGTATGCAGCATTCTGTTGTTAGCTTAATTAATTTAAATACTAGTTGTAATAATTTATTATTTTGAAATAATTTTTACAGATTATTTACCATCCTAATTTTTATAATCATTCTGAATAGGAAGTAAAAAGCATGTGTAAACAAAACTTCTAAATTGGTTCTGTTGTATAATTGTTTTTTCTTTGTTAAATAAAGGGTACAAATTCACACCCTTTATTATTCACCTATAAAATTTATATAAAAACATAAATTTTCTTGATAGTTTTCAATGAAATCTCGTACATGGGAATACATAGCGAAATTTTCCATTATATCCCCAAAATTGAGACTTTTCTACCGATCACTACTGTTATTCAGCCCAATATGTTGATATTTAACTATCAAATAGAGAATAATCCATTTTTAAAAGCTTACAACAAAAAACACTTCCAATTTTAATCGAATTCGCATAAACCCCTACACAATAATAAAGCAAAATTATATCGCACTATAAAACGTGAGCAAAACCAAACAACGCTTGATGTTCATTTAAACTTTTGATCGCTTGGAATAAATTTTGTTGGGATAACACAAAGGAACATATTCGATATAATTCCATGTCTATAACGCGCGTTCGCGATGCCTTGACGGTAGCGGCGGAGAAGGTGCAAAATTTCCCCACTGAAAGGGCGTTCATTATCATAACGGTCTCTGGCTGTCCCATTATAATGTAACCATAAAAAGTCTTAGATACAGAACAGTTAATCGTCCCGTCCTATTTGTAAGCCTCAATTTAAATACACAAGCTACAATTTTATAAACTAACGACACGTTTGATGAGGAGCGTTTCCATTTTGTAATCTAGTTTAGTTAACATAATTTTAAGGCTATTGTAAGGGAATAAAACTGTTTTTGTTCTTTTATTTCATTTGTATGCTGCGGTAATTGTAAAGTACCTCCCACTTGAAAATCTAAAAGGTAACGCGCTGCGTTTATTCATTATTATATTATCCTTGCGAATAAGGCCATAGACCTGGTGGCGTGAAATCGTTTCAAGGGATTACTGTTTATGCGTACATGCGGAATCTGATAGGGTATTAGTTGTGCATAGTTGGGGCTGTGGTGGATGGATGGTTGACAAGTTTCCGTAACCACGAGAGTAATATTAGTTCTCGTAAATATCACGCTAAAGGTATGCGAGCGGTTACAAAGGGTTTAGGGTAATAATTAAAACGTGGCCACTATCGCAGCTTTCTGATAACAGGAAATCCGCTTTAATACAGGAATCCTTGTTTGTGGTCATAAATATGTGGTCATATATATGTCTCAATAGTCTTCGTATATAGGCCTATGTCCAGCTATGGACTATTATAGACTGGTGATGTGATGTGATAAAATTTGAGACGTATCACGTCTCAAATATTGGTTTCTATATATTTTAAAATAATTTTTACGGTATATACCTAATACATTAAGTGTATAACTATTATGTGTAAAGAATAAATAATTATAATAAATTAAGATAAAAGGTAGTTGGCTAATGAGGTTGAGTTCCGATAGTCGTTTCGGTTCGGCGTTATAGCGAAGAGCCTCATTCAATACCTCAAGACTCAATAGGAAGGTCTAAAGGCTCCTAGACTTTGCTTATCGCCAGGAAGTTCTTCTCTCTGCAGCCCTAGTCACCGGCCGCTTGAGCCTATCTTCTGCTGGTGATCTACCGGTTTTCATATTATATTTTACTGTTTTTTCTATCGTAAAAAAAGTATTTTATAACTGAGACTGACTATTATAGAAAGGACAAGTTCCTTCTGTGTATTTTAACACATCTACTGCGTTCATTATTCAGCCCAAGTGAGGTATATCAAAAAAACGAGCCGAATAGGGTTTTAGTTTAGTTTTAAAAAATATTTTTTACTTTTTTTACTTTTTACCGTAAAATTATTAAACTAGCTTTCACCGAATGTCTTTATCAGTTTGTTCTGATACAACATACATCTGATACAGTCTAAAATGATTGAAAAAAATCCTGTGATCCTTTATCTGTAACAATCAGACTAGCGGTTTAGCGCTACATGGGAACTAAGGAATCGGCTACATACTATTAGAATGCCTCCGTTGGTAGTAGGGTAAAATCCCCCTTGTTTAGATGACGCATGTAATGGTTGACGAATGTGGGAGGATGAGTAGATTTGGATAGGATATATACACTCGAGAGCAATGAATCCGGGTCACTCAAAGAATCCAAAAAATCTCGGAAAGTAAGAATGCTAGGTTAATGCAATAAATTGTTCTCCGACGAATCAAAATTTATGCTCTACAAGCACGATGGAAGACACAGAGTGTATAGAAGACCAGGGGAAAGATTCAAGCAAGCATGCATCGAAGAAAAAGTAGCTTACGGTGGTGGGTCTGTACTTGTGTGGGCCGGAATTTCCTCTGAAAGTCGCACAGAGCTGGTGATCATAGAAAACGGCTCTTTAACTAGCGTAAGATATGTGGAAGAAATCCTCAAAGAACACGTTGGTCCATTTATGGTCAATTTGGGTGAGGATGCTATATTTATGCATGACAATGCCCGACCTCATACAGGTAGGATTGTGAATGACTACCTTCAAGAGATGAACATTACTTGTATGGAGTGGCCAGCGCGCAGCCCGGATATCAACCCGATCGAGCATGCTTGGGACGAGCTAGGGAGATGCGTAAAACAACGAAACCCTCCCCCAATCACTCTTCCTGAGCTCAAAATTGCTCTCACAGAGGAATGGGAGAATATTCCCCAAAATCGTATAAGGAACTTGGTGTAAAGCATGCCAAACCGCGTAAACGCAGTAATGGAAGCACGAGGAGGTAATACGAAGTATTGAAATTCAAGAAAATCGTCATAAAGTTCAAAAATTTCATGTTTCCTATTTTTGTTTTAAGGAGAGATCAGCAGTTTTTTTTCTTTATGTAATTTTGTGTAAATAAAATGTATGGTGACTCATATTTTTTTAACTTTCATTTAAGGAGTATTAAATTGTCTATTAAATACAATTTATTGCATTAACCTAGCATTCTTACTTTCCGAGATTTTTTGGATTCTTTGAGTGACCCGGATTCATTGCTCTCGAGTGTATTTAGTATATAAAGAATACATAGACTACTATCCACGGTCGGGTTCACTCCACGTAATAATTTTTTTTCTTACTTAAGATCAGATAAGATTTCAGATCCAAATTCTTCTGTCGATAATTTACAAAAATATTTAATAACAAAACGCTTCCCAAAATGCGGCTTAAAGTTTAATATTCCGGCCAGGATCTGTTTGCCAGTATAAATAGCGATTTTAATTAACATTCCTAATTAGGGAGTCCAAAGTTGGGAAGAACGCATTTTCGTGAAACTGCTAGGAAATTGTTGGGAATAATAATTGCAACTAAAACTTCGTCTACGGGTTTGCTAATAGTTAAACGGCGTTCGTGCTTAGCGAACACTCCTTATTTTTCGGGTTTTTTACATCGAATATGTGCAGCACTTTAGGCGAATTTTTATTGATTGTAAATTTTCAAATATTTTTTTATGTGTTTTAGAAAATTTAACTGCAGGAGACTTAGACTTAGAGCAAGCATTAAAATACATAATAAAAATAACTATTTATCAATAAGACCAAATAATTGTTTTTCGTTGTTAATTTTTAGGCGTTTTGGTGACAGATTAACAATTGCGGCTACAGTCAACTCGCATCTAGTTGTCTACATTCTATATACAAGTCAGAAAAAAATTAAGAAAACTGTAAGTTTGTTAGTTTATTTCAGTAATAGATACCCAGGTTATCCCTACCACAAACTTATCATAATCCATCCACCACGTAAGTGAAGCCACAGGCAAAGACTAGCGCAAAATAACATCAATTTTTCCTTCATCAAACTAGTTCTGTATCGTCAATAGCCCCAATACTCCCAGGGCCCTAACGAGTTGAGTTCGAGCCAACCGTCTTTAGCGGTGAGTCATTTGAGAAGGCCACGCTCCGGCCAACGCTCTGATGGGAATCGATTTTTAAAAACCATCTTGATTGTTGAGAAACTTGCTAGGATTTATCTAAGTCCTTAAAACTTGGTTTCTGGAGAGCATATACCCGGAAAAGTGTGAAATATTTTCCACAATTATTCTGGTATATACAAAGTTGAGCCAATATCTACAAATATAATCGTACAATAAACTACAGGTAAAATTATATACCTGTAGTTTATTTGCAACAGTTTTTTTTATGAAATTATAAATTTAATTAGAAATAAAGGTCATAACATAACCATATACAGGGTGGAATTTTGTAATGCCACCTGGAGGGAAAGTACTCTTAATACTGTAGTTAGAAAATTGTACTCAAAGAAAACATTCCTTTAATTTTGAAAAGAAAGAAAACTGCATTCAAAGATTTTCGAAAATTCGCTTGCCACACCCGGGAATCGAACCGACTAACATCTGTAAAAATTATACCCTGTACTTTTATTGCATAGATCGTTAGGGTCAATAATAAGGATGAAATCTTTCAAACAAACTTAATAAATTAAATGAAAGGAAAACCATGAAATCTTAAATTATTTTAATTATTTACAATAAAAAGTCAACTAACTAATTAGTTGCTCGAAATGGGCTCCATTTTCTTGGATACACAAATTTATTGTTCTAACGAATACATTTCTAGTAACTTTTAATAACGTGTTGTGGTGAATATTATTAATCGTATTCTGAACTTCAACTCTCAACTCGTTTACATTCGCATAAGATTTCATGTAAATTAGATTTTTTACCCCACAAAAAAAATCTAAAGGGGTGAGATCTGGTGATCTCGCAGGCCATCTGATTTTTTATTTTATTTTTATTTTGTTTTTATTTGGAAGACAGACAGTACATAGTAATATAAAGAGATACAATAAAGACTTTCTTAGACCAGTAAAGTCTCCACTATAAAAATTTTTCACTTAAAAACTAGTGAACAGACAGTTTTAGATTAAACAAACAATTTTAAAGATAGATATTAAAAAAGAACAATATTTTAAACAAATTAAAGAAAAATAGAGAAGAAGGCTGAAGGCAAAATAAAACAACTGTAACTAAGATATTTCGTTGTTGGCAGCAGCAATGCTAACAATGCTTCTACGAAAGGAGATGGCGGGTGAGTCGAAGATATCTGTTTCATTGAAAAATTTATTGTAACTATTGCAAGTTCTATATAAAAACATATTCCGTCTATAATTAGTTCTAGAGGTTGGAGTCCAAAAAGTTTTCTTTTTCCTAGATGAAGCTCGTGGACAATGCAAATAGATATTTTCAAGTAACAACTCTGAGTCGATCTGATTGTTTAACAGTTTATGTAAGAACATTTGATCTCGTATATTGCGACGAATGTAGATTAACTATAGAGTCTGTAGGGGCCGTCGGAAAGCGGAATAAATAATGTTTTAAAAATTTATTTTGAATACGTTGTATTTCATCAATGTGAACTTTATATTGTGGGTTCCAGACGGTTGATCCGTATTCAAGAATTGATCTGACGAAGCTGTTATACAATAAGATGAGAGTTTTAGGATTTTTGAACTCTCTACCAATTCTCATAATAAAGCCAAGCATTCTATAAGCCTTGGTTGTAATTGTATCGAAGTGAGTGATAAAAGATAGCTTCCGATCTAAATAGACACCTAAGTCTCTAACTCCTGATACCCTAGCAATTTCAGTATTATTAAAATTGTATTTAAAAATTATAGGATTCGGTTTTCTTGTAAATGATATAACATTACATTTATTTGCATTAAGGAAGATACCATTAAGCTCACAGTATGAATAGAGTCTATTAAGGTCTTCTTGGAGAAGTTGACAATCAGAAACAGATGAAACTTTAATAAATATTTTTGTATCATCAGCATAAATCAATGCATTGGAATGATGAAAATTATCAATAACATCATTAATAAAAATTAAAAATAGAAGTGATCCAAGATGGGATCCCTGTGGAACTCCTGATGATACTGGAACAAAAGATGAGCAATAGCCTTTTATGGTAACAGCCTGGCTTCTAGCCTGTAGGTAAGCTTCCAGCCACCTTAAAAGATCACCGTGAATCCCGACATCATCGAGTTTCTGAATAAGCAATGAATGAGACACCTTATCGAAGGCTTTTGAGTAATCTGTATATATAGTATCCATCTGAAAACCATGTTCCAGAGCTTCCGATATCAAATGTGTTAATTCGCATAGGTTACTCTCAGTAGAACGCTTGCTCATGAATCCATGTTGTTCACGAATGATGATTGGACGAATTACAGGGAAAAGGGTGTCATAAACAATTTTCTCAAACATCTTAGCAATAGTACATAGCTTCGAGATTGGTCTGTAATTTACAGCTTCATGCCTATTACCTGACTTAAAAATCGGTATTACAAACGATTGCTTCCATAATTTAGGAATACGACCCGTGTTTAACGAAAGTTTAAATAAAAGAAATATAGGTACGTCTAAGCCTCTATGATGTTGTTTTAGAAAAGAAGGTGGCAGTTTATCAGGCCCACAACCCTTATTAATATTTAAATCTTTTAAATATTTTCTTACAATCGGAACCGATAATTCAATGTTGCTCAATAATGTTTTTGAATTATTACAATTTATACTTCTAATAGGAGACGTGTTAGCTGGCTCAAAAACCGATTGGAAATGATAGTTGAACATATCACAAATTTCGTTTACATTAGAGGTAGAAGTGTTATTATAGCTCATAGTATCCGGGAGATTGTCCGCATTTTTCTTCGACTTTACAAAAGACCAAAAATGTTTACTGTCTCTATTAATCAAAGATTCAGAACGAGTGATAAAATTAGCGTAGCATTCACCTTCAACTAATTTTTGTCTTTTTCTTAGTAATTTAAAAGTTTCGTAATCCATAATGTTATTATACCTTTTCCATTTATTATGATATTTAAGTTTTTCTTTAATTATTTTCACAAGGGACTTTGAATACCAGACTGGATATCGATTATTAGATTTTATAACTTTTTTCGGCATGACGGCGCCTTAGCGAATATTTGTAAACGTCAGGTGCAGTACGCAAACGTCGAACGAACAACGTGACCACGAACACGTGACCGTGACGTCATTCAACTCTTTATAAGGCAGTGCGCGCGCAGACTCGGCTCAGTTGTTCGTCGACCGTTGCGAAGTGCACATCTCCTACCTTTAACTTATTTGAATGTAACGGTTTTGAAGTGATTCAGAAAATATAATCGAGTTGATTTTAAGTTTAACGGATTTTGTTGGAATAAATATCGATCGAGTTAATCAAGTGTGATTTGTGTTTTTTTTAACATCATGTCGGAGCCTGATGCTACATCAGAAGTTGCGGATCCGCCCCCACAAATGTCTTCGTCACCAAGTGCAAGTGCAGCAATCAACCCGATGTTGGAGCAAATTATGTTGTTTTCTTCTGGTATGGAAGCAATCTTCAAGAAAATCGCCAATAATATGACATCTTCTCAGCCAGTTCAAGGTACCGCGACGAAATTAGTAAACTTTGATCCCGACGAACCAGAGTCCGATATTGTAAACTGGTGCACGCTGAGTGAGCTTATAATTGAGCAAAAGAAACTTCAAGGCATTGATTTAATTTTGGCCCTTACACATTCTCTTAAGGGCCGGGCGGCAACGTGTCTGACAAAGATTCAACCCGATAAATTGTCATGGCCTACTATCAAGGACATGTTGATTTCGAAATATGCGAAGCCTATGATGATTCAGGATCATTTCGATCTGATCTTGAAATTCCAGCTCGATGGCAAAGAAAACCCAGCCGAAGCAGGTATGCGTCTGTGGCAATTAATCGAGAAGATACCCGACGTGAATATGCCAGAAAATGTGATCACCGGGTTCGCTATATCGGTATTATCACAGTGTGATGATAGAATTCGACGGGAACTAAATTCTGTTGTTATTACCGATAAAAATCAATTGTTTCGTACGTTGCGAGGTTTTACACTGAAAAGAAGAAATGAAGATCCTGTTTCGACTGATTCGGATACGAAACGCTTTAGAAGTGGCGCTGTATTTCGTGGGAACTGCCATTTCTGCGGCAGAATGGGACATCGAGGTCAAGACTGTCGTGACAGAACCAGATTTATTGCCAAAAATCCATCTCTGGCGGGCCGAGCTGAGCAACCACGCCCGTCGACAACGAGCGTTCGTCCACCCGTCGCCTGCTACGTGTGTGCTGACCCTAATCACGTGGCCACTGCGTGTCCTATGCGCTACAAGAAGAAAGAAGACGCTGCGAATGCCGTCGCCGGTTCCAGCAAGCAGGTCAACGTGTGTACTCGAGCGGCGCGTGGATTATTACAGATAAGTGGTATTAAAATACCTTTTGTATTTGACTCAGGGTCCGAGTGTAGTCTTATCAAACAAAGTTATTGTAAAATACTTGGCGGTGAACGGTTTCATGAACAAGTTGCTTTGAAAGGTGTAGGTAGTAGTAATGTTATTTCTACTTTGCAAATGAAGTGTCCCACTGTAGTAAAGGATCTTAATTTTACGATTATGTATCACGCCTTACCCGATGAGCATCTTACCGAAGAGGTTCTGTTGGGTCGTGATGTTCTAGAGCTAGGTATTTCGGTTCAGCTTAGTGGTGATAGTTTAGTTTTTACTAAAAACAAAGTATCTAATTCTTGCGCAATGTCTAGTCAGTTTGACGAACATACTATTGACACTGACCTTGTAGGGGATGACAAACAGCGGTTACTCCTCATACTTAAAAAATATTCAGATAACTTTGTTCAAAAATTGCCTACTACCCGCATTAAAACCGGTGAACTAAAAATTGATCTTATTGATCCCACTAAGACAGTTCATAGAAGACCATATGGGTTGTCACCTATAGAGCTTAGTATCGTTAACGAGAAGATTCAAGAAATGTTAGATGCCAATATAATTAGAGAAAGTTCGTCACCGTTCTCAAGCCCTATCCTGCTTGTAAAGAAAAAGGATGGTAGTGATCGTTTATGTGTCGATTATAGAGAGCTGAACAGCAACACGCGAGCGGATAACTACCCTCTCCCCTTGATTAGTGATCAGATCAATAAGCTGCATGACGCCTTTTACTATAGCATAATAGATATGGCCTCAGGGTTTCACCAATTGAAGGTTCATGAGGAGTCTGTTGAAAAGACTGCCTTCGTTACACCAGCAGGTCAATATGAATTTTTGACAATGCCGTTTGGACTTCGAAATGCCCCACAGGTTTTTCAGAGGGCCATCAACAACGCGTTGAAACCTCTTAGAAATGATGATAAAATCCTGGTCTACATGGATGACGTCCTTGTGACGTCAAAAACTATTGATGAAGGTCTTTCGCGGCTTGACAGATTATTACAAACCTTATCCGATTCCGGATTCTCGTTCAACTTTAAGAAATGCTCTTTTATGAAAAGGGAAATAGAGTATTTAGGCTATGTCGTATCTTCAGGATCGCTCAAACCAAACCCTCGCAAAGTTCAAGCGTTACAAAATGCTCCAAAGCCAAATACAGTCAAACAGGTCCGACAGTTTATTGGGTTAGCAACATACTTTAGGCAGTTCATTCCAAATTTCTCTAAGCTACTTAAACCTTTGTACCCCCTAACATCAGGGAAGGGACGTGTTGTTTGGACTGCTGAACACGATAGGGTTCACAGCGAAATAGTAAAACATTTAGTGACCGAACCTGTACTTAAAATCTTCGATCCGTTAATGCCGATCGAGTTGCATACCGATGCCAGTAGCGACGGATATGGGGCTGTACTCATTCAAAGGTATGATTCTCTCCCACACGTGGTAGCCTATTTTAGTCACAAAACTACCAGTGCTGAAAGTCGCTACCACTCATACGAGTTGGAAACGCTAGCCGTAGTGAAATCTGTCGAGCATTTCCGCCGATACCTTTACGGTCGCCATTTTACCGTGTATACAGACTGCAACGCTCTGAAGGCCTCGCATTCAAAGAAGGACCTCACACACAGAGTTCATAGGTGGTGGGCAATTCTTCAGTCCTATAATTTTGACATTGTCTACAAGGAAGGCAAAAATATGGCCCATGCAGACTTTCTGTCACGAAACTCCCTTCAGGAGATACAAGATGTCAAACCAGTATCACACGTTCAAGAAAACGTGCGCCCCAAAGTTGTTAACTTTTCAGAACTCGAAAAGGGATGGTTATCGGTTGAGCAACAACGCGATTCTGAAATCTCGAACTTGATATCCCAAGTGCAGTCGAACCAGTTACCTTCCGAAATCGCACATACTTATGATGTTAGGCAGGGAATACTATACCGTAGGATAGAGCGCGCTAAAACAACAAAGTGGTTACCAATTCTTCCTCATTCCCTAATATGGTCACTCATTAGTCACGTTCATAACGACATTAAGCATTTAGGGTATGAAAAGACGCTTGATAAGATGTACGAACTTTATTGGTTTAGTAATATGTCAAAATATGTAAAGAAATTTGTAGATTCCTGTGTAGTGTGCAAGTCTTCTAAAGGTCCATCGGGTGCTCAACAGGTCCGACTACACCCAATCCCAAAAATAGCAGTTCCGTGGCACACTCTGCACCTAGACCTAACGGGTAAGCTCAGTGGTAAGAGCGATGTTAAGGAATACTGTTCTGTTACGATTGACGCCTTTACAAAATACGTCCTTTTGAAACACACGCTATCTTTAAATTCCTCTGACGCTATTAAAGCGGTCAGGGATTCAGTACACTTGTTTGGGGCACCGAAAAGGATAATAGCTGATCGGGGTCGTTCTTATGACAATGAAGATTTTAAAAGTTTTTGTAAAGACCACAATATCGATTTGCACCTTATCGCTGCAGGTGCAAGTAGAGCTAATGGGCAGGTGGAGCGCGTTATGCGAACCTTAAAGAGTTTACTGACGGTAGCTGAAAGTAACTCCGATATGTCTTGGCAGGAACAACTCGGTGAAATCCAATTAGCGCTCAATAGCACTCGATGCAGAAGTACTGGTTTTACCCCAATTGAGCTGATGTTCGGAATTCAAGGAAATTCTTTAGGTATTTCTAGCATATCTACAAATGCCGTTGATCCTTCTAGACTGGATCTACAAGTGGCTAGGTCTGATGCGTCGGAAAATATAAAAAGGTTGGCCCAATCTGATGTAATACGCTTTAACCGCGGTAAAGCCAAAGTAAAACCTTTTTCTGTAGGAAACTTCGTTTTTGTTAGGAGTGAGGAGAGACATCAAAGAAAATTAGATCCCAAGTATAAAGGTCCATTTAGAATCACCGCAGTTTTAGACAACGACAGGTACGAAATGAAACTTGTGAATGGCTCTAATAGAACATACAAATTTGCCCACGAAAACCTACGAGAAGTACCTCGTGGTACGTTAGGATTTTTTGAAATAGCCGAAAGTTGCGCTGAGGATGACGTGACGGCGGATACAAGCTATAGTAACGATGTTCATGAAACTGGTCACGATACTAGTATAGACTTAGACGATAATACTGAGGTTGAACTTTCAAATAGCGATACTATGTCTATTAACAGTAACACCATGTCAGCTAGTTCGCGTACTCTGAGCGCGGGTAGCGATAACCGCGAAGTGTTTAGTAGGTCTCGCGCTATTTCTGAGGAAAGTTCCACCTCAGATTTACCGCATTCAGTTAATATTGTAACCAATGCTCTTGTACACCATACTAATGAGAATTAATAGAGTAAATTAAAGTTAAATAAACTAAAGTAAAAAAAAAAAAAAAAATATGAGATGATATAAAAAAAATGTAGAATTAATAAGAGAGGTAAAGAATATCAGTCATTGAAGGGTTGGTCTGGACCAATGACTAAGCTAAAGGGATATGGTATCCGGTCTAGCATGGTGAGCTACAGGGATGAGTCCGGACTAGCATAGTTTACTAAAGGGACGTAAATCCGGTCTAGCAGTCGGCTAAAGGGATGTTTATCCGGTCTGGCCCAGACAGCTAAAGGGATTCATCCGGACTAGCATAATCCGGTCCAGTAAGAGAAACTGAAGGGATGAAATAGTTCTAATATTGAAGGGTTTATGTTAACCGGACCAGCGAGTTATTGAAATTTTAATTAGTATAGTTATTTAATGATGATGATGAATTATTTAATGTTTGAAATTATTGTTGTATTGTCAGGATGATCGAACGCGGTCTCTTGTCCTCAGATGCTGTTAACTCGCTCGAGGACGAGCGAACGTCAGTATGGCCGTGACGGCGCCTTAGCGAATATTTGTAAACGTCAGGTGCAGTACGCAAACGTCGAACGAACAACGTGACCACGAACACGTGACCGTGACGTCATTCAACTCTTTATAAGGCAGTGCGCGCGCAGACTCGGCTCAGTTGTTCGTCGACCGTTGCGAAGTGCACATCTCCTACCTTTAACTTATTTGAATGTAACGGTTTTGAAGTGATTCAGAAAATATAATCGAGTTGATTTTAAGTTTAACGGATTTTGTTGGAATAAATATCGATCGAGTTAATCAAGTGTGATTTGTGTTTTTTTTAACATCATGTCGGAGCCTGATGCTACAGGCACATATTTATCAATAATATTATTTACAACATAATAAAAAGTATCAGTTGCAATCTCTACGTCATCAGTATCTAGGCGAGATGTCCAATCGACGTCTGATAAAACCTTGTCAATGACTTCATGATCAGCTGCGTGAAAAAGACTTAGAGTTCGAGGAGCCGGACGAATATTCCTATAGCTTAGTGCTAGAGACTCTATTTCTAGAGTAGGGTGATGGGGGTCCTCCGGCAGTAGCGGTGATTTACTTCTGACTAAATTACATTCACGATTGCCAATGACCAGGTCGAGGAGCCTGTCGTTTGCATTTAAAATATAATTGTATTGCGAAAAACTTGTAAACGCCAAGAACTTATCCAATTCAGTAGCAAGATGGTCACAACCAGAGTTCATCAAGATTGGACGGTTGTTGGAAATATTCCATTGACTGTTACTTATATTAAAATCTCCTAAAACTAAAAAAACATCATCTGAGTGCTCGATAGAACACTGTGATACAAATTCAAAAAATTGTACTAATGCCTCACGATGAGCACCACCATGGGGTATATAGCAACAATAAATTCTAAGACTAATTGAATGATTAAGATTTATTAATAACTCTAAAGCTTCGGCGTAATCATTGACGATCGGAACGCATCTAAAAGCAGTGACAGAGAGCTCACGCTTTACTGCAACTAGTACTCCGCCACCCAGAGTATCACCACGTGATTTGTAATTTCGATCACATCTGTAAATACTGTAGCGACCATCAAATAATTCACTATTATAAATTCCTTCTAAAAGCCATGTCTCACTCAAGCAAATTAGATCAAAATCAGATTGAAGAAGGTTTCTAAAGAAGATATTAGTTTTGGTACGCAAGCCCCTAACATTTTGGTAATATATTTTAAGTTTAATTAAAAGATCCATCGAAATATTACACTTAGTTCATAGTAACTTGCAATCATTACACAAAAAATTAATAAAGCATCAATTATACGCCAATGTGTTAAGTTAAAAATCAAAAATATAAGTATAAAATATGTCAAGTTTCGTAGAAGCATGAAGCAAGATGCTGCAATAAAGCCGCACGAACAAATTAAACTATAAATAACTAAGCCGACTGAAATGTACAGATTAGAGCTATAACAACAAAACCAAATTTTAACAAAAAGATCCAACATGGCCCCAATTTCAAGCAAAAACCAACAAAATATAACACCTATGAAATTTTTTTTAAATCGCCCTCGGAGCTTATATGCAGTACTGGGCTAACGTCAGACATGCGAACCATTATTGTGCAATTCTTCACCCAAACGATGATTGTGCCCTTGGTACTAATCCAGGTATTAAAATGGTTATTAATGTAGGCAGTAGTGATTCTGCTGTTATGGGCTGGAGCACCATCTTGCTGAAGAATTATTTGGTTTCGCTCTGCCTCGGGGAAACCATTTAACTAATTTCTTAAGAGATCCAGTATTTCAAGATACTTGACACTGTTTAAATGACCTTCGTACACGTGGACTCTAAATATTAATTCGTAATTTTTTATGGATAAATGACGACAGTGATAATTATTAATTACTGACACAAGTAAACAGATGGATCTTTAAGTTAAAGTGCTTAACTTGACCCATTCAATTTATAATTTAAGATTTCATGGTTTTCCTTTCATTTAATTTATTAAGTTTGTTAGAGAGATTTCATCCTTATTATTGACCCTAACGATCTATGCAATTAAAGTACAGGGTGTAATTTTTACAGTTTTTAGTCGGTTCGATTCCCGGGTGTGGCAAGCGAATTTTCGAAAATCTTTGAATGCTATTTTCTTTCTTTTCAAAATTAAAGGAATGTTTTCTTTGAGTACAATTTTCTATCTACAGTATTAAGAGTACTTTCCCTCCAGGTGGCATTACAAAATTCCACCCTGTATATAATTTATTTAAAAGTAAATTGTTGAAACCTTGTTTACAAAAATCCTTTCGATTTTAGATGCGTCTAAATTTTTGTTATGACAGTTATAATATTTATTGTGATAAATTCTGGTGCTTGTTTGTTATAGGATGTTTTTTGGCTTCTTCTTACAAAGGAAAAGTCTTACAAGGAGCAGTCTTTATGAGAACTTCAGAACCCGTGGTTACGCCGGTTCTCCTTTAGACTTTTTCGCTCAGTCCTAGAAATAATCGTCACAGATTTTCCCCTCAAACTAAATCACACAAGCTAACTAGCCTTCTACCAATAAACATAAGAACTATCTGCAAAAAGGCTGAATATAGCAGGTATTTCAAGGCATTCTAACAAGGGAAAGGCGTACCTAAGCTGTGCTTGACCTGGCTAAGTGTGGGGCAAACCTTATTACCGTGTTTAATCCTCTTACCAAGACTCCCCGTCTCCCCCTTTCCATTTAGAGGGGTAGGGTCAACCTACAACTAGTGAACGATAAAAATGGTAATTATTTTAATGGCAATTAAATGAGGGTCCTACGAGCTGAGGAGTTATAGAAAATAGGCCAAATCAATGCCCCAAAGTACGAGTGTTGTATGGACATAACAAAACTATATTTTTATTTATTATACTGGTTCATATTATAGGATTTTGGGGAGGCTTTTGTTCAGCAGTGGCAATGATAAGCGTGAACAATAAACATTCGAACCAGTTACGTATAAGAAGATCACTCAAACTTCTATCCCGTACAATAAGAACCTTATAAACCATAAACGTTTCCACTGTATTATAAAGAACGTCAAAGAAACTAATAAAAGGCTAAGAATATATTTTCCAAAGAGAAGTCTTTTCAGTAAATTTTCAGCATAATCTGCATTCATAATTGCCATTGGCGACCTAAGGCGAACTGCCTTGAATTAGGTGCTGCGTAAAATATGCAAAACTAATTCCCTTGCTTAAGTGTAGCTTCTCGGTCTTAGGGAACGAAATAATTAAAATAGAAGGACGTTCTAGAGACACGTGTCATCCATAAATGAAAAGCACCAAAAAATTCATACAAATAAGCTAACATCATCTCACCATAATCGTTTATCGTTTCCATTCGCACGTAATGATTATCTAGGAGACAGAGAAGATACATAGTGACTTTACCAAAGTAATAAATATACCAATCTAATCTATGGCTGGCTATGGTAAAATTTTTTGATGATAATATTAGTTACCAATCTAATCTATGGCTGGCTTTTTTTTGATTGTTTTGCTGTAGTTATACAAATTATTGAGTTTGATAGAACTAGCAAGATTTAAAAAGGCATTGCAACCTTCGGTTTATACGTCGTAGTCATTTGCAAATTCCGACATTTTTTTAAGTCAAGCTTTCACTGAAAAGATAGATAATGCTTTTTTTCTGAAAAACTTGTTATTAAAACAGTTTGATAAATGTAAAAATAGCGGCGGCCTTCGGGCAACCAAATGATGAATCATATTTTGCTAACAAAAACATGACCAGTTTTTATCTGCTTACATGATAAGTATCAGATCTAATATAAATATCTAGTGGGAGATTTAACATACAGTAGTTAAATAAATTAATTAATTAATAATGTCGAACAATCCACACAGCATCATCTAGTCCCAAGCTAAGCAGAGCTTATGTTATGGGTACTAGATGACTGATTTATAATTAATACAATATATAACATACATAGATATTTTTTTATCATATATAGAAAAACGACCAGAACACTGTATACTGTTTGTTTACTTTACATCTATTTTACTCGTGTTTCATGGTCAAATTGCCTATTCAGACATTTAAATATAATAACCAGTCACAATTGAATAACCAGAGCGGTAAATAAACGGGACAATTCACCCAAAAAATAAAAAAACACAAAATGGCGGAACAGCGGTTGACGTTGTACTATTTCTGAATTCAAAAACAAACCAGACAATTTTTAAACGTCGCGCAGTTTAGCTGATAACGTGAATTTTTGCGGCATTCGTTATTTTTGTAAAAAATTGAGTTTTTAAAGTTTTGGGACGCGGGACTGAATCCGATTGATATTAGGATAAGTTTTGCTTATATATTTTTGGCTCTGAGTGAGGAAAAACACACCGTAGACAAAACAAAACATAAAAATTAAAGCACAAATTCAATTCCATTCTAATTAGCACTGCTGGTTCATAGTTTACTGAGCTGAAACAGTGACTTCTTATAAAAAGAATCAGAATAACGTTTATAACTTGCGCTTAAAACACACGTAACAGTACTAATATAATAATATATTTATAATATTTAGTAATATAGTACATATATGCGTATCAAAGTTTTAATAAAATGGTTTTGTGACTATGTAGACAGTCGTAGCACTAATCTTCTCGTAGCTACTGTTAGCAATCTGTTGCAAATTTGACGAGCCTACGTAGACACTCCTAGCACTAATCTACTCCTATTTACAGGAAGCAATCTTGTAGCAGGAAGTAGCGGGGAGCACGTGGACCAGAACAGCAAGAGACAGGAGAGAATGGAAAAGCTTGGAGGAGGCTTTTACCGCCAAAGGCGGTCCTTACTAGAGGGAAACAGTATTGTAAATAATTATACATAGTTAAAGATTTATAGACAGTAATAATGTTTAAGTAAGATATTTATATACTTACATGTAATTATTTTATATTTAAAATATAAAATAATTATTAGTTTCTCTCTACATATGGTAAGGAAAAATAAAGCTCTTTTTATTTTTATATTACAAAAATAAAAAGAGCTTTATTAAGCTTGTAGCAAGAGTGCGTAGGCGCTCGTAGCACTCATCTAGCTACAGTAACGTAGCAAAAGGATATTTATTGTTCTGTGTCAGCAACTGGCGGCGGGTAGTAAGACCAAAATTAAAAGTTTCATAATGGTTTCTCTTTGTTGTAAAATAAAAAAACTGTTTTCACTAACTCAGAATTTATTTTTTATGAATAAATAAAAGCACCTTGTCCAGTCCAATTTATTTATTTATTACAAAAACAAAATCCACAGCTCTTAAACATATAATAAAGTAACCTGCAGCCATAAAAGGATTTTATTTTAAAGCGTTAATTTTAAATTGACTATCACTACAATGTAAACTTAAAAAAAATCCATCGATTTTCCGGTTACATAATATTTTTGGTATAGTTAAATAAATAAAATTATTAACTAGGGAATATGTTAAAGATTAACTACAAAGTATCCCTAATTGAAACGAAGATGAGATAACATAATTTAAACAAATACCTTTGTACCAATTAATTTCAAAGACTATACTTTTATATACCATATTATTTAACAATAAGTCCACTTTTCGCATACGCATAAGATAATTTCTAAAGCACGCTCCAGGTTATAAAATAAAGCCATAAAGCAAAACGTCACTTCACTTTATTGGAGTCGCAGTCAGCCTGATGAGGGCGGAAAACGCCGACGCGAAATCACATAAATTGAGTTTTTCTATGGGGAACGGGGACTGTGGATCGGGAACGTTGGTTATTTGTGTTTATTTCCAGTTTATGACATTCTACCGTCATCAGAAATAAGAAATAGATTCTGACACACGTAAACATCTTGGGGTCGGGGTATTGGCATTTATCGTGCTCGATATGGAGGACCAAAAATATAATTTGATTTCTGCTCCGTGGTTTTCATTTCTGTTTTTTCGCAAAGAATGAGATGAGGCTACAAAATATGGAGAACGGTGTTTTAGGAACTGTGTGATTTTATAATATATCTAATAACTTCTTTTTATAAATAAGTAGAGAGTCCTTTTTAGATACAAATTATAAAATAAAAGTATTTTGTTAGTTACAAATGAAAAAAACACTTTTTACTAAAAGTTTCTGTATCATACAAAATTGAAAAATTAATATTATTCAAGATTTTTTTTTATTAAAAGGTCCTAAAATTGTTCTTGAATCGTGAAAAGACTAGTACAACAAAGTGATCTTAGAGTAAGTACTCGTGCTGTATAGATAATCTGTGATAATTCATATTTGTCTTCACATACCGTACCTTGAGGTAATTAGTGTATAAGTCTTATGGAAAGAAGGTAGGATACCTTCTTTCCATAAGACTTCACTAACAGAATCCTAAATCATATTCAACACCACCCCTATATTCTGCAGCTTCATCTTCCTCAATCATTATAATTCCCACACCCTTGAGGTCTCGAGGCTCCTCGAGCTAATGGAGGTAAAGGCGACCCTGCTGTTAATGTGCTGGGAGTAAGCTTCACTTTTGAAGTGTTTTTAAGAGAATAGATTGGCGACTAGCCGCTACATTAGTGTGACAAAGAAGGATGTAGTTTTATAATGCATTATAACAATAATATATCTTTTATCTGTACTAAAATTATAAAGAGGAATGATTTGATTTTTTTTTTAAATTAAGTAGGCTCCAAAACTACTGGACCGATTTGAAATATTTTTTCATCATTAGAATCCTTAATTTACTGTGATGAACATAGGCTACAGAATATTTAAAAAAAGTTAGGAATCCGAAAAAGAAGCCGGGGCGGACCGCTAGTAAACAATAATTTTGATGTTCGTCGAAAACATTAGAAGAAATCGTTCAATCGTTTTATATAGCACTAGTGGCCCGCCCCGGCTTCGCACGGGTATTAAACAAAAATTTCAGAAATTATACACACTAAAACGATAGGTTTCACAGTTTTCATACGGATCTTTACTTTTTTAACAGCATTAGGGTTTTTGACATTGACTCAACATTCCAAAACTGACACTGGCCGTAGAGAAAAAGCAAGCACCGTGCGCTATACAACCTCTTTTTCTATTCTGACGCGCCATAATAGAAAAAGAGGTTGAATATACAGCCCACGGTTCAATTATTGAATTTTTCATGCGGATCCCTAACTTTTTTGAAAATATTATATAGCCTATGTTCATCACGGAAAATTAAGGATTCTAATGGTGAAAGAATTTTTTAACTCGGTCCAGTAGTTTCGGAGCCTATTCAATTCAAACAAACAAACAAACAAACAAACAAACAAACATACAAACAAACAAACAATCAAATCTTTCCTCTTTATAATATTAGTATAGATAACATAACAATCTAGGGTTTCACGTAAACAGTTAGTGGACGTAAGTTCACGAGTTCGTAAGTAAATCATTATTTAAATCATTGTAGTTACAGTTGAATCAAACGTCGACGACACGTGACGAAGAGTTGAAGTGTAGGTACCCTACAAAATGTTATTTTATCTGGGTTCCTAAAAGAAGCCACAGAAGAAAATATAAAAAAAATCTAAACGTTTAATAATAAGATAAATTCTTCTGTTTTACTTCAATTTGTATTTATTGCATCATGATTCCATGGAATATGTACTTGTTGCTATAAACTTACGTAAAGGTATTTCATGAATTATCGCCTGTAAATTTAGGAGGATTGACCAGCCAGAGCCAGGCAATCTAGATAAAAGCCTCCTTTCGGGCCTTATACGAAACGAGGCCTGTTTACTGCCATACTACAGTAGCACAGCATATATTGGAACAGCTAAGTTAAGTTACACTGATTTACCGCCCCAGTAGTATATCCCCGAGCATGCACACCAAGGAAATATTTTGGTGTACAAATTAGTGGCTCTTTTACTATCATGCGGATTTCTACTATCGTGCAGGTCACGTAACCTATAATCTATATTTGTAAAAAGGGGTGTGACCGCCAACTCACTATGACGTTTTCTTATTTAGAATAATCCCAGTAGATAAGTATTATTTCCTGGTCAATTTGGGTAATGAGACATGGGGCTTTATTACCAGTTGTCAACCAACGAAGCAACAAAATTGAACGAACTATTCTCGAACAGCTGCATTGAGACGTGATATAAACTTACTCGCGAGTTTATATCGTTGAAACGTTATCCCGCGGCGAAAGTAAACCTACCTGAAGAAGTACTGCGAATGAAAATATCAATCTGGTGAGCTATTCACGCTAAGAATACGTCTAATATTTATGAGCAATTTCGCCTCGGGACAAAAGTTTGTACAGTGCGCGTCAAAATAAAGTATCCCCCTTGTCTACAAAGTATTTACGACTACTTCTAATTCCCTTGTAACTTATCACAATGCACATGCAATTATTTATTACGCCTCCGCGCTCAGGATCGAACCGCCCACCATACTCAAAGTCTGAAATTCCCAAAAATAACAACTATTGTGTCCCACATACATTGAGATAGGGGCGTACATATATGTGATGCGCACTGTACAATCTGCAGATATTTGGTCTGGATTTCTAGCTCTTAGTGTATGTATAAGATAATCATCTATAGATGTTACAATTATAATGTATACCTATCAGTTATCTAATACCCATTACACGAGTTCTGCTTAGCTTGGGGCTAGATGTTGCTGTATGGAGCGTCGACCACTATTTATTTATTTGTTACTATCGGTCCGCCCCGGCTTCGCCTGGGTATTCAACAAAATTTAATTATTCATGCGGTACCTAAATTTTTCGGATAATATTCTATAGCATGTTCATCTAGGAAAAATTTGGATTCTAATCGTGGAAGAATTTTTCAAATTAGTCCAGTAGGTTGTTTCGGAGCTTATTCAATTCAAACAAACAACACAGTCTTTCCTCTTTATGATGATGATTATGATGATGATGATGATTTTATAATATCAGTATAGATTTATCCATTGATATAATGTACTACATCTATCAGTTATCCTATACCCATTACACGAGCTTAGCTTACTTTGGGGCCAGATCATACTGTATTGATTTATTTTTATTCCAGCATCATCAACCTACCTACATCCTACTAATATTATAAACGGGAAAATTTGTAAGTAGGTATAGATGGAAGTTTTACTCTTTCACGCATAAACTACTAAACGGATTCTGAAGAAACTTGGTACACAGAATGGTTTATGACCTGGAATAACATATGGGCCACTTCTTATCCCAAAAAATTACATGGGTTCGCATTGCGTATTTGAGGGAATAAAGATAACTGAAACACCAATGCACATTCAAACTCTGTAATGGCCGACAATCAACTCACGGTCGCAAACCACTCTCATACATTATATAATGCACATACACTAACAGTTCGGGAGTTACGCGGGTGAAGACGCGGACACCAATCTAGTAATCGTTATAAAGATACGCTGAGGTATCCTTTGAGAGCCCACCTGTCACCCTGTACCACTGAGACCGATCCGTCTTCGTAAGCAGCATTAGTCGCAGACACTGCGGCATCAATCACTTGCAATATTCGAGCTGAAAACTGAAGGTGATGTGGTTAGGGTTTTAAGTTAATTCGAAGCAGACAAGAGGGATCTACGAATGACCTATGAATGTGATAACGTGGAGGATCTGTGAATAACCTGTTCTACGATTGAACATGGTGAGTGGAGTTTATGATAGTCTGATTTGTCAGTTTCCCTGCATTTGTATGGTTTATTTTTGGTGTTTAGTTTCTGAAGAAATACACTATTCTAAATTTCACTTATACTTTACCTACTAGTAGTATAAGTTCTTGCAGCTCTGTTAGGTATCAAAGATGGCTTTTTATATCAAATTTCTCATAATTTCAGTAGACAACTTATTTCTGTAGTTATGAATTAACGTGAAACTTGTATAAAGGCGACATTATTTCGTTTGGAATTATATTAATAATATCTGTGATCTGAAAAGAGTCTCCGAAAATAAAATTATGGTAGAGCCATATAAGTTACGCCATAAACGGTCTTCGCAATTTATTATTAATAGAGTAGTAGTCTACTAACTTGTGAGCGATTTGCACGCGGCTCGCTTTGAATCGCTCGCAAATCACCAGTGTGATAAGGCCCAAGACTAATCCTTTCATCCTACTCTGTGCACACTCTGTAACAAGATAATTCAATTCCTATCGCAACGTTTGCAACCTATCGCTTCCCAAACTCCGTGCCCACAATAGAACGATAAAAACGTTCCGTTCCTGGCTAAATTACGTTCCGTTATTCCGTAGCTATAATGAAAGCAAACAGAGCGATCGGCATAATGAAATCTACTCGTTTTTAATGGCCCTATCGTCCTCAAATGGGTTTTTCGTGTATGCCGGAATTACGGATGTGTAGAGCAGCTGATAATATTATTGGAGTGACGGAAAGAAAAGACTTCTGTGGAAAATATAATAATAGTTTTATATCGAACAGTGGGTAACTTTTCTATACTAATATTATAAAGAGGAAAGATTTGATTGTTTGTATGTTTGTTTGTTTGTTTGTTTGAATTGAATAGGCTCCGAAACTACTGAACCGAGTTAAAAAATTCTTTCACCATTAGAATCCTTAATTTTCCGTGATGAACATAGGCTATATAATATTTTCAAAAAAGTTAGGGATCCGCATGAAAAATTCAATAATTGAACCGTGGGCTGTATATTCAACCTCTTTTTCTATTATGGCGAGTCAGAATAGAAAAAGAGGTTGTATAGCGCACGGTGCTTGCTTTTTCTCTACGGCCAGTGTCAGTTTTGGAATGTCGAGTCAATGTCAAAAACCCCAATGCTATTAAAAAAAAGTAAAGATCCGTATGAAAACTGTAAAACCCATCGTTTTAGTGTGTATAATTTCTGAAATTTTTGTTTAATACCCGTGCGAAGCCGGGGCGGGCCGCTAGTAAGTGATAAAGCCGCCTTTCTTTTCCTTTTAGGCACAAGTTTTACAGAATAAAGTATTATATATGGTAGATAGATATCTACCTTATTTGATTTTAAATGTTCACTGTAATAGACGCCCGTTCTTAGTATAACAAAACTCATCTTGAACAATATAAATGTATACAAGTACGATTTTTCTTTTTGTGAAACGGTTCCACATCTGGCTAGAAGTGAAGTGAAGTTCGTTTGAAGTAAACGTAACATTATGGTGATATATCACTATCAAGATTTAGAAGCAAGAGTTAATCTATACTAATATTATAAAGAGGAAAGATTTGATTGTTTGTTTGTTTGTATGTTTGTTTGTTTGTTTGAATTGAATAGGCTCCGAAACTACTGGACCGATTTGAAAAATTCTTTCACCATTAGAATCCTGAATTTTCCGTGATGAACATAGGCTATATAATATTTTCAAAAAAGTTAGGGATCCGCATGAAAAATTCAATAATTGAACCGTGCGCTGTATATTCAACCTCTTTTTCTATTATGGCGCGTCAGAATAGAAAAGGAGGTTGAATATATACGCACGGTGCTTGCTTTTTCTCTACGGCCAGTGTCAGCTATGGAGTGTCGAGTCAATGTCAAAAATCCCAATGCTGTTAAAAAATTAAGGGATCCGTATGAAAACTGTGAAACCGATCGTGTTAGTGTGTATGATTTCTGAAATTTTTGTTTAATACCCGTGCGAAGCCGGGGCGGACCGCTAGTAACAATTAAAAAGCCAATAGAGTCGAAACTACGCAAACATTGCGCCAATCTGCGTAAAGCGTAACGTCGCGAGATGACTTCCGAATCCAATTTGCGGTTCCGTCGTTATTCGCGATTCGTCGATCTAAAAGATAGAAGCTTTTATGTATAGATGTGATACTTATAACATTTGTTGTTTATTTCTTTCGTGGATTCAGATTCAGGTTCAGATTCAATAACTTTTTTTTTTTTTAGGCTTACAAAATAAGCACAGATTCAATAACTTATTTTTTTTTTGGCTTACCAAATAAGCGCTTAGACAAGTCAAATTTCATACAGACAATTACCCAATTTTCCTGCTTTGAGTAGCCGTCTGATACCACCTTTAAATCTTCATTGTCAGATACTTGGATACTTTTTACTAAAACTGAGTTATGTGGCAGATACTTTACTTAATTATTAAAAATCTAAAATGTTGTAAAACAATTGCAACGAAATTCGTGGACAGTTTGCATAATTTTTGTGTTGATTTATTTAGACAGGCTAATTTGTCCCCAAGTATTATATAAACCACAATAGAACAGCTGGGTCATTACACCATACTGTAACCATGCTTTTAGCATGGTATTTTGCTCTAGGCTTATATTTATTTTCTTATCTTAAAAACTTCATAAATAATTTATTGGGGAAATGTCGTTCCTAAAAATAAAGTAATAGGTAGTTCTAAAAATTAGAGTTAATGGTAGGTATAATGTAATAATACAAATGAATAGGGCAAAAATAAGGCTTTTTAAAATTTTTTTAAAATTTTCAAAAATGGAAAATCCAATTTTTTTGTAGCTAACAGATGGCGTAGAGTTTTAACTGTGAGGAGCTATTGTCGATGGGATGTCACGTTCAAATTTAATCACGGTCATTTTTATTTTACGGTCTCGTATAAAGCTTCTTCTTTTCAGTTTGATCCTTCGATCACGGAGTGTTATAGATGGATGCGATAGGGAATTATTTTGCGTAACTTTAGAAACGTTTAGAAGTAGTATTTGACCAACGTTTTTCAACTATGAATTTTTTAATTTTTGATTCAAGTTTAAACCCACTTGGCAAGAAAAATCTGAATACAATGATGATTTATCTGAAGTTTCACGGTTGATCATAATTACTTTAAAAATTATGTTTTTTGTATATTTTACCGTTCAAAACTTATACCTACTCCTTTTGTATATAAACACAGGTTATCTAAGAATTTTTTGACTTTAAGAAAACGCTTCATTAAATAAATAAATATTTCTGGACAATTCACACAGCATTATTTAATTGATTGTTATTTATTATTTATTCATTATCATGGTTGAAAACGATTCACAAAAAAAAGTGATTTAATGCAAAATGTAAACCATAACCACAGACCGGAAATAATAAATTATAGCGCTTACCACAAAGCTTTAAATAAAATAAAAAATATGTTAAGAACATCTTATCACTTTGATTTGATTCTTTCTTTGAGGCTAATCAACCCAGCTTAACTCATATTCTAACCGTTCCTGCGGTCTTCTATGGACTGTGAACACACGTCTGGTAGTGGGTGTTAGATTATTTATAAACGAGTCGCAGAAGCTACGAACAGCAAAATTAATTATTTTGTTAACTATAGTTTCTAAAGTAGGGGACAGTATGCTATATTGTACCAGTTGATTAATCGTACCCATTCATATGCTTTTTTGATTTTTATATTTTGCCTACAGTTTCTATTTATAAAAATATAAAGGTAATTCTATCAAAGTCGCTAAACTAAAGTTACTTACAAATGACAAGAACATTCGTGATAATATTTTAGAAAGTTACGGGATACGATTTAGCCAACTTTCCCCTAATATATTTTATAATTTCGGGGCTATCGTAAACAGATTAGTAGGTATACTAATAGAAACCTTCTACTACAATTTTGACTAGAAGCCGTATGAATTCGTTTAGAAATTATTTAAATCGAATAATTTATCGTTACCTGAAAAGAAATACAATGAAATGAACTTTAATAGTAGGTAGCAAAAAAGTTGACCACACACATTTCATTGAAGCCCCAAACGTAAGTACTATGATGATATCTATAATTATTAATATTAAACTTATATTTTGAATTGTACAGGCTCCGAAACTACTGGACGGATTTAAGATAAAAAATTATTTAACCATTAGAAACCTAAATATTTCCTGATGAACATAGGCTATAGAATATTTTCAAAAGTAAGAGCTTAATTAAAATGTCAATATATATCTTATCGAAATTTTTATGAAGTTCTCCCAATTTGTATGTGTTTGAAAAAAATATGAAAATTTTATTAAATACACGTGCGAAGCCGAGGCCGACTGGTAGTATTCTATATACCTACAACGTGGCAATGCAGCCTAGCAATAGCGTCTTGAGATCGCTTCCGGCTGTATTGATATTAATCAGTTGAGCTATGTGTAGATTATTTGCAACAGATATTGTTAGCTCGTTGCAAAAAAAATTGTACCTACCTGTTATATTATTTTTATTTTCTATTACAGAAAACCGCCATCGCTCGTGGTGTAAACCGCTTCTCAAATTATTTACATTCTCTTAATCAAGTGGTTGGAACTACTATTTCTGAGTCACTACACTAATGTAATGGGAAATCAGTGATTGTATTGAGTTCAACCAAAAGATTGAATTGTGTTTTGTAACTCTAGTGATACAGGTAAGTAAGTAAACAAGAGTTCAATAAAGTCTGGTTTATGAGTGAATTCCCCTATTTGTATAATAAACTATAATAAATTTAGTTACATAGGTTTATGATAGGTACTCGTAAGTGCGTAAACAAGAGTTCAGTATGGTCTGGTTAATGAAGAATTGTTTTTCGCCTATTTCACTTAAAAAACCCTGCAGGCAATAAGTATTTTTGATAACTATAGTAGTTTAGTTACATAGGTTGATGATAGGTACTTATAAGTGCATAAACAAGAGTTCAATACCTCTATAGTCTGGTTGATGATGTATTGTTTTTCGCCCATTTCACATATAAAACTCTGCAAGCAATTAAGTATTTTTGGTAATTATAATAAATTTTTAGTTACTTAGGTTTATGATAGGTACTCGTAAGTGCGTAAACAAGAGTTCAGTATAGTCTGGTTGATGAAGAATTGTTTTTCGCCCATTTCACTTACAAAACTCTGCAGGCAATAAGTATTTTTGATATCTATAATAAATTTTTAGTTACATAGGTTTATGATAGGTAAGTGCGTAAACAAGAGTTCATTATAGTCTGGTTAATGAGGAATTGTCTTTCCCCTATTTTACTAACAAAACTCTGCAGGCAATACGTAATTTTGATTTCTATAATGAACTTTTCGATGGATAGGTCTATGATAGATAAGTGCGGAAACAATAGTTTAGTTTACCTACCTGTATGATTAGGTATTGTTTATACCCTATTTCACTAACAAAACTCTGCAATCAATAAGTATGTTTGATGTGTATAATAAACTTTTCCTACATTTTCACACCTCTCGACGACCTCCGTGGGCCTGCGTTCGCCTGCGGCGCAGGAGGTTGCGGGTTCAATTCCCGCCTCGGCACAAATATTTGTACGATCTGCAGATTTGTTCAGGGTGTTCTGGTCGTTTTCTATGTATAATAAAAAATATCTATACATGTAACAATATTGTTTTATGTATATCAGTTATCTAGTACCCATAACACAAATTCTACTTAGCTTGGAGCTAGATGATGCTGTGTGGATTGTCCGGCATTATTTGATATGTATCTCACCCCAGTCCCAAAGTAAGCAGAGCTTGGGTTCTGGACAGCTGTTCTGTGAGCTATGAGTCCATGTACAAAATATACAATAAAGGTATTTTAGAAATAAAATGGTTACAGTGAAAATAGTCTGGAAAATAGCGAATAAATTCAGCGTGGAAGTTTTGAATATTGCACGAGTATCGTAGATTTATAGCAAAATTGACTGTTGAGACGTGATGTATATTTCCAACGGATTGGACATGAAAATCTTAGCGAAACCAGATTTATAGCTTTGTATTATTCGTTGCTGTAATACTCTTGGGATATTTATTTTATAAGATGTATTTGTGTGCTGGGTATCGTGTAAGTTGAGGATTCTCGCGAACTAGCTATAATTGGAGGCGCTTCGGCCGCATTCGAAACCAAGGTTCGAAACCGGTTTCTAAATAAGAATAAAGATACAGCTCATCTCCGAGATGCCAGGGCCTTTATTCACTATAGCCAAACGCGTTACACATATTCGTCAAGTATCAGACAAAGCCATGTTTAGAACACGTTATTTTCGTGGTAAATTTTTTTTTGTGCTCTTTCTATTTTGCATGAAACAGATGCTGAAAAATACCAGGGAATCGAAGTAAATTGTTATATAAAAAATAGTTGACGTAAGTAGCATATATATAATTAATTTAATATTATATTTATTTAAAAGCACAAAAGAATTTTAAAAAACCGCAAAAAAAATATCTCGCGCTAAACCGTGACGATCACCCGTGACAAAGTATCTTTATTGTTTACTCGCATTACTCAACCTCAACCCTCAGACGCTTTAATCCTAATCCTCAATACGTATATCTGAGCAGGTGCCTGGATCTTATTAACATCTCGAGTGAGGGAGATAAACGATGTAGTTTTGACGACGACACCTAAAAATAATGTGACCTGTAAAAACCCTAGTTGCTCATGCAAAGTAGTAAGTTTGTATGAACGTTAATAATCGGTTATAGAAGTGACACTCATCAAAGGAGGTTATCGATTTCGTCTAGTGTGAACGCAAAAGTCAAGCGATTTGACACGATGTTGGTTTCACTCGACACCGATTTAATTATTTATTAAGTAAATACCTCGTCGTTTTTTTTAAAGAAATCTTCAAATTCAACTTAAATTAGAAGAAGACGATTAAAAGTCATTTATGTTATATCTTTGAAGTTGAGTTAATGATCAAAGATCACACTATTCAAACAGCTTCACCAATTTCCGTCAAACATAGCACATAATAATATTTTATGTGGTAGAACTCATGAAAAACCAGTTCATAACACGTCTACAAACATAAACACTAACGTCATTATAAAAAAAAACTATTTTTGCGTCGAGCGACATTGTCGAGGGTTAGAATGAAATAGGAGTACCGCTTCTAAACTAAATTATTAACAAATTCATAGAATGGATAATGCCAGAAGACAAATTGTCGAATAGAAACCGCTTGTTAAGGGTCAGGGTTTCGCAAAGGCTGTCTTAAGATATAAATTAAGTGAAGCTTACAATCCGTTGAAAAATTGCCAGACAGGTTTTTGGGAACGAAGGTCGTGGGATCCCCTGTTTTATTTATTTGGACGCGGAAAAATTGCAGGAACTTTGTAAGTTTTACTTTTCCTCGAGGTTTCCTTGTGTCACGAAGGAATCTGGATAGGGAGGTTCTTAGAATGTTTTCAGTAACAATTTTTTTAGAATTTAGCAAAAAAATATCACTGGACAATTCATACAACATCACCTAGCCCAAAGCTAAGCAGAGCTTGTGTTACTAGATATTTGAAATAGATATATATGAAATAGATAGATATTTTTTATTATAATATAGAAAAAGACCAGAAGGCCCTGAGCAAATATCTGCAGATCATACAAATATTTCTCCCGAGGCGGGAATCGACCCCGTATCCTCCTGCGTCCTGCTTTTGACCGCGTTTGCACTCGTTACTTGAAATTTTAAAAGTATATTTTATTAGTATTTAAATTATTTTATTTTTATATTCAAACTAGCAATTATCATTAAAAATAACAAAAAGACAAAAAAACTCTCTTTCAAAAACTCAATGGCCTCAACTATTATCAAGAAGAAGCGGTACAAAACGAAACTTCTAACTTCAAGTAATAACTTCTAACGCACTGCAAAGTCTGGGCAGTGATTAAACCAGTCTGTACTACGTCACGTAAGTAACGGCACAAAGCCCCTGGCAATGTTTGTGCAGGAAGGTTGCTGACGTATATCTAAACTACATATGTGTGTACAAGAAGTGGTGTGCTATAAGGGAACGAAAATACCTACATAATACGCTACAATAACTTCTGCGGGCTATGACGTCATGGAAGGAATAAGTAGTCGCGGTGACGTCACAGATTTGAAGGTATGTAGTCGTCGCCGACGCGACGGGTGATGATGATGTAAATGATGATCATGCATGACTCACTTTATTTTAGGAGCTGGTTATGTTTGGATATACATATGTATGTATATTTTTATGCATGTTCGTTAATTTTTCTACAATTCCTAATTTTTGGGCTTAAATCCCGCCTCGGGACAAATATTTGTGCAATTATTTGTCTAGGGTGGTCTGGTATTTTTCTATATAGGTATAACTATAATAAAAAAATTCTTATATAAATAATATTAAAATGTATGCCAACCTAAAATATAATACCTAAGCAGAAAAATAAAGCAAATAACAAAACAAATAAGTTACAAATATTAAGAGAATATTTTTTGCTACAACCTTTCTTTTATTATAATTCTTTGAAATACCCTCAAATAACTCAAGAAATGTACGTTAGTGTCGCATAGTAATGCGATATAGTAAATAATACAAAGGTGTGGAGTGTTTCCACTGCTTGGTTTTAGTTCGCGCTTTCAAGTGCATTGTACGTTAGCCAGAAAAGCACTATAATGTATGGGACACAGCGGGAGACAACATTAAACTGAGAGAAAAATTAGCCAGCATAATAAATAAATAATGCTAGACAATCCACACAGCATCATCTAGCCCCAAGCTAAGCATAACGTTGAGTGAAGTCTAAGTCACTGCTACGCACTAAATATTCAATCTTGTACCCTACTAAGGTTACTCTGTGTATGTGTAGTTAGTTTTATTTAGCGAAATATTTTTTTTTCTTTCTAGCCATCGTAGAAATATATCTAGTTAACTGTTCGATCCCCAACCCGCATGCCCAGCGCCATCCATGGCGCTCATCAGGGGAGGCCTATGTCCAGCAGTGGACTATTATAGGCTGTTGATATATTGATATACACCACTACAGTTTAATTACCAGAAAAAAAAAATTAGCTGCTGTAAATGAGGGCTACCATTGTAAATGTGAAGTTAGTTTTTATGTTTTACTTTTAATAAGAAAGTTACATCATGTTAAAGTTTTTTCGAAATTCTGGACATAGTACATTGTATAGACGCGCGCGCCGCCCGCGCCACCGACTACCTACCTACTCTGTTTATCAGGAACCAGCTTTTCACCACTTAAAAAATACGCGCGAACCATTAATGTGTACTCTCGCGACGTAAATTGATAAGCCATTGTAATGATATGCGAAACGATAATTACGCAACAAGTGCGCCCGTACCACTGAGGCGGGCGCGCGGCGCGCGGCGCGTGCGGTGCGGGTGGGGAAGCGGGGGGAGGGGTAGGGTCCGGTGGTCAGCAGGTTGAGCTTCGACGCGAGTTTGCTAAAATTTAATGAATGAATAGTTGTAACCGCGAAATTACGCTACGCCTACCACAGAATAGTAAGTGTTTAATAGTTAGTATGCCGGTTTATGTTGTCTGTATTTTTAGCGATATGTGGACAAATCTTTGATTTAATTTTTAATATTTTTTATTTCAAATATGGATTCAGTAACTGCTACAGATATCCCAGTTTTTTTTTTTCTGGTAATTAAACTGTAGTGGTGTATAACTGTTGGATGTTGTAAGAGCGGACTAGGAAAACCTGACAAAGGAAGGGCAATACCTACGACTTCTTCTATTTAAAGTTTTCAATGAATATACCTTTACTTCTGTATACATCTTTATTGTGTATGTGTATTGGTGTATATATCACAATAATTACTTCACCGTAAAGTCTTTATTTTGTTCCTTACATTTAAAAACATTGAAAACCGATGGATAAGACAATGGGAACAAATATTATGAAAGCGCACTGTTTCTTACATGTCGTTCGTGTCTATTGTGTATGTCTGTCTGTGTGGGTGTGTGTGTTTTTTAGTTGTAAACCTTTACTATGATCGCTTATACGCCTGCTTCTATCACCGTATTCATCTTGCGCTGGTGTACTTCCTACACAAACTAGGTTTATTGTCAACCCGCTTACATTCATAATTTATCTAAAGTACTTTGTTCTCAGTGTACCACCAACGTATCCACATGATAGGCCGCAGCTAAGTGCGCGCGGATTTAAAATTCCATTTCCGGGTACGTGATCGCGTAAGTTCCGTACCGGATGTCGGAGTATTGTTTACGGACCGGAAACGGTCCGGATACGGTAAGTGTTCGAGTTCTGTCGACTGTACCAGCTTTATGGATATTGATTTTCGATATTATTTTGTTGTTGGCTTCTGTATGGAACTTTGTTGACTGAGTTTGTGTATGGTTTGATTCAATTGAATACATTTTTGATTTAATTTCTCTACATTTATAAAAACTGGGATGTTTGTTCTTTAATTTTTTAACCTCAAGATGGAGTTGTAAATGATTTTAGATATATTTAGATTAAGTTGATAAATTTCCGCGCCTTGAATACATTACTTTCTATACACAGAGATACACAGCACAAGCCAATAATTATGACTGACTTGTGCTATTAAAATATAATCTATTATAGATTATTACGTCGATACATAACGAGGCACGCAGCGGCACTTGTGTGTTAGTATCTAGCAAAGAAAGAATGGGGTTGTGTTTTATTATTGTATTACGGTTTGGCAAATGTAATAAAAAAAATTGTTAATCTTATAAGATAAACAATTTTTTTATTACTTAATGATTAAATCCTAGAACTCTGTAGAACTTGTTGCTGAATTAAATTATTTTTATAATATAACTTGATAATTTTCAATTAAAAAATTTAGTCCTACGGAAATTGAAGTCCCGTTAGTTCTTTTTTTTTTTCACTTTCACAACGCCACAGGGATTTATTTATTCAGTAAGGAACGCCAACAGCGTATATACAGCACATTTTTATACATAAGCTCTTTACATTTAAGGTTCTTATATAATAACAGGCGGACACCACATCGTAATAACATATAAACTATAGGCACTAAATATAAAAGCTATAGGAGATCGTTATAAAGATGAGCGTCTGCTGTAATTTTCGTAATACATGATGCTGATTACACATTGAACTGTTATGGAACTTCATGTGCCTATAGCCAGCACGATCTATGGACGTTTGAAACGCTTAACAATAGATTGAAAGCAGCACCAATATTCTATGTGAAGCATAGAACAGGCTTTAGATTGTGCACACGGCTTGAGCCCGTTGTACAATAGCAACGGGCTCAAACTAGTTAGGAGGTAGTTCAAATAACAGATTGGTACTACTTTTATTTCCGGCTAAAAAAGTCTATTACCTCGTCTATAGGATGATTGTTTTAGAAGTGATAGTAGTGATGGCCAAGCCCGAAAACACGAGAATAAGAGGAAAGTCGAGAATTACGAGTATATCATGCCATCGCTTTATAAGAAATTAATAACTGTATTATATCGTTTATTATTTTTCTTTTGACGGAATAATTTTAAAAACTAGACCAATACGGTTGTCTTTGCACTTTAATAGGGTATATAACCTTTATTAACAAAGAACATTACAATGACTGAATTAGAGCTAGTATTTACAATTGAAAAAACTGAGCTAACTCCAAATTGTGGCAAAAAAAAACCATTTTAAGTGCAAAGTTAGTTTAACTTTGCTCTTAAAAAAAGGAAATTAGTTTCAAAATTAGTTATTAATTTATATGCATCAGATACGCATCACACACATAGTCATACTAGTAGACCATGATATAACATTTTATACATTAAAGAATTGTACAAAAACAATATAACAAATAAATAATGCCAGACAATCCACACAGCATCGTTTAGCCACAAGCTACAGAGCTTGTATTATGAGTACTAGATGACTCGCAAACTACAAAAAGAAACATTGGGACGGAATAGACATAACGATATAGACAGGAATGGCTGATAACTGAACCCAGAAGCCGTATGTATGAAGCATTCAGAGTTATTCATGCACACGGTCCAATTTGCGCAGCGTGGCAGGCGGCGATATCGTCCGAATCATTTATTGCACTAAAGCCTATTCTACTTATCAAAGATTCATTACGGCTTGTCTATATCTATATCTATACTAATAATATTATAAATAAGAAAGATTTGATTGTTTGTTTCTTTGAATTGAATAGGCTCTGAAAGTACTGGATCGATTTGAAGAATTCTTTCATCATTAGAATCCTAAATTTTCCCTGATGAGCATAGGCTATAGAGTATTAGCAAAAAAGTTAGGAATCCACATGAGAAATTCAAATTTTCGTTCGTCAAATACTTGTGCGAAGCCGGGGCGGGACCGCTAGTTTTGAATAAAGCAAGCGAGGATCTGAGGTTGGTCTACAACATAATCTGTTAATTCAACATAATGTGTTAAAAATGCTTGACAAAGAGTTGACAAATTTACCGGTAGGTACTACCTACTGCCTAATCTCATTATCATTTTGTATAGTTAGTATTTGTATACAAAATCGATAAAAGTTCGAAACCCTCGACGAGCAAGTTACACTAGCATTTTACGAATCTTGTTTTCTACGTAAATGAAAAACGTTAGGGAACCAAACATGAACAAAATAGTTCAAAGATCATAGTTTCGCGGAGAAAGAGAGCTACCGAGCAGATTATATTTACGGAGCTGATATTCCCAGCTCTCCTGAGAGTGAAACGAACTGCGATTTGGTTCAGCGCGTGATGTAATTACCGCTCGTGGTTGTATACTCGTAGTAATTTTAGAAGCAAAGGTCGATGTATAATTCTTTTGTAAAAATTGCGATATAAAATGATAGTGGTTACGCTCGTTCATTATTTTTCTATATTATTTTAAAACTTCGCTGTTTTTGGGTGGTTGTCACGCAATTAGGAATGTTTTATGGTATGTTACCTATTGAAGTGAGCAACTAGTCAAAGGTCGCGCTCAGGGATGCAATGAAGTTTGCACTCCGGCGCAAGCAGTCTACGATACACGCATCTCAAGGACAGACGCGTATGAATTATCGCGATCACCCGCCACGTTAGAACTTTTGGCTCGTGTGATTAATTAGCAGTGTACCTAGTGATATCCAAGGACTTCCAATCGAAGGTGACTTCCGTATCCCCTACACTCCAGGAGGGACATCCCGCCGCCGCGCCACGCCCGAGACGAAGTGTGATCCGAGGTGGGTGCATAGTGTAAAGCATTTTATTGTGTGATTAGCTTTCCCAAGAACAGCGACAATTCTATAGGCTTTTTTATATCCGCCTTCCGCAGGATTTAATTGAGGCTTTAGTACCTAAAATAACTTTGAATCTTAGATGTACCAACTCTAATTGGCCTAAGCACCCGCATAGAATTTAGAATCAGATTATAGGTTCTTTATTCACCATTTCTGGTCCTTCGGGCAGGATTAAAGCCTAAATTTGGGTCCTAAAAGTCTAGATTATTGTTTAAAAGGTTACGAAATTGAACTATTCATTTCTTACATCTTGCATATCGTCACACGAATCTCACCTCTATTGCATACACGTTAAGGCCTATTTTCTTGTACAAACATCCTTGTCTACCGGCAGAAAAAATAGAAATCTTGTTCGATTATTTCGCATTTTTTGTAGATAAACTGTTGAATTTCAAGAAAATAATAGGGAATTCATATCGTAAAATAAGTCATTGCCTTAAAATCGTTTGTATTTCGTTAAATTGTATATCTTTTTTTCTGCTCGTGCAGTTCGGGGGTAATTCGAAATGTGGGAAGTCCACTTGGTTCACTTTAACCTTGAAAGGTTATTTGAATAACTAGGTAAATGTTCTGGATTGTCTTAGATATGTGGTTAATACCTACCCAGGATTAATTAGATATTCTTTTGTTCATTTCGTTGTCTTGTCCATATCCTTATAATTATAACATTTAATTAATTAATTAATGAAAGTCGTAGACTCCTCCGCATTTGATTAAATTAATGCAATTTAATCATTAAACTTAGGTTAACAAATAAATTTATTTGGATACCTAGTTAATAAGTTCGCTTCGCATTGTTTTAGATGGAATGTACCTACAATCCATTCATAGTACGCTCGCATCGCATAAGTTGTTTACGATCGTTATCTACCTATAAGTAATGTACTAGGTGACTTTGATTTTTTGACGAGAATCTCTAATACAATAGGTAGGTTTGCTGTCGCATCGCATTGTTTTCATAACTCGCATTTGAGTGAATTAATATAATTCATTCATCTTAATTCGCACGGCTTACGTTATTTTTAAGTACTTTGAAATTTCTTTGATTTTTTGATAGGAAATTCTTAGTCATTTTTAACGTAAACTAAATTGTTTCAATTGATTTTTTTTTCTATTGAATCTTTAAATTGTTTTATAGATTTTGAATTGTTTCAATTGATCATACCTTTGATTTCTTGATATACCTAATTAAATATTTTTGTTAAATACTCGCGCCGCGTTTTATAGGGTTCCTTACTGTTAGAAAATAGGTGGTTCCGTATAATTTTTAGAAGTTAAGTTTTTTTTACGCATTTAATTTACTGAACGCATTAGGGTTCCGCTTGTTTGTAAACTTTATTCGATACAAGTTTTAAGTTTTATTTTTGGTTCTTTGTTTGTATGGTAGCTAATTGGTTCTTTTAAAATACATATTTTTTCTTTTCCTTAAAATATGGAGGATAAGGTTCAATTAAAACTTTATATCGCAAAACGCGATGCAGGTTTCGCACGCGTCCAAGCTATTTATGAATCATCAAAGGCTTTGACAACAGAACGCGCTCGTAGGTCATTCATTGCGCATTCCAAGCAAATTGATAGCTTGCGCAGCGAATTTAGCGAAATCTTAGATAATGTTAATCTTTTGTCGTTAAAACTTGACGATAAATACGAGATTAATTACCAAAGTTTAAATGCGTTTGATGATTTGGCTTGTGAAATTAAGGATACCTTAAGCACATTATTAGAACCGCCGCCGCCATCGCCTTCTGCAACCACGAGCTCGGCTAGTAGGAGTGCGTACCATATAAAGGTACCGAAAATCGAACTCCCTACGTTTGACGGAGACATACAAAGTTTTCCATTCTTTTATGAAACCTTTAAAAGGGTGATTCACACAAACTCTGACCTCTCGGATTCAGATCGTATACATTATTTGTTAAACTGCCTCAAAGGCAAGGCAAGGAATGTGTCGGCAGGTTTGTGTCCCTCCGCGGAAAATTACCGAGTCGTTTGGGATGCGCTTATCGCAAAATATTTAGATACCCGTGCGCTCGCTGTTAATTATTTAAATCAGCTGTTTGTCTTAAAGTCAGGCGGTACATCTTCGCCCGCTAACTTGGAAAAGGTGTTTGATAAATTTACTGCAATTATAGCGGGAATCAAACAATTAAAAATAGAAAAACTTGATGATTTCATTTTTACTCATCTGGGCCTCAAATTAATTGACTCAGATGTAGCAAAACATTACGAAATGTCCTTGCGTGGTCAAAAGGATCAAGATGTCGTAGACTACGACTATTTCGTAAAATTTGTACGCGAACAAATTAAAATAATGTACCGCACAACAGCGCCCCCGCGCGCGGCCGCAGTGGCCCGCTCCTCCTCCCCTTCTACGAAGGTGTCGCAGGTCTACGTAGGCGTAGCTAACAAATGCTCCCTGTGTAGCAAAACCCATGACCATCTATTCAAATGCTCTGGGTTTCAAAAATTACAGCCATTTGAACGATTTAAGTTTATTAAAGATAATAAAATGTGTGTCAATTGCTTAAGTCAGCAGCACACTACCCTGAAATGCCAATCGAAAACCGGTTGCAAAAAATGTAATGGCAAGCATCATACAATGCTTCATTTTGAAAGACCGCCGCACGTGGAAACCGCCGCGATGGTTTCCGCCCCGGTATCCCCTAATATTACCCCCGCATCTACTCCTTCTTCGGGCCCACTTGAAGTATCCTCAGTCGCTCCAGAACGGGTTGCTTTATGTACACACTCAGCGGTACTAGGTACTAAACGGACTACCGAGGTTTTGGCTACCGCTAAGGTAGTAGCTGTAAATAAAAAGGGTAGGGACGTTGTGATCAGATGTCTGCTAGATCCCGGTTCGCAGAAGAATTACATCACTACGCGTTGTTGTCGCATGCTAGGTTTACCTATCCGCGCGGACTCTATTAGTACAGTTAGGGGTATCGGTGGTACATCTCAACCTGTTCGAGGTTCCGTCGATCTTACGTTTAGCTCGCGACTGCGTTCATTGCCCAAATACCATATCGATGCATTAGTACTGGATCAAATCACCGGCGAACTTCCGCTGTGCGGTATATATGTTGCTGATTTGAATCACATTGATCCAAAACTAACCGCTGACGATACTTGGGGAGTGCCGGGTAATATCGACGTTTTACTCGGCGTAAAACTGTTCGCTAAGTTGTTGCGACCAGGTAGCGTCACTAGTGCACCCGGTTGCCCGGACGCCTTGGAGACTGTACTAGGTTATATCTTTATGGGAGATGCACCCGTATTGGATCCTCCTACAGACACGCTATCGTTCTTTTCAACTTCATGCCTTGATAGTTGCGATCTTCGTAAATTTTGGGAGATTGAAGATGTCTCAGCCTCTACGGTTGTAGACATGGACGATAAACACTGTGAGGAGTTTTATCGATCCACCATCACTCGCACTCCGAATGGGAAGTATGTAGCTGCCTTGCCACTCAAAACCGACGCATCTGCGTTGGGAAGCTCTTTAGACATTGCTCGTCGGAGGTTCTATAGCCTAGAGCGTAGACTTAAGAAGCTACCTAACGTTAAACTCATGTATGATGACGTAATCAAAGATTATTTAAATAATACTTATATTTCGCTACTGAAGAACGATAATCTTCCGCGTGTTTCACATGCACAGGAGTCTCATGAGCGACAGATCGCATATTATATCCCACATCACGCTGTCATTCGCGATGATAAAACGACTACAAAGTTACGTGTAGTATTGGATGCCAGTGCGAGTACAGACAATGGGTTATCGCTTAACGACATCCTGTACGCAGGTCCAGTGCTTCAAGCGGACCTTTTCAACATTTTGTTGAATTTTAGACTTTTCGGTGTCGCTGTTTCAGCCGATGTAAAGGCTATGTACCTTCGTATAGGCATACGCCAAGATGATCGCTCGCTTCAACGCATCTTATATCGGTTTCACGAGGACGAAGAGCTCCAAACCTATGAATTCTCAGTCCTACCATTCGGTTTGAAGTGTTCCCCTTTCATCGCTATTCGCACCATTCAACAGCTGTGTTTAGACGAAGGTCCGCCATTTCCTCTGGCTGTGGAAATATTAAAGCGAGATATTTATATGGACGACATAGTCAGCTCAAGCCCTAGTATTGAGCTAGCCACAGAATCAGCTCATCAGCTGATAAAAATATTTTCGCTAGGTAATTTTCAGCTAACTAAATGGTCAAGTAATAGCTCTCGAGTGCTTCAGGCTATCCCTGAATCATTGAGACTTTCGCATAGTTTAGACCTTAACAAAGATCTGACACAAAAAATACTAGGCCTTCGTTGGTATTCAGATGAGGATTATTTCGGATTCCAAGTAAATCCGGATGACCGCCCATGTACGAAGCGAAATATTTTATCGTCCATCGCACGTCTATATGATGTTCTAGGGCTTGTTGCCCCTATGATTCTTTACGCCAAGCTTCTTATAAAAGAGCTTTGGCTCGCAAAAATAGGCTGGGATGATGTCCCGCCGACCCGCATTGTTCGCGCCTGGGAACAATTTCAGGCCGAGCTTCCTATAATTTCAGAAATGAAATTCGCACGACATGTCGGTGTCGTAGATCGCTGTAAGATCACCTTGGTTGGATTCGCAGACGCTAGCGAGAAAGCCTACGGTGGAGCTATCTACGCGCATGTGGTCAAACCCCATGGGGAGATCGTTGTTTCGCTAGTTTGTGCGAAATCAAAGGTCGCCCCACTAAAGATTATTTCGCTAGCTCGTCTTGAGTTATGCGCCGCACTCCTTTTATCTACTCTGATAAGACGAGTTTATACATTATACGCAGCTCGCCATGCCATTGAGGCTGTCGTAGCTTTTTCTGACTCAACGGTAACGTTGAGTTGGATACATTCTGAACCGCACCGCTGGCACACATTCGTGGCCAACCGCATTGCCAAGATCCACGAAAACCTTTCAGCTGAATCGTTTTTCCATATGAAAGGCTCGGAAAATCCGAGTGACTGCCTCTCGCGTGGTTTGACGCCGGCTCAGTTGCGCCATCATCCGTTGTGGCTTACTGGACCGACATGGCTTAAACTGCCACGATCCGAGTGGCCAATCAAGCCGTTTCGCACCGATGAGACACAGGAACTTCTAGAAATGAAGCCCATAGCTCTCCCGGTGATCGCACAGGATAATGTGGAGTCCTCTTCGTGTATCTTGCATGATCTAGCCTCTAGAATTTCTAATTGGTTAAAATATTTGAAAACAATATGTTTCATCTATAAATTTTTGAAACGGCTCCCCAAGGGACCCGTTACCGCTTCGGACCTTACTTTCGCTGAAAATATGGTTTGGCTTACAGTACAGAAAAAATATTTTGAACTCGACCTGGATCGACTATCTCGCAGGCAATTGTGTTCCAAAGCAATACAAAAACTAAGCCCGTTTCTTCATAACGGACTCATTCACGTCGGAGGCCGCCTAGCTAATTCAGAATTGGATTTTGATTCTCGGCATCAGATTCTCCTTCCACGTCAAGATCGTACTGTAGAGCTTTTAGTCTCACATTATCATATTAGTAACTTTCATACAGGTCCCAACTTGCTCGTGTCTCTGTTACGACAGCGCTATTGGATCCTGTCCGCACGACGAATCGCACGTCACATTACGTTTAATTGTAACATTTGCTTTAGAGCCAAACCGCGTCCCGTTTTCCCGGTTATGGCTGATCTTCCAAGATCTCGTGTAGAGACTGCCCCTAAAGCTTTCTCTCATACTGGATGCGACTATGCGGGGCCTCTACAAATCACGTTAGTTCGTAGCAGAGGCCAAAGAACTCGCAAGGCATACATTTGCCTTTTTACGTGTATGACTACAAGAGCGCTCCATCTTGAGGTTGCTGCTGATCTCAGCACGACAAGTTTCTTGCTGGCATTCAAGCGGTTTCTATCACGTAGAGGCCCGGTGGAGTGTCTTTACACCGATAACGGTACTAACTTCATTGGTGCTAGGTCATACCTACGTGAACTCTATCAATTCTTGGCTAAAGAGTATCAGCCCTTGTGGGAAAAGGAACTGGCAGATCATCGCATAACGCTTAAAAATATTCCTTGTCGCGCTCCACACTTCGGTGGATGTTGGGAGAGTGAAGTCAAGAGCGTCAAAACGCATCTTTTCAAGGTGATCGGTCAGCAAATCCTCACCTTTGACGAGCTTAATACTGTATTGGCTCAAGTTGAAGCCTTGTTGAATTCAAGGCCCCTATATTCGCTAAGCTCTGACCCTTCGGAACCGTCTGCATTAACGCCGGCACACTTCTTGCATTCGAAACCGCTTGTATTTCTTCCCACTCGTGATGTTAATGAAAATCGATTGCATCTTATTTCGCGATATGAATTGACCGATAAGCTTGTCCATTCTTTTTGGAATAGATGGCGTAACGAGTATTTGCACACTTTACAATCCAGACAGAAATGGAACACACCAGCTAATCCTATAAAATTAGGGATGGTAGTAGTCTCCATGCAAGACAATGTTACTCCCTTGCATTGGCCGTTAGGTTTAATAACGGAAATATTTCCGGACAAAAACGGGATAGTTCGAGTCGCCTCTGTAAAGACTAAAAGTGGGATTTTACAAAGTCGACCTGTTGTGAAGTTGTGCCCTCTGCCAACTCAATAAGTTTTACAGTAATTTTGTGTTTTGTAATTAGTTTAAGATTAAGATCTTACATCGCATCATGTTTAGACTATAATTAGTTTAGCGTTAATTAGGTTTAGAATTTCATCATGTTTCTATTAGTTCTATTGGTAGAGCAAGAGCATGTTCATGACTTTAGAATGGAGTTTGTGACGATATGCAACTTATTTTTATTAGGTTTAGTTAACCTATTTCAATACAGGATTACATAATCCTCTATTTCCTATTTAATTTTCTCTCTTTTGTGTTTCGAAAGTAGGAACTTTCAAGCCGGGGAAAATGGTTACGCTCGTTCATTATTTTTCTATATTATTTTAAAACTTCGCTGTTTTTGGGTGGTTGTCACGCAATTAGGAATGTTTTATGGTATGTTACCTATTGAAGTGAGCAACTAGTCAAAGGTCGCGCTCAGGGATGCAATGAAGTTTGCACTCCGGCGCAAGCAGTCTACGATACACGCATCTCAAGGACAGACGCGTATGAATTATCGCGATCACCCGCCACGTTAGAACTTTTGGCTCGTGTGATTAATTAGCAGTGTACCTAGTGATATCCAAGGACTTCCAATCGAAGGTGACTTCCGTATCCCCTACACTCCAGGAGGGACATCCCGCCGCCGCGCCACGCCCGAGACGAAGTGTGATCCGAGGTGGGTGCATAGTGTAAAGCATTTTATTGTGTGATTAGCTTTCCCAAGAACAGCGACAATTCTATAGGCTTTTTTATATCCGCCTTCCGCAGGATTTAATTGAGGCTTTAGTACCTAAAATAACTTTGAATCTTAGATGTACCAACTCTAATTGGCCTAAGCACCCGCATAGAATTTAGAATCAGATTATAGGTTCTTTATTCACCAGATAGATTTTTTATGTTTATAAATAATAAATAAATTTATCATGCTGGACAATCCACAGAGCATCATCTAGTCCACAGCTAAGGACCGCTTGTATTATAGGTATTTGATGACTGATACAATATATTACATAGATTGATAATCGTTAATAAACATAGAAAACGACCAGCACAGCCTGATCAATTTGCACAGCGTACAAATATTTTGTTCTGAGGCGGGAATCGTATCCTCAATCTAGTCGGCCTCGGCCTGCGTTGCAGGCCGACCTCACCACAGAGATCATCTCTTACGTCATTTATTACATCTTCACGCCAAAACTACTGAACGGGACCGTAATTTTGCAACGAGTTAGTTTTTGACCTGGATTAACATATAAGCTACGAATAATAAGAATGTAATTCTGTCAGTATGCATATTGCCTTTTACGTTTTACAGCTAATTGAAGGTAGAAAATAATAATAATAATCCACAAAAAGAAAATAATTTCTTCAATACAAACACCAAAACGTGCCATAACTCAGACAATTCTTCCAGACGCCATAAAACCCGTATTACACATTCATGTTCGGCTATAAAACTCAAAAAACACCTCACAAGATTTCTCGCGTAAATGTTTTGTGAGACAGTTTTTCATCAGAAATCATAACCGTTTCTGTTTATAAAACCTTTAGGATTCAAACGACGTTTAAGTTGAATATTATGGAATTAAATATGGATGTGTTATTAATCTGTTTGCTTGTCCTACACACACTAACTCCTTTTTTATTTTAACATTGCCACAAATATGTCATCTCATCGATTGGGGTCCAAAAATTGGTACAAAACTAATCTGCTAATCCTATGTCTATCTATGAGAAATTCTTTTAATTTTACGTTTTTGGAAGGTTTGATTTGCTACGGGTGCTACGGTTTATCTATCTGCTACGCCGTAGAGCAACTACGCCGTAGCTATCCGAAATGTAAGATCAACTCAAAAAATTGTAAATTCTGTACTTTTTCTGTTTAGATGTGCAGTAAGAGAATTATGAGCCCCTATGAACAATAAATAGCAAGTCAACATTTGAAACATCTGTTCGTTATTTGACCATTTCCTAAATAGCTTGGTCAAAGAAATTGAAGCGCCTTGTCCACGTTCAATAAAGGTCTAAAACCGATGTTGCCTCGCTCTGTCATAGGTTTTGTAGCCAATCATATCAAACGTCATTTTACGACAACTTGACCAATAGACTGACCATAGATAGATCGAAATGAGCGTCGATGATAAGCCAGGCTATACTATACCTATAGCGAAGTGATTATGATAAGCGCAATGAATTTAAAACCCAAAGCTTTCACTTTGCACTAAGGCATATTTTACCATGCTCGTTTCCCATGACGTATTTGCCTAAAATCGCAAGCCACACTGAGCTTAATAGTGTTTCACTTCTCAAATTAGCATACTTGAATTTTGATTAGCAGTTAAACACAGAGTTCAAAACTTTACGTAAAACGGAATGTTCTGCCCCCATTAAATATTCGTTAATGACACATTAATGGACAAAACCTTTGTAATTATGCGTGGTGAATGCCGTAAATTCTACGGGTGACAGATTTAACGTTTCAATTTACGTAAGTGAGTTGGATTTTGACTGTTGGCTAAATTACTCTGCGTTTTTGTTTTTATCTGGTTTCGCTCTCTGTGAACTTATAACAACAACAAACAAACTAATTAGGGTAAAGTAGGCGGTCACCGCATGGGAAAACGTGCTTCATTGTAAAAAAAACTTTTGATAATTGTTGTCACAATTTTCAAAAAGTATTGTTACTAGTCTTTACTAATATTAAAAAGAGAATTTGATTGTTTGTTTGAATTGAATAGGATCCAATACTACTGGACCGATTTGAAAAAATCTTACACCATTAGAATCCCAAATTTTCTGTGTTGATGATGAAATAATGCACTAAATATTTTCAAAAAAGTTAGGGTTCCATATGAAAAGTTCAATTTAGTTAAATACCTGTGCGAAGCCGGGGCGGACTGCTGGTCGATCATAAAATTAAAGAGACGTTTCGAACAAAGAAAACTATATTTAAAGAATAAAAATTAGAAACCAACTAGCATTAACAATAATTTTAATCAACAAAACTGAATGCATTTTCCTATACTTAAATTGAAACTATCATTCACTTTCCCTGGTCTTTATTAAAAGCATAGAAAGCCTTAAGCAAACTAAACTGGGTTAAAAACTAAAGCGATTCCCACCAGCACGCCTCATTAAGCGAAACTGTTAGCATAATGTTGTTTGACAAAGACTCATAGCATAATTAGTGCGGGCACTGCTATAACATGTTATAACCGTTATAGCAGTTATAGCCATTAGTAGAGGTCACGCGATTTGATTCACAGGTGTTGGCGCCTTGCTTTACCTTGTTGTGCTTTCATATGCTTATCTAGATGGTATTTATATTCATGGTGCTTGCTGTAAAATTTATTTTTCAATTAATTGTATAACGTCTGTATGTAGAAGTAAAAACAACCCCCTTCTTCAAAGACGTGCAAAAATTCAGGTTAACAAAGATTAGCGCCACTGCTATTTCGGTGGGTGGTTTAAAACCGCGAAATGGCATTTAAAAACATTAGGTATGTAAATTCAAATAGTTTGTAAGTTTAATTTTCTCTACATTTAATTTTTTTGTTCATTTTCATTATTCTTGCGTTTATTTTAATTTCCTGACGATGCAACAAACTACCACTATGTCAAATTGCGTTCCGTTGGATTCGTTTAGAAATTTTGTTCTGATAAGTTTCCTACAACGTCCCGCATACATTTATCTCAAAAATTTAAAGCAATATAACATAAATCACAGGAACCTTTTAAATTCTCTCTTATTTCGGAAGCAGCAATACATTCTAGAACATTCTAATATTCGAGAACATTTTCTTAGTGCGGTAACGATGGCCCATAAAACCTTATATCGAAAACATTGGTACCACTTGGAAGTGAATACTGCGTAGATGTGATATTCATAAAGGCGTTTAGGAATTAAAAGTAGTCGTGACTGCTTTACATTTTCAATCTTTATAATGTCTGGCAACGACAGTAAACAGTTTTTTTTTTTTATTGGAGCAAGTATAATTTGCTTTTAAGTAGAAGGACGATTCATTTACCCATTTTGTTAGTATCCCTTGAGATGTTTTACTTTATTTTTAAGGGCTGTACATCTTTACACCATTCTTTCCCATAATTTTACATTGTCTTGACTTGTATATGTGTGAATAATAAACGTTTTACTTGGTTTTTTTTATAATCATATTTATTTTCAGGACCTTTATAAATAGAACATGGCGGTCATATATTTTATAGTGAAAATATCCAGCAGTACTTATTTTAATGTACTGGTTACTAGTAGGTAATAATAACTAGGATGTATATTTTTAATAAGTGTGTTTCCTAAATCCAATGCATCTCTTTTTCATTATTGTGTTGCCTAGTAGTTACTTAAGTATGTATGTATGTAATATAGACTACAAACTATTTTAATTAAAAAAGTTACACGGACTATTTTCACCCCTTTTAACCCTTAAAAAAACCAAAAACCTACATAATCTCTCTTCTTAAACCTCCCTGTTCCATTAAAACCCTAATAAATATCTACCTAAATCTAAAAGTTCCCATGTAACGGAAGTCAAGTACTATCTAGTTACACATCTAAAAGACAATTATTACCTATTTTATGGGCAAACTACGTTACAAGTCAGTGGCAATGGGCCAAAGGCGCGCGCGTTGCATAGCAATACCCTTAATATTTATTGCACCTATTATTAATAATGTTCGCTGACGTTTCATAAACAACAACATAGTTGACGTAGAGTGGGGAATTGTTTTTGTGCTTTGTTTTCGAGAACTCCTCTAATAATATAATTCTCTATAATAGTCTAATAATCCCGTTGAGCAGATTATTCTGTTTGTAGGGATTTATTGACCAAGCCAATAAAATAATGTATTTTTTAACCTTGTTTCAAGAAGAAGGTTAAAAAATACAGTTTTATTTAACAAACAAACAAACTGCTTAATTTAAACATTCCATTTAGCTTAAAAATATTTCGTCAACACAAAAGCGAGATCTTTTCAACAAATGCTTTGTGCCTACGAACAATCCCTGAGCCTCTTTGTAAAACAAATAAAATGAAAAAAATAACGAGCGATAATTATCCCTGTTTCATTTGAACAAATAAGAAACAAAGAGATTCATTAGAATAAAAATCTTAAGAAAATAATCGGGACAATTAAGGAGCGGGCTACTGGGCTGTGAAATTATGAGCAAAATATCTTCAGGATACGGTACTTCAAGGAGCTGGGCTGGTTAGGTTGGGTTTGCCTGTTTAAGCAGGGGGATAATGCACAAAACACTCCCATGCGAGATGTCAGTGCAGATCTTAGTTCCCCCACTCAGAATTAGAATTAGAATCTTTAGGATAGGATAAACAGTATAAATAAGTATAGGTTGCAAAACGTTTGAAAATATAACCTTAGAGAATTTGTGAAGTTGCACTGTTTGAGATAGTTTGCAACTGCTCGATAATGGCTGTAACCCGTTTTTTTTTTCAATACTAACGGTTTGCCCCGTCTTCGCAAGGATATTTAACTAAAGTTTTAATTTTTTTTACTATAAAAACTATCGTGGTTTGATGAATTCATTATGAATGTAAGCGGGTTAACTACGAACCTACTATATGTTGTACTTACGTTGGTGTTCTTACAACATATTATAGGTTCGTAGTTAACCCGCTTACATTCATAATGAAAGTTTTCATTTTCATACGGATCCACAACTTCTTTGAAACTATTCTATAGCCTATGTTCATCAAGGAAAAATATGGATTCTAATTAATACTGAAAGAATTTTTAAATCAGTCCAGTAGTTTCGGAGCCTATTCAATTCAAACAAACAAAGAAACAATCAAATCTTTCCTCATTATAATTTAAGTATACATATAAACAAGATTTGTAAAGCAGCACTTTTTGAGCTAGTTTGCATCTGCTAGATAAAGGCCGTAACCCGCTTATTATTCAAATTAGGAATGAGCTCCTATTTTGGTTAAACGTCGAATTCACCTCATAAAGGATAGATAGATAGATAGATAGAAAGATAGAAAATTCTTTATTGCACACATAATAAAACAATAACAAACAAAATAAAAATTACAAGAAATGTGACAATTGGCGGTCTTATCGCTCAAGAGCGATCTATGTCAAGGATTTATGTCATTATTTTCTGTCCCAGCGCCGCGCTTGTTACAGGGACGTTTGTAGATACTTGTTTTGTTAACACTTTAGTACCATGTCATGGCATTTGAATTATCTTTTTATTTTAATTTTCTTATTATTGTATAATTTAAGTGTAATTATTGTATGAGTCATGGTACTTGAAATAAACAATTTGTATTTTATTTATGGGTGTGCTTATGGTTTATGGTATAATATTTGATTCGTCAAGTCTTATATATGCCTAAAGAAATAAAGTTATTGAAATCTAAAAATCTGCCTTCTGACGATTAAACTTATTAAAACTATGAGTACCTATACTATAAAATATATATCAAACGAACTCAGACTCGATGAATCTATGTTTTTTCTGTTACAGAGTCATTTAGCCAGTTTCCGGTTCCGTCAACAGATCAGCTCTATGTCCCCCGATTACCTCAAGTAAGCCAAATTCCAGCTCAATTATAAGCCAAAAATCAAATCAAATCACAAGTACCTACACAGGTTTGGTATGTTACAAGTTGAACGAAGAGACGACAAAAGTTAAAAACTGCGGCTTAGAATCTTCGCCCGCCTATTGACATGACTTTACAGTAGAGCTATAGTAGAGAATTAATAAAAGTGTGCTTACAATACTTATAAATAGGTACCTAAATATAAAAAGAGTTTAACTTGCAACATTTCATTAGACACAGGTGAAATTGAATAACAGCTTTTTAAAATGCTGGGATGGGAAAAGAATGGGATTGATGAATGACATCTTATATGCTGTCACGTTGCCGTGTGGTGCCGGCATAGAATTTCACCACCCCAACTCTTCCCGTGGGTGTCGTAAGAGGCGACTAAGGGAAACACAGCGGGGGGCGGACAGCAGCGCCTTCTGCAGAACAACTACACCCAACTGCGATCCCCAACCCGCATGCCCAGCGTGGGGATTATGGGCAATAACCCCCAAATAATGATGCCATCTATGGCGCTCATTAGGGGAGGCCTATGTCCAGCAGTGGACTATTATAGGCTGGTGATGTTGATGTTGATGCTGTCACGCCCAGACCGGAGTCGAACTGAGCATGAGATGACGTCATGCTCAATAAAATCGTAGATATAGAGCATTAAAAAGTATTTCAATTCAAAAAAGAAGAGTATAAGAGACCGGGAACCATGCTGTTTCCTCTACCTTATTTCAAAGTGTAGAGTTAGCACGTGCTTCTGACATAATCGGGTCACCGTGCGCTGATCAATTTCAATAAGCCAGCAAAATTATACTATTTCTTGTATAAAAACGCTTTCGCTTTGCGAGTTGGAATAGTTTATCAATAAAAGTATCCGACCACTTATTCAATAGGTTTTTTTTTGTAATCTAGGGTTTTGGTTCTATAATTCCTTTATACTTATTGTGATTGGTTAATTTTGGAAGTTCGTTTTTTGATCTCTATTTTTCACTCATCATCATAGTCCATTGCTGGACCTCTAGGCCTCCCCTAATGAGCGCCATAGATGGCATTATTGATCATTTGAAGGTTTGCCCTTAATCCCCACGCTGGGCATGCGGGTTGGGGATCGCAGTACGGTGGAGTTGTTATGCAGAGGGCGCTGCTGCCCACCCCCCGGTGTGTTTCCCTTAGTCGCCTCTTACGACACCCACGGGAAAAGTTGGGGTGGTGAAATTCTATGCCGGCACTACACGGCAACTTTTTCACTTACCTAGGCTCTAATTTGGTTAAACAATTGCTTTACTATGACAATGATATTGTCGAATTAGATAAAATAAGGTCTACATTTGTGTCTAGTGCAATTTTTTCATTTTAAATTAAATGCATTGCATAGTTTTTTTGTAATAACTGAAAAAGTGCAAACCCATACGGGCGCTATTTGCGGCTCCCGCTCAGCAGCGCTTTAGGCCCTGTTTGTTGCCGGGGGCCATCGCCTGAGCGGATATCATGAGAATGGTACAAACCTTCAAATTTTTTTCATTAGTCCTTCTATGTAGTTTCTTTTATCTAAGGTTTTATCCGAATGATTTTTCGAAAAAATATGCCAATGAACTTAATTATTGATAAGGTGCAAAAAAACGTTGTGTTACTTTTAATATCTCAAATTAATTTAACTCATAAATAAGTTTAAAATGGTTTTTTTTGACTTCAATGTAAACCAGTTTATACGTTTACACGTCTCTGTAAAGATCCACTGCATTTGATTGGATGACAGGATTTATTTTCGATAAATTATTGGGAGCTTTGTTAGTCCCAACCGTTTCCTTACGAGCTTAGTACAGTCTTAGTCTTGACGTAACCCTCATAGGAAATAGTCAAATACAAATACAAATACAAATCGTTTATTTACAAAAAGTGTGATTACAGTTGTAGTTTGAACACTGTCTCCTGTGGTAGCTACAATGTAGCTGTGTTACAGGCGAACAGCTTCTTCCCATGAGAACTTCACTATTGTAATAGTCAAGTGGTGTAATATCTGGCCATCCCACCGAACCTTGAGTGTACGTAATGTAAGGTAATATTGAGATACTAAAAGTAATTTCTAAAAATTTGCATTTTCCTTTATTGTTGTCTCATCTTTGAATTCTGTGTTTATTTAGGTGATCTATTTATAGAATCTATTTCAAACTCATTTCAGAGAGGGTGTAAAAAAGCCCTATTTAATCACAAAACATATTCGAGCCAGCTTTTAAAATGTTACCTAGCTACGGAAAAGTATTTATAACCCGCGCTGAAGGTCATAAATCAATTGTCAAAACCAATGTCAAACTGGCTCTTATGTAGATAAAGTGTCTACTTACTAAATGTGCGTGTATCCAAAATAGACAGGGTTCGTGTTGGAAATCGACCATTTATGAAGCCTGAGTCACGCATTGATTGTGTTAACATTGGGATTCAAAGAAATTTAGAAACTACGTCGCTGGAATAGGATTTTATTCGGATTGGTAGTGAAAAGTTGTGGGTTTTCGTTCCATAATAATGGGAAAACGCATCTTTTATTCAATTTACATGAAAAGTTCTTGCGGCGATATTTATTTCGTAAATAGATTTGTTGTAGTTTTAATTTATCAAATTTGAGTTTTTTTTATTGATTTGAGTTGTAGTTTTATTTAACAGAGAGAAAGTCATTTTTTCCAAAAATCATGTGTATGGATGTTTAGAAATAATTTTATCGAGTAATAATAGGCTTCAGAGATAATAAAAAAAAATGTGCATCGTCGACTTGAAGTAAGTTTCAGTTCGTCCGTTTTGTCACTATTCAATGTACCTATACTGTGTTTTTGCCTTGCGGCAAAGATAAATCTAAACTTTTTGTCCCATTTTGTGCGACGAGTATTATCTTAATAACTAAAACAAGTAATACTGAAGTCATACAAAAACAAATTAGAATTGGCAAATACTAAAATTCAAATTTTAAATAAACTAAATTACTGTGATTATTTCCTATTCACATCTATAATATTCGTAGCTTTATCTTTACAGAAGATGCTTTCGTGAGTTTGGAAATCCTATAACCAAAACTTTATCTTTATCTTTCCCTCATGATCATCAACACTGAAATATTTTAGGTTTGTTACATAACTTCAATGTCACCTACTCCATAATTATTGTCTATTAATATTAGTGTATGCAATACCACATAACAATATACATATAGGTACTAACCACATAAAATATTTAGTAGATGCAACACCCCATAGCTGTAATATCATCATCATCATCACCAGCCTATAATAGTCCACTGCTGGACATAGGCGTCCCCTAATATACATACATTCATATACATAACCTCGCTAAAAACTCCGCAACGCTCGACTAATAATGTTAGTCAAGCGTTGCGTGTGTTGAGCGCTGACCAAAAAATTTATACTAGTAAAAATAAAAATATTATTTTTATATGTCGGTCTTATTTGGCGACAGAATCAAATCTGCTTACTTCTGGGGCTACGGAGATCGTCAATTATTATGAGACCCACCACTCGAGGGCAACTTAATTTGCGAAATGAAAAATCCTCCATTTTCCTTTATTTCTAATCTCTAAAACAGCTTTGGTTACCTCAAGTGAGAGGAGCGCCACTCTCAGAAACAATGTTTTGAATTCGTTTTATGAAAACTCAATTAGAAGTTTAAAAACTTACATAGATAATGTTAACGCTCGAAAAATAAGTGAAAGGGTCTGATGTCATAGATCTTTTCATTACATTTTTAACCATCTAACTTTTCTTTCACTTTTCACAAAGGCCGTGTGGTACCGGCATAGAATTTCACCACCCCAACTCTTCCCGTGGGTGTCGTAAGAGGCGACTAAGGGAAACACAGCGGGAGGCGGGCAGCAGCGCCTTCTGCAGAACAACTATGTACACCGAACTGCGATCCCCAACCCGCATGCCCAGCGTGAGGATTATAGGCAATTACCATCAATGATGCCATCTATGGCGCTCATTAGGGGAGGCCTATGTCCAGCAGTGGACTATTATAGGCTGGCGATGTTGATGATCTTGTAAATTTTCTTACATCAAGAAATTAAGAGAAAAGCAATAGCTTTATAGATTCAGTAAATATCTACCGTGACGTGAGCTGAGAGCAGCAAGCAATGCAACCAAAGTCTTGGCGACGCTTCCGACTGGTATTGATATGAATCAGTTGTGCTACCTTGTCTGTAAAAGACAACATCCTTGATTTTATTTAACCAATCATTTTTGGAAACTACCTTTTATAGAAACCTAGGTAATAATTTTGAATAGTTGGTATCACAATCACAAGTATAACATATTAAAATAGGATCACCCTTACCAATACAGAAATAGATAAACAGAAAATACTTAATTATACCACAAAAAGACAATAGAGGAAGTATAAAGGGCGGTATTATCGCGTGATATGTGCGATCTCTTCCAGGCAACCTTGGGATGGACTGGACATGAAATAACAATATACGGTGGTACTTAAGTAAAACAAAATAATAATAAAGGAATACTAACAATAAATACCAGAATATTTAAAGTAATATTTAGCCCACAAATACTATATAAATTACATATGTATATAATAATTAAACAAATGTCTAACGATTCTAAGTAATGTTGTACTTCTGTATATATTTTATCAAGATGTGGCATTACGTTTTCCATAAACAACCCTAAAATAAATTCGGAACGGCCTCGTTGTACAAACTTTGTTTCCTTTTCTCTTGAAAAAATAAAGATTACTTCTTTAATTAATTAAGGAGACCTTTTAAAATAAACAATTAAGTCTGTAATGAGTCTTGTTTTTCTCTTTTTGCGAGAAAAGACTGACTTTGGCGCGAAAAGGTTCTAATTGGGAAGACGGAGTGTTGATCACGATGTAATTATTTGGTTTAGGTGGATAATTGGTTTATAAATTTATGCTTTGAGTCTCTGAATTTATATTGTAGTAGAAAATAATTACGGAAATTTCCAACGCCATCATGTAACTTGTAAATAAGTCTCTCTTATGCAAGTAAATTAAAAACAAAGAAAATTACGATAGCTGAATAAAACAAATACAAATAGTATTTACACATATCTATTTCTATGTTACCTTTTTAAAAATCCATTTTTGTTATCATACTCATCGTTCAGCGTGCATTAAATTACGTCCTGAACGGGATTGAACCTACAACCCTTCACTCAGGCAGAACGCCAGGATTCTAGAAATGACTACCTATCTATATCTACGAGTATACCTATTTAATATAGATAAAGATTTGATTTTTTGTAGTTTGAACAGAATAGGCTCCAAAACCACTTGACCGATTTGAAAAATTATTTCACCAATGTATTAAAACTTTTTTAAACTTTCACGATTTGTTGACATATTAAAGAATAATTATCGGGTATTTATCGCGTACCTTTAGTTTTTATTTTCCCCTAAGTTTCCATCGCGTTGCAGCGATCGTGGTCACAAGGCGACTGAAAATAAAAACAAAAGGTACGCGATAAATACCCGATAATTATTCTTTAATAAGACATTAGTATTTTTTGTAAATACCTGTGTTAAGCTGGGGTGAACTACTAGTACACTCACTATAAATATATTATATGTATGTCTCACCTTTGACAGCAATTGAGGGTAGAAGAACAAAGCACTGTAACAGGAGCAACACCGCACTCCTGAACATCTTCAAGTCCCGATTGTCTCGCCAAACATCTTTGTTCACAGCAATCAACTTTTCACCGCGACTGAAACAAGTGTTAATGTTAAAAGGATAAGAAATGGTAAAAGCTAACACATCTACATATTAAAACAGAAATCTATCAATACGTCAAGTTTGACTTAAAAGTAACGTTAAAACAGCGCAGTTAATGTAGTTCGTATTCAAATAATTCAAAAATAATTAATAAATCTCTTTTGACATTTGAAATTTCAATTAAATTTCATATTATTATTCGTAGCTAGTTGGGTAACTCGTTACTCGCGCGTGATCTGCTAATTCCATAACTAAGTGCCGTAAAACTCCTTGCAAAAATTAAACAGCATTGCTCACTCAGACTTCATTAATAAAAAAATACTACGCTCCCGACCAAGTGAGCATTTTTCGATGAATAAATGCCTATCTTCCGAGAAAGACAGATCGAGTCTACGTGACGCGGCGAAATTTGGCTCGACTGAAAAATAGCCTCATAACAATTTAGAGTTATGTTTGGACGAGGTGCCGATATTTTTTACTGCTACAGTAGGTACCTATTGATGTTTTCTACGTATCCACCTACATACATTATTATTTAATTACGATTCTCTAGAAAAGATGATAATCTAACGTTCAGAACTAGAAACTTCATCTGCACACTCATTTCAGATTTTCAGTAACCTTATATCCGACTCCTTGGAAGAAATCTGAGTGTAGACCAAATAGCATCATGATTCTTAGAAAACTTTTTGTCCCTATGATAACGTTTCCGAGAAAATGTCACAAAACTTAATGAAAGAAATGTAAATGAAATTAATATGTTGACTAGCAACCCGCTGCGGCTTCGCACGGATGCAATAGTGATACTAATGCATGATATACATTTAAACTTTCCGCTTAAATCACTTCATCTATAAAAGACTCATCAAAATCTGAACAGATTTTGATGAGTCTTTTAACTACGTAACATTACGTAGTTCTATAGATCTAAGCATGCATGTGGACAGACAGGAAGCGGAAAGCGACTTTGTTTTGTACTGTGTAGTGTGATGATAATTTTTACTACGAACCTAAAACTGCTAATTTATTCTTTCATCAACATTCATTACAAAACAAACAATAAAAACATTTAATAAAGCCCGAGGATCCGAATCAAATTAACGTCTAAACCGAAAAAAAACCGGAAGCTCAAATGCGAGTATTAAAACGTACTGAAATTAATAATTAAGTACGCTTCCCTTTCCGCTGATAAAAGTTTCATGGCAACACTGAGCGGATGGTTTAGAGTCGGTTCTGTTTACATAGTACATCTGAGTTACGTTTATTTTGCTTAGCAATGGTTACGGAACTTGAATTTTCCCATGCGCATACGGCTAATTAATTTAAACTTACGTATGTACGCAATTATAAAACTCTTCCCGCGAGTGTGGCAAGAGACACATCGAGAAGCGATCAGTAGCGCTGCTTGCCAACAGTTCACCGAAGGCCAATCAGTAGCGCTACTTGCCAACAGTTCACCGAAGGCCGATCAGTAGCGCCGCTTACCAACAGTTCACCGAAGACCAAGCAGTTGCACCGCTTGCCAACAGTTTACCGAAGACCGAGCAGTTGCACCGCTTACCAACAGTTCACCGAAGACCGAGCAGTTGCACCGCTTGCCAACAGTTTACCGAAGACCGAGCAGTTGCACCGCTTACCAACAGTTTACCGAGGCGCACGTGGACGTTATTTCTACACCACTATTCGCAAGAGGGGAGAATCTAGTCTGGTGTGCAGTGTCAGGGCCCTTTAAAATATCATTGGCGTGTTCGCCATCAAGTAGTATTCGTCGCTAAGTACGTACTATTTACCAATTTACAATTTGACCAATCAGGGAGCAAATTAACGTTATCTCTCTTTCTATTGCGGTGAAACAAAATTGCAGCTTTTTATCTCAAAGTGTTTGTGTTAAAGTTGGTACAAGAAAACTGATATAAGTATTGAAAACAATAAATAACATAGATAGATTTTTTACTGTACACAGAAAACACTTAGACGTTCCGAAACAAATGACATTAACTTTTGGAAATTAATTTAAACATTTTGTGATAAATATTTAATTTCCTAGAGATTACATCGAGTGCGAGGGCTTACGCATTATAATAACAAAAATCTTAATTTAAACAGTTATATGTTTTATCCTGTAATGAGAAGATCTGAGCCCCAATCATAATAGTAATATCACCAAAGACATTTCCGAGACTCGTGCCATCACAACGTTAACAAATGGGGACCTTTCAAGCCCACAACGATAACGAATGGAAACCTTTATTCTGGTCTATGTGACCGTAATTATGTTGGATGGGACTCCAGCCGGGCTGGATATAAAACTCCCAATTACTGGTCATCGTTAGAATATAAATTCCCGATATTCTTTGCCATAATCGGAGCAATGAATTAACTTTGCTGGATGTGTCAACGTCTAATTTTAATCATGTTCCACAGTTTCGTTTCAAATATTTAATATCAAAGTGTTTTATTTCCTTTACACTTTACAGAACTCTTGGAAACATAACAAAATAGAAATTACATTAGTATAACTGGGACATATCGCTTTGATTTTTTGTTCACTTCTATCTTTTTAAGGAGAAGTAAAGAAGCGAACAAGAAATCTTTATATAATTTTTCTATGTGCAATGCTATTTTTAGGGAGCCTATTGATATGTTTATGAGTGTAAAACAACTTTTCATAAATTCATATTAAATATATATTGACATGGTGTTTGTATGCTTATAACGCGTGCTATTAATTTTATAATATTTATAATATTTAAATCAAACAAAAATCCCACAATCAGCACGTTGAAATGAGATGAAAGTAAATTTCTGTGCGCTTTGGTTCGAAAAGTACAAAACAGAGACCTTAATTTCCCTTAATCCCTGGCAAAATTATTCTGTCACCAAATCAGAACCAAACCAGCACTGGCAAATAATTCTCCAAAATTATTCCTTTGCCAAATCACTGCCACATCTAGGTCCCTACATCCACGCCCTTGGAAGTGGGGTCTAACGAGCCAGAATGTATGCGCATACATTTGCGTGCAATCCAATGGAACAACGTTTCGGATAGATTTGTGTTGCGCGTTTGATTTCCTCCAGACTCCTTGAAGGGGTAATCACTAGCTGATGATCGCTTCTTTGCAGGAAATTTCTAAGTAAAGACTAGACTTACTTTATACCTCTATATTATTAAAACAGCTCCAGAATAACATTTCAAACGGATCCGTTCAGTCTCTTTAGACGTATAGAGGAATCAAAAATTCAATGTACATATTTGCAGTTTTTTACTTGATTTATATAGTAGTTTTGACGTGAAGAGGATAGCAAATATTATTAAACTTTAGAATTAATATTATAGGATTATCTCGAGAAGATTTATAATATCATTTTAGCCGTGAGTGAACGCTGCTTTTTGGCTTTTTGTTTCTCTGTCTTTCTTTGTAACCATCTTTGTATTTGTATAAGCTTTAGAACTTCTTTAAAATAAATAGATAAAGATTTGCGGGGACATAGAGTCAGACAAATTTGGTTATCCGAGTAAGCAGTGGATTTATAATTATGGCCCAACAATTCCCTTGAAATTGTCAAAACTAATAAGTTTTTTCTTACAACTCGCTTGCATGTTCATTCATTCAATGAATGTGTCACTTTTCCATTGTTGAGCACCGAGAATTTCAGAATTTACGTCAATGTTTACGCGGAAAACAACACCTTTTCAATCCACGGCACCGGGTCATTGGGTGTTGAGTGTTGAGCCTCTAGACTTCCTTTCATGCAACCTTTTTGTGTAATTTTAACTGATTACGAATGACACCATATGTCAACGTATTTATGTATTAAGCCGATTTTTTATTCAAATTTTTATAGATTTAAGTAATGTGTATGTAATATATTTACTTTATAAAACAAACAATATATTATGTGGTATTCAACAACAGACAAGTCATGTCTAGCTAGTAGCTAAACTTTTAATCGATGCGTTTTGTTCACAGCCCCAAATGGCCAAATCTAAATGCTACAACCATGACAAATCACGGACCACCGAGCTACAGCCGACCTCCATATGGGCATAATATATCATACTGATTCGTGATTTATACCTAGCCTGTCCCAGTGCGATTGGGCAAACAAATTGATTCCATATTTCTTTGTAAACAACAATTGCTAACAATTCTCCGTGTAGGTCTAATGTGGAATGTTTGTTATTCAAGATATTATACAATAACACAAAATAGTTTATATGTTGTGAGTTTATACACAGTTTATATGCACCAGTACAAAGATACATAGCTTCTTGAGTGAAGACCGCGACTTGGTGAAAGTAGTGTAGGACGCCCTCCATCCGACCCAGTGGGATAACTACCATGCTGAAGACAGAGCGCTGTGGTACTCTTTATCTTTATAGGCTGATTATGATGGTGAAATTTGAATGCGTCCTACACTATGTTTACCGAGCTGCGGTCCCGACTCAAGAACTCTAACCTAAAACACATTAAATTTCAAATACTGTGGTATGGTATAGTAATCGGAATTGGAATTCAATGGAACTGTTGTTCTATTTGAACATTTACAAATGGCAATACCATCGCGCCGAATGGCCTATTGACTCTGCGGCGCCACAAGCTTGTATGATTGTGGCAATTTTAGCCATACTTTAATTATACATGGCAATAATACGCCCTGCAGCCTGCACGGTTCCTGTATTCAGGTGCAGACACCGTGCGTGACAAATCACAATAGCCCGGAATTGCCAGTACCTCGTATTCGCGCGCGTCGCGTCGCCACACCTATTGCTGCATTCCACTCTGTATTTCAGGTATAGGGTGTTTAAAAATAAGGAACCAAAGACATTACCTTTCGAGTTCGGGGGTACCAACTTATCAAATGATTGGTGTCAATAACTGATTTTCTCTGAAAAAGTGGTGTTTGCACGTCATAGTAACTAATTGTTTTAAAACTATTTACGAAAACTTTTTTATTAGCTTTTTTATTTGTTTTTTTTTTATAGCTTTAGCTTTGACTAGTACGATAAAGCTTAAAGCCGTCAAAGTTGCATCGTAGTCCCCAGTTCTAGAGGTAGTCTTCGGTAAGAAATACTAGCACTTTTTCTTCGATCCTCATAAATGAATAGCCCTGTAGCTTCGTGTTGGTATATTAATTGTATAATAGAGAAATATATATCTTCCTATAAGTAGTACTAACACTAATAACACGGTAGCGGTTTGTATGATAGGGTTAAGGGCGTGACACTTTGAACCCGGATCTCTATGGTTTTAACAATCCCTAACTTTATGGCACAACCGAAGCCCTGAAGTTTACCGTTTGTCTATGCCCAACTGAGCGCAATGCGACACACATAAACAATTCATTCAGATTTCAAATCACGATTCGCGCCGCTGATCAATTTAGCGTTTTACCCAGTCGCATATTTTAGCGGCCGGATGCAGAAAATAAAACCAAATTGCAGCTGAAAAAAGCTTTTACGTCACACGTATTTTTGTGACGTCGATTCGCTATTTTAAGAATGGTGGCACTCTTTACAGAGCGCGATAAAACTCTTTGTGAAACCTCCTTTCACGATCAGAAGAAAAATAGTCTCGTATCGTATCGGAAGTTCCACCCACCAATCGTCAAGCAGAATTTCGAATTTCAAAATTCGAGCTAGCAGCCCGGGAGAACCTTCTGGCATTTTTCGCTTTTTAGTGCCCGCAAGGCGTGGATTATATTTTTCAATTGTTTCTGTGTGGATTGCGATCACTTTTTATTTCCTCTGCTTTTTATTTTCTCTAAGGATCATTTATTGCCTCTGAGGATCAACACGGCTAAAGCAAAAAAATCAAAATCTTTTAAAAATTAAATTATGGCTTTGTTATTACACTTTTTAACCATGATTCTATGCTACATTCTGTAAGCCTCCGTACTCTAATTTGGAAACAAAAAAGAGAAGGTCGAGTTCGATTATTTTTCAATATTATTATCAATTAATGACTTGTCTTCGAAATCAGTAGGCTGCTCACGTTTGTAACATTTTTTAAATTAGGAGGTTAAAAAGAACTTCTCTTACTCCAACAAACACAATTCTCAATATAGAACGTTGTCTTCTATCGAATTTTTGAGATATTTTTATTGAAAACTTTCAAAAAATAGCTACTTTCGACATGTTTATATTAATGTGAAGTTCAGTATTTCGTAACATATAAAGTTTAAAATCGCAGAACCAAGGCTAAGTCTTCAAGAAATCAAGACTTAACCGTTAGAGCTATACATCTGTGGCTTAACTAACTTTTTATCGCGTCAACCGTCTCCTTGCACAAGCAAAGTGATGGATTATGAAAATTCCTTTAATATCTGGCGTAAAATACCCTAACTTAAGACTTTGCTATCGACTTAGCAGGGAAATGAAATTCACTTTGCCCTAATGACAATTCTTTGAGTACGAAATTCGGCTTTTGCATATTTTACAAGCGAATTTACTATTAGTGGTGATGTTTAATGAGATTAATTTATTCATTCAAGCTATAGGGCAAGCACGGGCTTTCTTGTCTAAGGTAGAAAAGACAAAAATTACGTCACTTTGTCATCGAATGCGTAAATGATTTGAAATTAATTTCTTCAACTTCAATGATGTACGCAATGTATGGCGATGCGATGCCGTTATTGTCCATTCTACCCTAGAGAACAATCCCCGTGCTTGGCCTACAGATGTTTGCTACCTCTGAATTGGATGAAATGGGCTCAAGAAGCCATTTTGGAAATCTAAATCTGTAAATATTTGACATTCAATACAACCTAGGCAATCTTTTTTTGAGAAAATCGTTATTATTAAAAATAAATTACAGTCAAATAAAAGACAGAAATTGTGACTAGTATTTACAATTGTAACAGTTGAGCTAAAAACAGAAAATCAACCTCAATTCACCCAAATATTCATTGAAATATTATTACTGTGTTTCTCATTTCCAATTTATTCATAGATCAGTTGAGCTACTTGTAGTTTGTTCGCAACAGTCTGCAGTTAGCTCAATTGTTTAAATTTTGATACTTGTTTTTATTTGGTTATATAATTGTTATTTTCTTTGTTATTAAACCTTTTTCCCTATTTATTCATATTAATTTTAATGCTAGATTATCCACACAGTATCATTTAGCCTCAAGCTAAGCAGAGCTTGTGTTATTGATACTGGATGATTCATATACATTATGATATAGGTACATAAATATTTATTTACGTTTTATACAATAAATATTTTAATTAAACATACATATCAACTAGATGACCCGGAACAAATATCATACTTTTGTTTTTTTTGTCCCGCGGGAAATCGAATCCGCAACCTCTTACGTTGTAGACGGACCTTCGCCCGCCGTGCTATAGACAAATCGTATTTATTACTTTAAGTAGGTACATAGCTATATAAATACCATGGTCCAAAAAAAATCTTCTTTAAATTTCCTTCAACTTTCAAGGTACTATTTCAGTAACATTACATTTTTTAATTATCAACATTATACCACACAAAACATTAGAAACAAAGTAGCATTCCCATTTTCCTAAACCTAAACCCAGTTAATCAAAATAAGCAATAAGAGGTTTATTTACGAACGTTTCACAAAACACACATAATGGGCAATATTCCGTGAAAAATCTCACCATTTTATGTTTCACCGTCAGATTATGTATGCATGTTTATGTCAGTTTTACAGTACTTGGTATCATAAATTCATACGAGCACATTTCTACCACAGTATACATTTGGACAGTATGTAAACTAAGCCTTGTTGATAAAATAAATACTTACGCTCCATTAATAGCAATAGGGTTGTAATTTTTCTTGTTAGCGGGCGCGCAGATACTGCAGCGCAGGTGGCGGGCAACGCTCATGAGCGGCTGCAAACCGTACAGTGTTTTAATCCGAAAATGCATGTGATTCCTACCTAGTAATTAAAAAAACATTTCTGTAAACGCAATATTATCGAGCATTTTTCAAAAAACTAAATTACGCATGACCGCTCGTCTAGACGCGACAACCGCTACTGACAGCATCGCGAAAACCCCTTAGAGCCCTCGTAGACAACACGCGCAGTGTTTGTGTGAGTAAGCCGTTTCGAGCGTTTATAGGTAGTTTCCATACTATCTATATGTATACTGTGTTTCTACCCTTATTTTGCCACCCAAAAGTATTACATACCTAACCTACGTACAACTCATAAACAATCAGTTATAGTCCTTATTCCGCAGTAATAAAATTGAAATCGCCGTATTGTTTTGCATGAAAAGAATTTCCAAGCGATACAGACACAGCTAGATGTGAAGTCGTAAAACGTTTACAAAAGACTTTTAAATTATTCATATCGAGCGACAGTCTAAAGCCCAGGCTACACTGGTGACGGGGTGCGATGTCGCAACGCTAACGAACTCGTGGCAGTATTGGCTACAGTGTAAGATGTTTAAGGTTCAATTCTCGCTTTGGGAGAGCCATAAATATACTTTCCCACATACCTACAGACCCAGGCTAGTGTGGGAATCGTTTGGTGTGTAAGCCCATATACTCAGAAACAACTTGTTGTTGATACTAAGAATCCTTTGTATTATATTTATTACTTTTCTGTTCAGCTTGAGGATAGATGATCTGTGTGTGGTTTTTTTTATTTATCCACGGTTAATGACCGCCAATTGTCACATTAAATATTATTGTGACAATTGGCGGTCTTTAACTGTTTTTTTCTGTTAAGTGAACAATAAAGAATTTTCTATATATCTATCTAAATTCCTATTTGATCCATTACTAGAAGACTAGATCGGCGAATCTTTTTTTCGTTCCAATCTTTGTAATCCAATGTCGCCACATAGTGTGGAAGTGGAAGATGAAAGCTAATAAAAAGCTTTTTGTGAAATTTATGATTATGGGTAGGTATAATATTACTTTCACAGTGATATCACTGACCGTCACTCAAGTTGCGGTTACTGACCGATCTGCGATTAGTGGTCCTTGGGAATCATTTAAAATCTTTAAGGTTTAATTATTATCGGGTTTATAAAATATTTAAAATGATAATTATTTCAACAAACATGAACCCCATTTGGGTAAAACAGCTGTGTGAGCATGGCCTTAGTGCGCTCGATATTGGGAAGCTTAAAGTTTTTGTTAATTGAATTCCGAATTCAATCTTTCGTTCCTAAATCAAGTAGCTACCTAAGGCATTAAATTGTAGGGAAATCAAACTTAGAATTATGTTGGTGTAATAACTATGTACCTACTACGTACATAAAACACATTTCGCTTCTAAGCGATAAGGCCGCCCACTGTACTTGTCATGAGTAATGTCTTTTGTTATGTTCTATTTCTTGTGAACATAAAGCATTTTTGTATTGTATTGTATTTGAAGTATAAATATCTACGTTCGCTGTTTTGACTTTTACCTTACCTACATATAAATCTATCCATTCCTTGCAGTAAGTACCGAATTGTCAGCCAATAAAGTGATGAAATCCATAGAATTTTGCAAATGGACGTTCTATTCAGTAGATTGCTGGAAAATTTACTCGGAACTTTCTATCAGTTCTAAATAATCCACTCCAGACTGCGCTATTGCTTCATAGCGCTATTCCCAACGTGCAACATGGCTATACCGACCTTGCATCGTCTGTCTTCGAATGATCGAATCGAATGATCAAACTTCATCGCATGGGGTGCTGGAACGATGGTAGAATACCCTCATATTGATTTATTTCTTCTTATATTAGTGGGGATTATGGGCATTAACCCCCAAATGATAATGCCATCTATGGCGCTCATTAGGGGAGGCCTATGTCCAGCAGTGGACTATTATAGGCTGGTGATGATGATGATGATGATATTAGAAGGTAACTTGTAGCTTTTTAGAAGATAGCCCGCAGCAGCCTTGTTTAAGTATTCTTCGGGCGCTGCCACAGACCAAAAATTACATTTCATACACCAAAACATGCACCAAAATTCATGCAACCTCATTGCGGATTAAAAACTATTTATTTTTAAAGCAAGTAGAAACGTGATGTTTGATCGCCTCTGTATCAGTAGTACTACTAAGAAGTACAACTGGTAGTACAAATGACACACCGTTGTATCTCTAGTACTACCAGTCATTATGATTTTAGAAGGTAAAGCAGCAGCCTAGTTTTAGTATTTTTCGGGTGCGCTGCCACAGACTAAATATTACATTTCATACACCAAAATTCATGCAACCTCATTGCGGAGTAAAAACTATTTATTATTAAAGCAAGTAGAAACAGAGTGAAATAATATTACCGTTTTGCACAAAAACAAAACGGATATTATGTGTGTGGAGAAACAGACAGCTTAGTAGGAGAGAGGCGATTGAAATTTATCGATATTTATGCATGCATTCAAGGTTTCTATGGCAATTTATGGAGTAATAGACTGTCTTTTCTCTTGTCAAAGTCACAGCAGATCTTCATGTGACATGTCTCAGCAAATGTCACGTCATAGTGTCATCCACACCAGCAAGCAACTTGCTGAAGCTGTCTGTTTCTCCACACACATAATATCCGTTTTGTTTTTGTGCAAAACGGTAATATTATATGTGTTTCCGAAACAGACAGCTTAGTAGGAGACCTGTTTGTTATCTGCTGGTGAAAGACGGACAAACGCTATGTGAAAATAAAATGTATTTATGTTATATAGGTACATCTACATTATATGACCTTTAGTAAGACGTCGAAAAATAAAATATAAAGTCTTAAAACACACAAACTTAGAGTTTTTAAATTCAATGTTCAATTAGGTAGACACCCAATCAATTGATTGGTCATTAATAACGTAATATGTATTTAATCAGTTTATTAAAAAACACAAAATGTTTCGCAAATCAACACTTACAGTGAATTGGTCTGAAAACAAGTAGGTACTAGTAGTAGTCTATGTACTTATCATCGCAAACAAGTGCGCATTTAGACCAACACTAAACACTAAGATTGGTGGGCGACCGCCGTACTGTGTTGTAGCTGTAGCTCGTACCATGTGTGCTTAATACAACTGTGCTAAGCTTTATACAAATCATCATATCACGATGTCCGGATAGTTAAACACATATTTCAATGATTTAAGTTCTGAACTTCTGACTTCCATTTTAAACTTCAGTAAGTTTAGCACTAAGATAAATAAAATTGAATATCAAACTATATTAATAAAATCTTATTGATAAGAAATTACTGGACTTAATTTCCAGGTCTAATGTGATCTTTCTCAATAATTTTTTTTTTTTTTTTTTTTTTTTTTTTTTTTTTTTATCAATGATTTGAGTGGTATACTATATATATATATAGGCTATAAGTATAGGCGAGCCAATATACTCCTGATAGAAATCGAGTGTTTTTAATGTCTCTTTGTTGATATAAAACTGCATAATGTGTGTTAATTTGTAGAATCAACACAGGGCAACAGCCCCTGATGTGTTATTATTGGTACTTTTATGTATCATGCATGACAGTAGTGTTTAATATACAGCTTTTAACTAATTTGAATCACATAGAAACTTATGAAACATAATAAGGGTTCAGTTGCACAAGACTCCAACAAAACAGGTAGTTCTTGAGTTTGTTTTCATGAAAAGTGTGAGTTATGAAAACCATAATCATGAGGTGCTCCAGTTAGACATTGGATATTTTCATCATTATATTTCCTTCCTAAGTGCTACACGACATATCCGACGCCAAAAGGATGATTAGTGATTGATGGGCTATTTATACAGGACTGGGCCAGTGGGTCTCGTGTCTAGACGTCCACATGTCTACTGCACTCCCCCCCCCCCCCCCCCGACTTTACCAAAAGCTTCAGTCTCAACATCTGAGGAGGGATTCCAAAGGGGAGAAAGCGTGTACTAATTCTTTAAACGGCGGGGTCTATGCACCAACTAGATACGGTTAATAGGTGATATTTCGAACACAGTTTGATCACACGACAATAGGTGCTATACAAATCGAAATGACCCTGTCGTAGCAAAGCACCGCTTGGTTGGTATGACAATCCCCATCATCTGAATATGGCCTCCGAGGCCGGGGACAGTTATTTTTATTAGTGCAATGATTGTCTTTTTCATTTAAATACTTGAATACGGCCCTGGTAGTCAGAGGTATGATGTATCATATCATATCCCTCTTCTGAATACGGCCCTTGTAGCCGGAAGTAATAAGAACGATTTCGGTGCCGATAGATAGATTTCTTTGACTGAAAGGTTAACAAAAAAAAATAACTTATGATCAATTGTTATCTTACAACTTTTTCTCTTGAATAAGGCCTCCGAGGCCATACTGAAGTTAATGTGTCACTTGGGCAAAAATATTGCATACATACCTTTACGAAGATATGAAAGCACATAAAGCTAGTTTTTACCTGTCAGGTCAACCAGTGGGGCACGATAGTCGCCACCTCTGTGGGTCACACCGCTGAGTCTAGGATCTGAATAAGTAATGAATAGGGAATAGGGTAGTGAAAAGTACTGTATTGTTTTACTGTAAAAGCCCTCATTTAAGATCGTTAAAGCCACGCCCCACGTTCTGAATAGCAGCCTGCAAGGCCGGGGGCAAAAAGCACCGTTCCAATACTCTGGTAGCTTATTTGACTAGCAGACGGCTATGCCGCTATACCTCCTCGAGAGGTATGCTGCCGTAGTGTTCTGAATCGTCCATCGCTATGACTGTTTCAGTAACTTCATCGCTGGCACTGGCCAATACTCGCAAACATGCGATAGCCCCAAATACAGTTTACAGCCTCCGAGGCTGGGGGCAACAAGTATCGTTCCGATACTATGGTAGTTGGCTGGCAGACAGCTTATCCGCTATACCTCCCCGAGAGGTATGCTGCCGTAGTGCTCTGAACCGTCTATCGCTAGAACAGCTTCAGTAACTTCAACACTGGCCCTGGCCAACACTGCCAAACATGCGATAGCCCCAAAATCTGTTTACAGCCTCCGAAGCTGGGGGCAATAACTACAGTTCCGATACTGTGATAGTTTATTTAGCCGGCAGACGGTAGTTATTTCACTAAACCTCCCCGAGGTATATTGCCGTAGTGTTCTGAACCATCAGTTGCTAGGTCATCCTCAGTACATTCATAGCTGGTCCTGGCAAACACTCTCAAAAGAGCTTTTAATCTGGTTTGTTGACAAACACTGGCACACATACGATGGCCAAAATGGAAATACAGCCTCCAAGGCAAAGGGCAATAAGTACCGTTCCAATACTATGTTGGTTGTTTAACTGGCTGTTAGCCATGGTGATATAACTCTCCGAGAGATCATGCTGGCAAATGTGTTATTTAAGGAACATTGCCATTGCTGTTTTAGTAACGTACAGGTATGAAATATGGAGGTACAAAATGGTATACATATTTGGACTTTTAGGTTTAAAGGAACATTGCCGGCCAGGTTTATAGGCTCTGAATTATTGAGATCAAGTGTATCCATCTCTTATCACAAAAAGGTGTATCAGATTTCAGAGAAGTTCTCTAGGTATAGTTATCTAAGAAGTTTAAAAGTCAATAACTTAGACCCTTCATTTAAAAGTTTACGGATAGAATATTTCAAATCCGCACAAGAATATTTATTCTCAAATACAAGTTGTTCCGCACAACAAAATCAAATGTTATCTTCTGCTACTGAACTAACAAGGAGCTTTGAGATCTTGTGATTTAAATAATTAGCATTAGTAGGTGGTCTTATATAAATAATAAATAATTAGCATTAGGTCCAGCTTGTAATAGAGAATTTAATTTTTTATAATCATTTCAACTTTGGGTGTAAACATTTTCAAAATATTACAAGATGAATGTGAAACTAAAATGTGAAACTAATTTTAGTTATAAAATTAAGTTTAATATGTGTGTGCGAGTCACTACAACTGTTGTCATATTCATATTTATTTTATTGCAATCATTGTCTACATTTGTAGATTTAATTATCAAGGTACTTATAAAAAACCACAACATCAACTGATTTTCCAAGAAAAATACAGTGTCAGAGTTCAGCATTAAAATAGACCTTGATTGGTAGGTATATACTTTAATGTGAGTAACCGCTGAAAAAACCCAAGCTATTTATTAGCACTCAATCCGATTAAGTGCAAAATATAGGTACTTAAGTAAGCTGATCAAAATTCAGCTATTGTTCTTATATTTTCTCTGTATTCTGCCAGTTTACAAGGCAATAGAAAAATGATTTCACTAGAAATAACAGTCATAATAATAAAGCAGTGAGTCTTCTATTTCTTGATGACATAAACAGACATGTTTTTATAAATTGTGATGTCTCTAGAAAATAGCTTTCAGTAATAAGGGCACCAATATAGCCTCATTAGATTTAAGTAGTAGGTAGTTACTGTTATATATGGTGCAATAAAGACATTACAATCTTTTGATGCAATCAAATTGGGCTTAATTTTAGCAATGTTATGTAGGGATATCTTTAACCTGCCAAAAATGGTTTTCAGTGATGTAGATATTTAGGTGGACAATCTATTATTAATGAATATTGATAGTTTTTTCTTCAGGCACTCAACTAAGTACATTATTATTGGTGATTAAATCATTATCATTTATCAAGTTTGTTTGTTTGTATCATATACCTCAGTAGCTAGGTGCCTATGGGCTAAAATACTGCATAATGATATACCTAGCATGAGACAGGTATGATAAGACATTGTAAAAGAAGAGGTTTCAAAGCACCTTCCTTCTATAGGTATATCTAGCAGGTAACCCTCTCGGATATTATTGAAATAACTTGATAGGTGTAATACCTATCTGTTAAAAACACAGTTCTGTGTGTATGTTATCTGATGAAATTTGGTGGCAAAGAGTAAAATTTATACAAAGTTTTACCTTCCGAAGGGCACTTTGTGTGACGCTCGTTAAATATGAGTTTTCCACGCTTACCTCATAGCCGGTGGTCGAGATTTTAACTCGCGTGTGACGAGCACTAATTTTTGCACAAAGTAAATGCTGTACCTCACCATATACACCGTTTTTTTCACCAAAAAATCTGAATAAAGAAATTTTTTCCGCATGCACCGGTAAAAATTTTAAACGCTATGACGTGACATTTGCTGAGACATGTCACATGAAGATCTGCTGTGACTTTGACAAGAGAAAAGACAGTCTATTACTCCATAAATTGCCATAGAAACCTTGAATGCATGCATAAATATCGATAAATTTCAATCGCCTCTCTCCTACTAAGCTGTCTGTTTCGGAAACACATATAATGATCAAACTTCATCGCATGGGGTGCTGGGACAATGGTAGAATGCCGTCATTCATTTTTTTTATTATTTTAGAAGATAAAGCAGCAGCCTAGTTTTATTATTTGCAACCTCTTTGCGGAGTAAAAACTATTATTTTTCAAGCAAGTAGAACCAGAGTGAAGGACCTTTCCTCTGAGGTCAAAGCTAAATTATTACTTAGAAATAGAAACGTTTAGTTGTAAGTCAGGTACATCACTCTTAAAAAAATTACTGTCCTAGTCGGTCATTGATTGCCGAGTCACTGAGCGTATTTGAGAGCCTATATTGAGGTTATTGACCTAGTGAAAAAAACTTTAATTATGAGCTTCAGTTAACGAGCCAACATAAAAAAGTCTCTTGTAGCTAGCTCAAAGCATTCTACTATGATATCATTAACATCGAGAAAAACGGTGCATGATCTTCCCTACCAATTTATATAAATACCACAGTAATTTCTCATCGTAATTTTTTTTCTAATCCCTTTTCACGAATTAAACTCGTCGTGATCAAGATTGCTATCGCGACTAAAAAGTGATTTCGCGAAATAAAGTTTGAGAAACAAGAAAACCTTCCAACGTAAATTTCGTTTACACAATGTGACTCAGTTATAATATTGCGGCAATTTCAATTGAACAGATAAATTATTCATGGCTCAAGTTCAATTTCGATTCAATAATATCTCAGTGATTATAATAATAGTCTTATAGTACTTGCCAATTTAAATGTTCTAAAGTGATATGATAACCAACAATATCGTAATAGACATTGTTCTGGATGGTTCTAGCGAGCAATAATGCTTTTACCGAAATCCAACCATTATAATATCTGGTACCAGGACTTTCTATTGTGTATAACAGATAATACTAGATGAGATGGGTCGGTAGTAAAGCAATTTCTTCCAGGCAACCAAAGCTCAAAAGAAACGATTATAAGATGGCAGTGCAGGTACTAAATACGACAATAAATCTAATACAAAATGATACGGCTATTTTCTAACCATAAATAAAATAAAAAAGCAACTGAAATTCATCATCACACGAAATAGAAATAAAAAGAGGACAACAAAAAAAACAGAATAGACTAGCAAGAGGAGCTTCCGCTGAAATGGGCCGAGTTTTAAGGGATACCTTAAAAATGAATGTAAAACTAGTTCACAGTAATATGCAGCTTAACTCAGCCAGCTGTAGTTTAAGGTTGGACTCCAAAGGCTGCTTAAGAGAAATAATTTAAAGCGCCTTTTTGTTCGATTTGGTGAAGTTTTCAGATTTCAGTAACTTTATTTCTTTAGGCTTAAAAAATGTCTAAAATAAACACTTCTAATGATGTAACACTAGAGCTTATATACTGATAATATCAGTACATATTATGTAGTTTTTCGACCTTTACTTAACTATTCCTTTATTTCAGATTATAAAATCCATATAGAATAATTATTACACAAATCAACTTTAATACTATACACGATTAAACGAAATTAAGAAAATGTCACAGCAGCTTTAAAATTGAATAATATTTATTTCTTATACAGAAAAATAAGAATTACGAAATTGAAATTACAAAATAAATTAAATTTAAAATTTGGATCAGATACTTACTCGCTATTTCCCTAGACCCCATTTTTTGTGACATGATAAGCCTATAACCATCGGGGTATCGAGAAAAATCATAAGACAACATTAGGAAGGACAATCATTAGGAATAGCACTAATTGAGCTAACTGCGGACTGTTGTAAACAATCTAGAGGTGGTTCAATTGATTCATACCAATACCAGTCGGAAGCGTTCCCTAGATGCTAGCTACATTACCACGAAGGCAATGCTGAAGCGCCAGTGAAAAAAATAATAACGAATTTGCAAGCTACAATCGATTTAATTTTTATGTGAATGAAGGCGAACTTAATACGACGAAATTTATACCAAAAATTAAAATGTATACCTTTAATGTTATATTTTTTTTATATATTCTTTGAAGTTAAAATTTTTTACAAAACCTTCCATGTGGCGAAACCATAAAGTTTACAGACTTGCAGCGTTTAGCAGACTTTCTAGCCTCGTTTCGAAGCCGCACCGAGAGACGGTCTAGACGAGTCGACTTCATGTAATCACCTGTGATTATGCAGACGAACATAAAATGACTGAAGGCTTTCATTTGAGAGTTGATGCCTTGCTCTGATGGCAGAGGAATAATTTAAGAGTTTGAAGTACCTTGAGGAATAGAAGCTTTCAAAACCGAAAATTATTTGGAACTTCTCTGGACATGAACACTGTCAACGACGAAAAGCAATTCTCAGATTAATTTAAATAACGATTGAACCAACTCCCTAATCAACTGGCATTAGCTTACCACCATAAGCTACCCTGAGAGGCTACGCAGACAACACATCATAGAACTTGATGCATGATAAAAGGAAACAATGACGAATGATCGCTAGGCCAATTCCTTGAAACGACTCTCGCTTACATCAAATTTGCATGTAGTCAGAAAACTGATTGCAAGCTAGAAAGGGTAAATAATTGGAGATTTTACGGTTTGCTCCGATGACATCAGTCTTCCTAAATAGTCGCCTTTATAGTTTCCAAGAATATAATTCAAGAATGTAATTCTACGATTTTGTAAACATTTGTTACAAAATCAAAATCAATTCATTGTTTCAAATATTTTTCTATTAAGTATATTCTTTCGTTACTTAAAACATCATCCGATGCACATAAACTTGGCAAAAAAGAAAAAGCTAGACAAACCCGCCGCCATTTTTCAGTCGAATTTATTCCACTAACTGGTATTTATATCTGCAAAAGTGGAATAAACAGAGCCCTCCAGAGCTAGACTGCAGGAATTTCAATAAATTAGTCCGGAATCGTCCGAGTCACGCGAGCTTTTACAAGCGAAATCGTTTTCGTTAAATAAACTGGATCGTTCGATAACTCGGGGATTTTATACGAAAGAGCTAGAGGAAGACGTGTTAAGTGGTAGCTATTGCGTCTAAGTTTTATCGACCGTAACCACTGATAATCAGAACCACATTATTACGTGTTCTGGTCGTTTGTTATAAATAATAGAAATATAAATGATTATGTATTAAGGCTACGGCGACAGATGAATTACCCATACAAGCGTAATACCGAAATGATTAGCAATTTGAGAATATTTTCACCATGGTTGGGTATTTATTTAGTCATGTATTGAAACTCAGTCTATTTTCGATTCGGGTTTATTTGTAAGTTATACAGCTTTACATTGGTTTCAATAAGGTATCGCGAGGTCGCGGGTAACATGGAGTGTCGAGTTAATATCAAAAACTTCAATGCTGCTAAAAAAAGTTAGGGATCCGTATGAAAACTTTGAAACTTTGAAACCCAAAGTGATAGTGTGTATAATTTCAGATTTTTTGTTAAATACCCGTGCGAAGCCGATATGGATGATATATCGATATATATATGGACCGCTAGTAGTTATTGAAGTGAAAAGTTATCGTTAAAAAATATTAGACAAATTGTCAAACATATTCATTGAAATCTGAATCATAGGGCATCTTATTATTCAGACTTCTGTACTTTCTGCAAAATATCAGATTATCTAGACGATAAAAAAGATTAAACGAGTTTTGCTCCAACTCGAAAACTAACAAGCTGAAGGTTTCTTGTTCACTTCTTTGCCTTTAAAAGATTGAAGAAACGAAAAATCAAAGTAATCACTTTATATCCTAGTTGTCTAAGTGTTTATTTTGTAAGCCTAAAGAAATAAAGTTATTGAATCTGAATCTGAATCTGCACTTGTATTGTATAACTTCAATTTGTTACGTCTCTACAGAGTCCGTCTGTAGGAAATAAAGCACAATGATATTTGAAGGTATTACAAATACAAATATTTCGAATGATAGCATAAATCCTTTACACAACGGCATCGAAAACAAAAGAAAATAGGGTTGAATATTGCAGAAATTATTTCAAGCGAGCCTGTAGAACGCATCAAGCACTGCCCTTAGGCGACTCCTTATTATAGCGATATTAACAACCTACGTGCTAGGAATATCTACCTACCATCTACCTACTATACAAATATTATTCAGTATAATGAAATCGAATATCCAGAAAAACTCAAGACGCAAAACACATATGAATCCGGAAGCTTTGCCTTTTTGAAGTCAGTTGAAAGCTCATCTTTCCTTTCCTTAGATTCGAAAACACAGTAAGTACAAGTATTCTTAAATGGGCTTTAGACGGACGATCTTCAGACCGTCAGGCTCGGCTATAAGATGTTAGCCGAGTCGGATTTACCTTGCTAAACTGTCATCACAAACGCCTCTATGATGGATGGCATGAGAAACGTCAACATGGTGTCAGCACCAATGCGGTTGCAGACACAAAGGACGGTGACAGACAGACTGAAAAACCGATGTCCAAATATGCTTAGTAATACGGTTCCGTAGGCACCTTTTTGTACGGAACCCTTTAAATAGAGCTATGGACATAGCTATGCTCGGAGTTTCTCTGAATGATTCGCAACGAATACATCCGGCAGAGAACCAACGTCAACGACTTAGCTCAAAGAATTAGCAAACTGAAGTGGCAGTGGCCGGTCATATTAGCTAAAAACCGACGACCGCTGGGGTAAACGTGTTCTTGAGCAGAGACCGCGACTCGGTAAACGTAGTGTAGGACGCCCTCCAGCCAGGTGGGATGACGATCTGCGAAAGACTGCTGGCAGATGCTGGATGCGTCAAGCTTAAGAAAGCTATGGCTATCATTAGGGGAGGTCTATGTCCAGCAGTAGACTAACTTGGACTGTTGATGATGGTGATATTTCTAGATCGTCTTTATTTTCTGTTTATCTCCGTATCCAAGTAATTGCAATAAAGGAATATGGGAAACCCTAAAGCACTGACAAATCGTGTTTCAATTGTTTTTGTGGTGCTTCTGATTTTCCATATTTCCAGAGCTGATCGCGCGATCTGTACGGAACCCTAAAAACATGCTTTCAATACCAGTAGACAAACACAGTTCAAACAATGTAGCAAGCGCCACGACAGTCCAATTATGGCCTCGCCGTAGCATCTGCTTCAGACATCTAGCATTTTTACCTCGATTGCCAGGCAAATGAGAAATGAGTCCACGCGAAATAAAAATGAGTCCAGGGGAAATAATTGGTTTGAGTGAATGGATATCGATATTGTTGGTTTTACTTTTTTATGGCGGGGTTTGAATGAATTGTGGGTTATTCGAGAATTGGTTTGTTGTTAGAAGATTTGAAACTTTCGCGATCGGTTAACATACTGAATATTGGAGTGTCATAAACTTAACAATTCGTCACTGGAGTGCGGAAGGAAATTCAAAGTCAAAAAGTGCTCCATAAGCAGCTTAATAAGTTAAAAACTTCGACACTGTAACTCAATGTGTGTGTGTAAAAATGTATACATAATTTTAGTTAAATAAATAAAAAAGCCGGAGGGAAGTGGGACTGCTAGTAATAGAATAGAAACCAAAATTGTCCCATCCTCTTCCGTGTTAATTACGCATTTTGTGTCTTTTTTCTACGTTTGTTGAGTGATAATTATAGTCTCCTTTCGGACCGAAACAAGTTGTACGGTGCATGTCCAAGAGAAATTTCCAAATAAATGACTATTTCAGATGTATCTTTATATAGGTAGGTAGATATTTTTTAAACACTTACACGAATCCTTTATAGCTTCTTGTGTATCATAGGGCACTTATTAGCGGCGCTTATTACGAATAGCCTATGTCCAGATGTGGACAGATCAAGGCTTATGATAAGCATACAGAACCTGTACCTATATCCAAGGCTGGCACATAAGCAAACAATAATTTCACGTTTAAAACCACAAGCACCTAGCCCTTGTTCAATTTTCATAAATTACGAACAGAACCGGTTCATACCAGTTTCCCTTAGGGCTAACAGCGAATCAGAACACGGAACTAGAACTAAACAAACAAGATTCCACGTTCCTATTCCAAACACTACACTACATGAGTGTAGTGCATGTCCTAGAAACCATTATACGAATATCATACATCCGGCTAGAATGAACTTTAAATGCATGGCCTTAGAGGTTATTACGGAAGGAAGTCGTGTCAATCTATTTCAGCGTAGGACAGCCAATTTCGTTGTGCTTGGTTAGTGTGGAGTTGGAAACACCTGCGTTTTGTTACCCCCTTTCCACACTAATGCGCACTGTACCTGATCAGTAGAAATTGCTTAGATTGCCTTTTCTAGAACAAAGTTAGAAGAGCCAAAAATGCTTAGGGCTAAAAGTTTTCAATAATAATTATGATAAATATAAAATATTATTTCACATTTGTAAATATCTGTTTCAAGCATAAAATACATATATGTATGTTCTTAATCGAACTACATAATATATTTAGTACTAGCTTTTGCCGCAACTTCGTGCGCGTTGAAGTCGAAAATGGTTCCAATTATATTTTTAATTCGTTTTTAACGTTATAAATTTTGTTATAAGTGTTATATAACATAATATAAATAATATGAAAAATAGTATTCTGTTATATCGCGTATCCCTGTACTATACGCGGGAAAATGACACTAGGACATAAAGTATCTTCTTTCTGTGTTCTTTCTCCGTCTAGACAAGGTATGTGCCAAATTTCATTAATATCGGTTTAGTAGTTTAGGCGTGAAATACGGACAGACAGGCAAAGTTAATTTCCCATTTATAACATGTCATGTTCGCATATATTTAATATTATTACCTACTATAGTGGCTTATAACAATTGATTATGAAATATGTAAGTACATTTTTATACTAATATTTTAATTATTTAAGTAATATGAAGTACAAGTCAATATAAACTAGTATAAAGTAGATACTCAAATTAAATCCTTTTTAGCTTGAACTAAAACATTAGTTTGAATCACCTCTTGACTCGGAATTATAAATTTGATACTTAATTTTTTGTGTAGGCGTAAACAATCTCAAACTAATTTTAATGCCACTTACTTTCTTTTGATATAAAACTAATTTCAGATAGGCTGTGTTGTAAGTGCTTTCATGTAGATACGAGTACATTAAAACGAGTGCACATATTTTTTTGTAAATAAATAAACCCTGTGTAAAAGCCTAATGCTATTATGCTTTTACACAGGTTTATATTGTTATTTATTATATTGTTTTACGAATAATGTCTGGATTTATTGAGAAAAAAATTACCTATGGTATATTCTCGACGGAGAACTTAAGTCATCAACATAGCTCAGAGAATTAGCAAACTGAAGTGGCAGTGGGACGGCCATATTTCGCGAAGAATCGACAACCGCTGGGGTAAACGTGTTCTTGAGTGGAGATCGCTACTCGGTAACTATAGTGTAGGATGCCTTCTGGCCAATTGTGATGATCTGCGAAAGACTGTTGGCAGATTCTGTATACGATAAGCTGAAGACAGATAGGTTCATTTCGAACCTATTTTAACTAGGTATGCCACAATAGTTCCCACTAGATTTTTGAATAATTTGATGGCAATGTTGATTCGTTGATAAAAATAAAAGCCAGGAATCCGAGGATTCCATATAAAGTTCACTGGTGATCGGAATGCTAGCTTGTATTTATATCTACTTAGATTAGTAGACATCGTCGAGAAGATTCTAAGCAGATATCATCATCAGCCTATAATAGTCCACTGCTGGACTATTATAGGCTGATGATGAGGCGGCTTCCCCTAATGAGCACCATAGCATTCATCATTTGGAGGTTATTGCTCATAATCCCCCGCTGGGCATGTAGGTTGGGGATCGCAGTTTGGTGGATTTGTTCTGCAGAGGGCACTGCTGCCCGCCCCTGGTGTGTTTCCCTTAGTCACCTCTTACGACACCCACGGGTAGAGTGGGGGTGGTGAAATTCTACATAATGTTACACGGAAAATCTAAGTAGATGTACAAACAAAGATTGGGAAAAAGAATTGGTTGTGTATTAATACAATATACTGCACATTATGTTGTTACTTACTCTACAAATTACAGTTAACCAGGTCACTGAGTTTGAACAAACATTACAGACGCCATAGTTAGACATCTATTCAAAGTAGAAATTCAATTCCTGTTGCAAACTAAACTTTAATGCTTTGTGGCAACGTTGAAAGTTGAGGATCGTTTTCATGTAATTTCATGTTTAGACTCACGCGATGTGAATTTTCTATCTATAATTAGTAGAAATTATAAATTTTGATTGGTGAAGTGTCATATCGTTAGTGGTAAATTTCATGTTCATCATCAGTCTATAGAACTTTCCTAATGACCACCATAGCGCCATGTGTTTAACTTGCCGAATCCATGGTGCCTGCAGTTTTTGCACGTCGTCATCCCACCTGGACGGAGAGCGTCCTACACCATGAAAAGTTGAAAAATAAATAAATAATGCCGGACAAAACACACATCATCATCTAGGCCCAAGTTAAGCAGAGATATTTAGAGCTATATTCTATATCCTGTTAAAAAGAAAACGTTCGCCACTTAATTTAATGTATACTGCGAAATATGTAGTAGTGGAATTGGCAGCCTTATCGGTTGTAGCGTTTATTTAGGGTGAAAAGAGGTTATAGGATGGCAGTATTAATTAATGCTAATCTTATAATAATATACCTACCTAAAATATTTATTCTAATACATAAATCTCAAAACTAATACACAAATACATAATAAGTGTCCAAGAGTCCTGTAAGGTCTAAAGAAAGTAAAGCACTTAGATTTTTTGATTTTGATTTTGAATAAAAGTCGCAGGCAGAAGCAAGTGAAGCACTAAAGGTATGCGATAATGTCACACAAATACTTTACCAATATCCATAACTCCGGTCCCAAGGCCCAGCATTAATCACATGGGTCGTACGGTTAACCGATGTACGGTACATTCCTGTACGGTATACGCAATGTGCTTACTTGTTATGTTCTTGTTATGTAGGAGCTTACTCGTATTAATGTAGCTTACAACAACAACAACAACAACATCAGACTATATAGTCCACTGCTGGATATAGGCCTGCAATGAGCCCATAGGTGGCATTATTCATCATTTGGGGATTATTGCCCATAATCCCCTCGCTGGGCATGCGGGTTGGGGATCGCAGTTGTGTGGAGTTGTTCTGCAGAAGGCGCTGCTGCCTGCCCCCCGGTGTGTTTCCCTTAGTTGCCTCTTACGACACCCACTGGAAGAAATGGGGTGGTGAAATTCTATGCCGGCACCACACGGTAAATATTAGTGAATATTAAATATTATTAATTATGTAGCTTAGCGAAGTTTTATTACTTACCTATATATCAGACAACAATATTTCAGTTGGTATGATTAAATCAATTCTAATACATAAAATTAGGATTTAAAAAAATAAAATCCATGTACTCGTAAATTGTTCCTACTTAGTATTCTCTACGAGCGACAAATTAAAAATTCTCTATAAAAATCATATCTATACCTACCCATGAAGGAAATCAATTATCAAGAGTCGGTGGCAAACTTAAAAACTGAAAAAGTTCAATCGGATTATAATAGAACTTAGAGATTAATTTTCGATTTTCAAGCTTCCTTACAGCTTTGTTGCTTGTTATAGCGACATCATCGGCGACACTAAGTGGTAGTAAATATAGATACTTACCTAAAATATGTAGTTAGACTATTTTTGATATGGACCGTAGTTTTTAAGTACCTATTATACATTTTGTACATGACTAATGTTACCTGAAATAAATGATTTACTATAGGTCTCATTTCCATGATCGGACCTTATAGTGACCCGGTCCTTTGGGCCCTTGTGTAGCCAACGGCACAGAGGCTCTTTATGAAAATCCTAATTTTGAAAGCAAGAGACACATAGCGGATAATAATATCATCCTCGGTTGCACAATATGATACACCCGAAGTTGATATCTGCCTGGTTTAGGAAAAGGAAATGGAAAATGAAAGGAATCAAAACCAGCTTATTACTGGTGCTGTATTGGGTGATAAGATAAGATAAGATAAGATAAGATAAGATAAGATAAGATAAGATAAGATAAGATAAGATAAGATAAGATAAGATAAGATAAGATAAGATAAGATAAGATAAGATAAGATAAACTTTACGTTTCTTGGGGTGGTTAGATGGACTGGGTGATCGGGCTATGAGGGAGAGTGCGGACGCCTGCCATAGACATAGTCTCATCAGAAACTATTAAAAGCGGCTGATTTGACGGGCGGGGATCAAAATGCAACTTCGTACCTACCTATTTCAGATTTCAATAACTTTATTTCTTTAGACTCAAAAAAGTCCGTTCATGAATCACATGATTTTCGAAAGGGCGGGAGGATTTCGGAATATCCAAGAAATTGTAATGGTGATACGTGTTTAAAACTAAAATTTTACATGGGGAGGGTTAGAAACCTTGCTATGAAGCTGATCACGTGATTCATGAAGTACCATTACTACCATTACCATTACTGGGTTTGAAGATTCTAAGCAATAAGACCTACTGGCGAGTTTAAAGGCAAGTTAAATTTCCCCCTAAATTCCCCAGTGTACTAACTTCCACTATCAAAGCCCCAGCAGCTATTCAGGTTATTCCTTCTAGTTCCTACAGATTATGCAAATGCTAATTTCCGGACAATCTGCTATTTATGGGTTGGACCTTATTTTACACTCTGGGAGAGATGTTTGCTGTGTCAGGTAGGTATTTTTGTTTAAAACTGCTATTATATAAATTCATCAGTGTCATGCATAAGGTTCAATCTCCGTTGAGACTGCCTGCCACATACATAATAATAATATTTTTTCCTAGAAAAGAAAAAATAATAATTTCAAAAGACCGGGTCGACTGGGTCATGATATGGCCCATGATCATAGAAATGAGATTGATGAGAATGTCAAGAATAATCAAGTTTTCGACCTTTTTCAAATTATTTCGAAAAGTAACGTCTACCGTAATTTCAAAACTGTTTTGGAATCTACAAACCGATACCGATAGGCGCACAAAATGTATTATTATTTCAATTTTCTAGTCGATACCATAATTTTTTTAAAAAAACCGATGTCAAAACCCTAAAATCAACACTTTTGATGTAGGTACATACATACAAACTGTTTGTATTTTATTTTATACTTTGATCGTGTACAGTTGAATTAAGAAACAACACGTTTCTGAACAAATTGTTTACATCAGGTTTACACAAAGAGTTCTTACAAAGTTACCGTAAACATCTGACGCGCGCAAAAAGCCATAGTGGTGTCAAGTGCGGTAATTTTATTTGATGTAATTTAGCTTTCGTTATAGACAAGTCGTAATAAAAACATTTGTTTATATCTTTAACTAGCTTTTGCCCGTGGCTTCGCTCGCGTTAAGGGATGCCTACGTCATAGTAGCTTTATGCATGCTCAGCCCGATCGGTTTAAATTAACAAAGTTTCATACAAACTTTCATCCCCTATTTTATCCCCTAGGGGTAGAATTAATCAAAATCCTTTTTAGCGGATGCCTACGTCATAACATCTACATGCATGCCAAATTTCAGCCCGATCCGTCCAGTGGTTTGGGCTGTGCGTTGATAGATCACTATGTCAGTCAGTCAGTTAGTCAGTCACCTTTTAGATATATATTTTTAGATTGCTTCGTACTGAAGCAAATACAGCGAGAGCATAACGACTGGTGCTTAAATATGAAAATCAGTATTTTGCTTCAACAAAGAGAATTATTTAGTTTCAAAATTCGAACTAGGAAGATTTGTTATTTACAAATTCTACGTAACATTTTCTATTGAAAATAAATATAACGCGAATGTTAGAAAACAGAATAGTTATAAACATGATTTTTTAGGTGTTCGAATTTTAGTTCTGCAAAATATGCAATCGATTGTACTCGATTCGTTTACCGTTATTTCGAAACTCGTCCAGACCTATACGAACACACCCAATCGGGTCGTATGCCAGAATTCCATACATTTTGACAGGCCCGATTCGGGCTCCTTGCCGATAATTGCAGATAATTGTAATCCGTAATTGTACCTAAACTCGTGTGCGAATTCATAACTCACAAATCAAATGATTATTTCGAACTAAAGCTGCAACGCGAAAGCTCCACAGAGCATTATCCCATAAGGTATGCGCATAATAAAGCCTACGAAACATAGTAAACGGTTTTGAAACCTACATATAGGTACGAAGCTAAAGCGACGAGTCCTTTAAGCTCGTTGGGCATAAAGCGCTGAACAGCTCGGTTGGGTTATAAACTTTTTGAAATACATTTTGTGTCACCTTTTTCAACTGCGACCCGACCACTCACGGAAGCAGATGAGGAGAAGTATTATACTATTAAATGTATAATATAAAAAGATCAACTACTTGAAAAAAGATTCCACTAATGGAAACCTTTTTTGTTGGAGTCAGTTTCTTTGGTCTCAAATGTTATTTGAGGGCCATGTCATGTTATATAGGAGACTTGCTCAGCTGTTTATGCTTGTCCACCTCGAAGTGCCAGTTACTTTACGGCTATCGTGAGCGTTTCGCGATTGAATATTATAATACAAAGGGGTTTGGCGCAGTTAATCGCAGCTTAAGCCGTTGATTGAAGCTAAACTTTCCGCTAGCCAAGTTTTGAGAATAGGTTTGGTATATCAGAAATATTTTTGTTATGAATGAATTAGAAGTTCAGATAATAATTAATAATTACTGCCGTAGTATTCGCACTTTATTCGCTACTTCGGACTGGTCAAGAGAATTGAGAAGAAACGGTCAAATATGATGAAGTATTATGGAAAACCAACGGAGAGTAGACTAGTCGACCTAGGTATCGGCTTCAACCTCTTCGATCCAACAATACGCAGATTGAAGCCCCGATAACTAACAAGAGAGAGCTCAGAACCAATATGCTAGAGATGTTTTTGGAGGACAAGGGTAAGTTATTTTACGTGTCAAAGATTCTATTTGTACGGATTTGGCTGTTGCGTTCAATAACTTATGATTCGGTATCCTTTTAATATTGAATAGAATACATTACGTTGTTGAAGGGCTGAACGTTTGAACATCGAAAAAGGCAAGCCTTTTCCTTCTTCCTTTTTACCGTAGTGGCAGCCCTAAGCATGAAAGATTATAAGTTAACTGCAGTAAATGGAGTTTCTGCTTGTGTTAGGTATTTGGTGGTTTTGAAATACCCCCGTGGCGGAATCTTCGTTATAATTTGATTACTAACAGTTCTATCTGTTACCGTAACTGTATCTGTGAGGTACAGTCGGGTCCGTTAGTACTGTCTATAATTGTTCGATTCTGATAATGTGAGGGTAGTTTTAAACTGCCAATCCTTCGAGAAAAAAACAATGCGCCGACACAACCGCTTTGGGCGCCGTTGATAGGAGTTGTTATTTTTCTGCGTCTTCTGCTATTGATCTTGAGTGTTGTGTGTTACTCCCAAACTGTCGACCTTCCAGCTGGATACAGGAGATACAAGATGTTCCAAATATGACTGACATACTAGGGAATTAAATATGTATCCCGAAATATTGATATCTTGATCTGATTACTTTATTAAACTACTAACTCCTGGCTTCGCACGGGTATTTTCAAGAGAATCTCAAATTTTTTTGAAAATATTCTTAAGCCTATGTTCATTAGGGAAAATTTAGGATTCTAATAGTGAAAGAATTTTTCAAATCGGTCCAGTAGTTTCGGAGCTTATTCAACTCAAACAAAAAATAAAATCTTTCCTCATTAAAATATAAGTATAGAAAATTAACAATTCACTTAGACCTAAGAATGAACTTAGATGAGAAGCAAAAATCAATGAAACATACAAAATTAAGATCATTGCGTCGTCGGTCGTGGGGAAAAAATTGTAAATACCCGTTATAATAGAACTAATAATAATAACTAATAATACTACTAATAATAAGAACTAATAATTTCGCAAGCAGCTCCACCGGTCTCCAACTAAATATAGCAATATGCACTCTATGTCCTAACGTACATAAAAGTAATAATTCTCTGACGCCACCTGTCGGCGTAAATAACGTTACTGATAATGGGGCCTGAGCTCAGCAACGCAAATTGTTTCATGCTCCAATCTGATCGATATTTCGTAATTTGTCGCTCGTGATGTTCCTGCTTAGTTGTTTACTTTGTTAGGTTGTTGCTATAGTGATTGAAAACCACGCTAAATAACGCGCAAGTTTATGTGCGCTCTCCGCGTTATTTGCGTTAATATTAGCGTTACTTTGGCCGCTAATCATCTTCGTTTTTCGTCACTAAATACTATAAAACAAAGTCACTTCCCGATGTCTGTCTGTCCCTATGTATTCTTAGATCCTTGAAACTACGCAACCAATTTAGATGCGGTTTTTTTTTTAAAGAGAGTGATTCAATGGACAGTATTGGTATCATTAAGCCGAAGCGGGTCGGCTAGTATATTTAATATATTTAAAATTATAAAATAAGGGTATTATTGATTTTCGTTTCACTAGTGGGAAGTTACAGATGCAGACGAGCTATCCTATCACTTTACGTAACGCGCGGCTGTAGGAATTTTTTTTTAGCTTTAGATTTTAATATGATTAATCGATTAAAAATAAGCCTTATGCATATGCATAAAATCACCAGATGTGCACGTTCGGTTCATGTCAATTTTTTATCATAAATTGTGAAATAAGGTAATACTAATACACCTCAGATAGTTATTTTATGTTACATTACAAAACTCGGAACCGATAGTACAAACGTATGTCCCGAGTCGGGAATCGAACTCCGAACTTCCGGCGTCGCAAGTAGTACCTTCGCCGTCTAATGAATGCCCGTGATGATTTACTTTTTATAAATACAACAATAATTCCAGAACTGGTAAGAAAATTATGTTCCAAAACGGAAATTTACAAGTACCTATAGAACCACTTCACCTACATTCAGCAAAATTAAATGACAACAACGAACAACTTGCCTTTCACCGGACCCAATAGAATAATTACATATAAAGAGGTTCCCAAAAAAACCTAATTTGTACATTGAAAGGCGCAGCTGTTTGTTGCCTTAGAGGTCGGGTTTCATCTATACGAACTTTTTGTCCAGAACTAATTTTATAAAATTTTAACCTCTTTTGACATACATTTATGTTATGCCGTGAGGTGCCGGCATAGAATTTCACCACCCCCATCTTCCCGTGGGTGCCGTAAGAGGCGACTAAGGGACACACACCGAAAGCGGCAGCAGCGCCTTCTGCAGAACAACTCCACCGAACTACGATCCCCGACCCGCATGCCTAGCGTTGAGATTATGGGCAATAACCCCCAAATGATAATTATAATATACAAGTACATAGATATATATTTTTTATTACACATAGAAAGCGACCGGATCGCCCTCAGCAAAAATTGCAGATCGAACAAATATTTGTCCCATGGCGCAAATCGAACCCGTAGACTCCTGCGTTGCAGGCGGACCATAGCCCACCGCGCCACAACGATCTTCTTAAAATGTTCTTTAACAAACCGCAATTTTAATTAGTTGCTGCGTATTTTTGTATGCAATTAACAGTTTGCACAGGGTATGCAAGGGTATTTAACAAATTCAAAAAAAAATTACACGTTTTTACAAGTTATTGAAGATTTCATACGGATCTCCTACTTTTTTATAAATTTGATAGCCTATGATCATGAGGGATAACAGGATTCTTATGGTGAAAGAATTTCTCATATCGGTGTAGGAGTTTTGGAGCCTATTCAATTCAAACAAATAAACAAACAAACAATCAATTCTATAAATATTAGAATAGATACATAATAATGCATAGATATAGAAACAAAAACATTCTTCAACATCTGGCTATGGTTAAAAGTTAAACTTCTAATTGTCGATTTAAACTTGATTCAACGCTAATAAACGATTTTGTTTGCACGTAAAATAAGTTCAAGTAAGGATTTAGGGGAAAATAAGTTTAAAATTTACCTGATCGTATTGTTCACAAAATACAGGGTAGTTTGACAACCTCTGTGGCGCGGTGGGCGAAGGTCCACCTGCGATGCAAGAGGTTGCGGGTTCGATTCCCGCCTCGGGACAAATATTTGTACTATCTGCAGAGGGTGTTCTGGTCGTTTTCTATGTATAATAAAAAATATCTATCTATGCAATCATATTGTATATGCCCGTTTGTATTGCCGTGTGGTGCCGGCAAAGAATTTCACCACCCCAACTCTTCCCGTGGGTGTCGTAAGAGGCGACTAAGGGAAACACAGCGGGAGGCGGGCAGCAGCGCCTTCTGCAGAACAACTACACCGAACTGCGATCCCCAACCCGCATGCCCAGCGTGGGGATTATGGGAAATAACCCCCAAATAATGATGCCATCTATGGCGCTCATTAGGGGAGGCCTATGTCCAGCAGTGGGCTGGTGATGTTGATGTTGATATTGTATTATGTACTTATATCAGTCATCTAGTACCCATAACACAAGCTCTGCTTAGCTTGGGGCTAGATAGATGATGCTGGGTGAATTGTCCGGCATTATTTATTTATTTCGTTTAATTAGTGAGACTATCAGCCGATTTCAAAGTACCCTCTGCTTGTGAAATCGGTGAATGAATACCGAAGCGCTCTTGGCGTCAACGGGCGAATGAAGTAAAAAGGGAGCAATCGCAACCGCCGTACGTGTTGGACATTTTACGTGGAATTTTGAAATCTGAATATCTACTCATCTCTCTGTGATTTGTATTGCCGTGCAATAACTGATCAAAATAAACATAATTGTCGCGAGTGAAACAAGCTGAGTGCAGTGCTGTGTTTCGGAAGCTGAGATCCTTGCACGGTGTGGAGAATCAAGTCAGTGGTCAAGCTATTTATCTACCCTATGTAAAATGAGCAAAGACTTCCTCAGCATGTATCTAGCATCTGTAGTCCATCGCATCGTCGATACATAATGTCCAATATACATAATGTCCGGAGCATCCTACACTACGTTTACCGAGTCGCGGTCTCCACTCAAGAACACGTTTACCGAAGCAGTTGTTGGTTCTTCGCGAAATGCAAAAACACAAAAGGCATTATGGGCGGATAAGTGAAGCTCAACCTTAAAGTAAACATTTTTTTAATCAAATCGCTATATTTCAACGGTTTATTTGTGTTGGAGAATGAATTTGTCTTTTCTTGCCATTAGGTACTTTTTACAAATGTTTACATTTTGGTAACATTATCATTAGAAAGGGGGGAATCCAAATTACAGCGTGAATTTTTTTCTTGGAACGCGCAAACTAGTATCATTATGAGAACAGCAAAGCTGAATCATTACTATAACAACTTCCAACGACCTTTGTGATGCAGAGGGTTGCGCAGGAGGTTGCGGTTTCCATTCCCGCCTCGGGACAAATGTTTGTACGGTCTGCAGATATTTGTTTTGGGTGTTCTGGGTGTATTCTATGTATAATACAATTAGCTATCTACACATTGAGGTATCATTTATCTAATACCCTTAATACAGACTCTGCTGAGCTTGGGGCTAGATGATGCTTTATCAATATTATTTAACATATTTATTTATAAGAAAATACGTCAATACCACAATAATAATGATAGTTTTGATGACTTCTAAATACTAGTTGGACAGTGAAAACTTATCTCTTATAGGTATTAAGCTTGTTTTTATACCATATTAGAGACCTCTAGGGTCTAGGTAAACCTAATTTAGGAAATAAAACTCTACTAAGTATAGAAAATGTCATCTCTTTATCTGAGATTTAAAAAAATACAAGTTTATGCAAAATGACAATAGCTAGAGATCCAATCGAGTATGTATGTATCTATAAGTATTTGCAATTATATCGATGAAATTATAAATTAGGTTTCAGTACGGCCCCATTATTATTACAAATCGGATTAAAAGATTATCTGGATTTCATAAATTTGGATAAGCGATTCGTTTTTACGCGGACGTTTATTGTTTTACAAATTTATTTCATTGTATTATTTAATTATGTCTATTAACGTTATATGCATCCACGAGCGATTTGTTGAATTGTGCCCCAACTGCTTGAAGGGATTCAAAAGTCAGCCGCCATTTTTAATAAAAAATTATAGCACTTTTTATCAGATTAAAACCTTTATTAACCAAGAAACTATTTACATGATATTTGACTGTGCTTATTGATTACTAGCGGCCCGCCCCGGCTTCGCACGGGTATTAAACAAAAATTTCAGAAATTATACACACTAAAACGATGGGTTTCACAGTTTTCATACGGATCTTTACTTTTTTTAACAGCATTGGGGTTTTTGACATTGACTCGACATTCCAAAACTGACACTGGCCGTAGAGAAAAAGCAAGCACCGTGCGCTATACAACCTCTTTTTGTATTCTGACGCGCCATAATAGAAAAAGAGGTTGAATATACAGCCCACGGTTCAATTATTGAATTTTTCATGCGGATCCCTAACTTTTTTGAAAATATTATATAGCCTATGTTCATCACGGAAAATTAAGGATTCTAATGGTGAAAGAATTTTTTTACTCGGTCCAGTAGTTTCGGAGTCTATTCAATTCAAACAAACAAACAAACAAACAAACAAACATACAAACAATCAAATCTTTCCTCTTTATAATATTAGTATAGATTTATACTTATTGCTATGTTTGATTATTAGATAAATATAAATTATACATATTCTTTAAAGGAATTACTTATTTGTTTTAAACAAACATGCGCTACGTTATTTTATGTCATCTGGCAACACAAGGTTAGGTTTTCCTGTGTATACTGCAATTTTGCTCGCTATCAAACCATAACTTCAATAAAAGAAAAAGACTCTTACCTTCTTTTTTAATTAACAGTAACATCCGTCTTTCACAATTTACAACACAAAATACCAAAATCTATAAAATACACTTTCACTTTGCTGTAATAAAAAACACCACGTTTATTTACTTTTCCAAATAGATTTTTATGTTTGTTTTCTCACATTGTTTTGTTCCGCTGGGCGGCGTAGGGCGGCGTAGCGGCGTAAACCCGCTACGACGGCTCGTAGCACACTGCCTGCAACGAGAGAAAGGCAGAATAATTCAGTAATTTAATTACTTCTAACTTCGATAACTTTTTACAAGAAAATCTTACCGTATTATTTGAGATCTAAATAAAGTAAGATTTTCTTTGTTCTTTTTAGACTAGTTAAGCGACGGGTAGCGCCATCTGTGAGACGAGGACGGAAACTCGTTTGTGCAGCTGAGAGGCGAGTCTTTCTGTGGAAATTTGGTAAGTTTTTAAAGCTAACTCGAACGTCTTTTTTTTATAAGCTTGTCGAAGATTCTAAAAAGAAATTGAAAACAATCTCTTGTATTATTGACTCCAATCCAGTTCTGCTTTTTTCCAATCATTTAAATTTTGCTCAATTTCCTTCTTTAAGAAGTTTCAATTCCCGTGCCAGTTTTATTCTAAAGGAAAGTATGCTACATGCTATTTTCTAAATTCAGCCAGGCAGGTGTAGTAACAAAGAGGTTCGTTAGCGAGGTAGGTTTGTCGCCGTTTCGCAGTTTCGCCATTTTTCCCGCCATTTTTGGCGTGCGAAAGCCCAGTCAGCTGTCTGGGATTTTTCGCTGATATTGAGTGGTTTTTTGCACTACATTCGTACTTTGAGGTTTGGGTGTTACCGAGTATTTTGGTTTATCATAAAATAGAATGGGAATCGCAAATTGTAGCCCCTTTAAATTTTGTATGGTCGCAACGAAAGTGTTGCTCGTTTTTATTTAAAAGGCGCTCTAACTTCCAATTTTTGTATAAAATTCTAAGAATTTTAATTATATTTCAACAATAGAAGCGCAGTTTCAGCCTCTTTTAGAACCTCAGTGATTTTTACTGTTTATTCGTTTACCTATCATCATCATTGACATGGCCGTTGTTACAGAGACCCTATTTCAATTCCCGAAAATGCGCAATAAATTTTTCGGTGTATGATTTTATCGCCTTGGATCTTGGCATAGTATAGTCTTTCTTCATCAACATAGCAGCGCTTTATATCGGGTGTATATGACCCAGGATAGGTACCTTAAAGGGCTTCTCTATCTTCACGGCCAGGTTAAAAGCATCTTTGATGATGTCATCAACCCAACGTGCTTTGGAGGTCCTCGACTTCTCAAGGTTGACCTTGGCCACCAATCTGTCATTATTTTGCCCACCGGACTTTACCACGTCCTGCCCATCTCCATTTGAGATTTGAGGTCTATAGCCCTGTCCCCAACTTTCGTCTGATGTTGACAAAAGTCTAGCCTTAGTAGTACCTACCTACTTACAATAGTGTGGTGCACAACCAGAAGACATAATATCAGCCATATCAACTCGACCACTGGTTACGAGACAAAAATATCAAACTTAAAAAAGTGAGGCAATGACAAAATTCAACACCGTATGATAAAGACACATCAGCCATAAGCTACTCGTCTATTAAAAAATAAATAAAATAAATAAATAGATATTATTAAGTTGATAAATGCAAAAGTAACTTTTCATAAATAAGCCTCTGTCGACATCGTTATGAAGTTTTGTAAAGAAATTCGTTTGTTGAAAGACTTTGGCTTGATTTATACAAACGCTGTAACTTATAATCGGAAAACACTAGACTTGCGACTACTTTACTCTGTTATTCTACATGTTCTGTGATTTATTAGTTTGAGTCTAAAAATAAAATAAAAATACATACGTGCCATACATATCATAAAATAAAAGTCTACAAAACGAGCGACGCCGCGGGCAGCAATAATAAGCTTTTATCCATGTTTTATTCCTTTGGGAAAATAAATGTGGTCCCACCTGTAAAGATTTAAATGCGTTTCCTCTCGGGAAGAGTTCTTAACTTCTTGATAGCAGCTACGCTACTACAATCACTCGAAAGCGAAGTAAATGTCATAAATTATCAACTCGAAAGTAACATCCGACGATGGATGGTACTGGCTGGACAAACCCGAACAGTCTAGTGGTTTTTCAAAGGGGCGCTTTCTTATAAACAAAAATATATCTACAAAATTTGTTCGAACTGCCTGAAAGAAGGGCGCTTTGGGAGTGGGCTGTCAAAGTAAAGTGGCATAGATCATTGTGACATTATCATCTCCTATCCACAAAAGCTGCTATCTATTATTGAACTGTAAGTACTGCAGGACAACTCTACCGTACTGCGATCCCCAACCCGCATGCCCAGCGTGGGGATAATGGGCAATAACCCCCAAATGATGAATAATGCCATCTATGGCGCTCATTTGGGGAGACCTAGAGGTCCAGCAGTGGACTAATTGTAGGCTGATGATGAAGTACAAGGGGACTGTAGTACAAGGGAAGTGTTCTTATTTTGAAAAACGCTTCTTTGAAAGTTTCCGAACCGGTAAGCTTTACGTAACTAACCAATAGTAGGGGCAAATGTTAAACTTGAAAACTCGTTCAGAGAAGTTTAGAGTAAATGTAGCAGAAACCTTTGAAGGTTTAATGGAAACGACTCGGATCATGCGGCGATAAAACTTAATTTGAAACAAGAGCCATAATCACTTATTTTATACTTACGATTACGAATTAAGTTAGTAAAAGGAAGTCACTGTACTCAATTATAGTAGGTTATGATATGATCGAGTCCAATAATTACCAAGAGGAAAATTATCCTCATATTATTTTAGTGGGGACCAATGGGAAGTATATTTCCCGTTCGTACCCATAGGTACCAGCGGGAAGTTTACTTCCTGTTCGTCCTCACTGGGCATGAAAAGTGGCGACGTGCGGGAATAACCCGAGGCAACGTCATTGATTTATTTTGTTTCATTCGGATATCAAACAGTTTTACATATTATAACTATACATTTATAATATACATTTTTATGTATATCCTCACATGTACTTACAAAACCGATTGCTCCCAGAGCAGAAATGGAGAAACAGTTCACTTCAAACCTTTTTAAGGTAAAGTAAAGAAGCGAACAAGTTTCTTGTGCAGCCTTAAACACAGACTCACTAACTTGTAACTAACAGGGCTTTGATTTATCAAGATCTATCAACTCCGTTTATCAATGAAGACAGCATGACGCGCTGCATAATGTCAAGTCTATTAATGTTCGACACAATGCAGTTAATCATAGGAAGTCCTTATCACAGCCTACCACGCAATCACGCAAGTGATGCCATTAGTGCTTAACTACCTAGAATTAGGCACTAGGTAATGACCTAGTGCCTAATTCTAGGTAGTTAATTCATTCCAAGCTAGCATTCTAGCGCGTTGGCTAGATCTTCATAGGTGCTTTCGTACTAGGACTGACCAGAAAGACAAAAAGTAAGAAGCTTTTGATCGTCTGAGACCCGACCAGAAAGTTTTTCAGTTCTCGGGTTAATAAGTACTGAAAACACGTATAGAGTTCACAATTTTGATTAAAAGTATTCTTCAAAGTAATATTTGATGATAATTTTATACCTACCACATTTTTTCATATATTTTATTTCGAACGCGCCATGTTATGCTAAATAACCAAGCTAAATTTACAAAAACATCAAAAAAAAAACCCGATTTGGCAAATAATGCGTGAAATGACCCCAGCTGCGGGTAATCGCCCGTTGGGTGTAAATGGAGCCGATAATTATTGTAATACTTAGCTAATTCCGATGCTAGCAAGATTTATGTACGGAACCCTTGATTTTTATTGGATTTCTTATTAAAAATGTGTAGGACAGAAGTTTGTGGGTTCGATTTCCACCGGTTGATCCACAGATTCTTCACTTTATACCTATATCTTTGATTAGACTGCTGTTTTCAGAAGTTAATATGATGGTTATTTGGGAAAATATAATAAATTTTAAGTTTTATTTCTTTTACACCTTACAGGACTCTTGGAAACGTCACAAAATACAAATTACATTATGTAATAGACACTAAGAAATACGTTTTTGTTTTATACTATGTAGCGTTGAGAATAAAATATTGAGAAAGCTTAGGCAAGAAGCAATCGCAAACCGTAATGGATGCTGGTTTTAGTTAATAAAAAAACATAATTAGTTTTAAAATTCATCTATGCAGAGGAATCGATTCGGACATTACTTTTATCTTTATGCAAACAACGTATTTTCGTAGTAAATCAGTCGTTAGGTGCCCAAAATAAATGCTCTACTCCATCGATAATTTGTTGGTCGATATCAGCCTTTATAGATTTTTGTAGGTACTCTAGTGTCATGGAAAGTTTTAAAGTTTTCATATTTCAGGCATTATTGATAATTTATATATTTATAAAGACGACGATCAAGTGACACTTTTTAGTTTACACAGCCGCATGACATCGATACAAAACAGTGATAAAATTGACATTTTTAACAACAGAATATTTGAGACATTGAAGCCGCTCTCATTAAGGAGTGGGCTTAATTTTATGTAGCGTTAATTCTAATAATGTATTGATAAATTTATTGTTTTCTTTTGTGCTGTAATTAAATTTTAATGCATGCCTTTAACATATTTTTGTATTTTAACACAGAACTGCCTTAAATAATAATTAATGCTGTGTACACATACTTAGGGATACAATCTGGATAATAATTTAAGTCTTTCTATTTTGTAATGTTTTGATTGTTTTCTGTTTTGTGTGCCAAATAAATAAATAGATATATAGCGCATAGCTATTTAATTGTGTCAAGAAACACGAAAAATAGTGAATTGATATTTATGTTTTTTGATGAACTAAAACCAGCCAAACCATTACGTTTCGCGATTGCTTCTTGCCTAAGCTTTCTCAATATTTTTTTCCATCGCTACATACTATAAAACAAAGTTGTTTCCCGCTGTCTGTCTGTCCCTATCTACTACGTAACAGATTTTGATGCGATTTTGTTAATAGAGTGATTAAAGAGGAAGGTTTTTGTACCAGCATCACACCCGTGCGGAGCCGGGACGGGTTGCTAGTTATAATTATATAGTAATAAACCCATAATGCCTATCGCAGTTCAGCATTAGCACAATATAAATAAAGCTATCTGCGTGTAGGATCTATAGCTGTGTAGCCATTCCAATCCATTTACCAACAACCAAAATAACGAAACATGAGCATCACGAATAAATTTTACCGATATTGAATCGTTAAAAACACCCGCCATTTTCTTTCAAGACTTTTTACATCCCACGTCGACCAAAATATTGCATTTCAATTTCCTTTAATTGGCAGCACTTATATTAATTGAAGAATTTATGAATCGTGGAATCAGGTCAGATGTCGTAATATCGAAATATCTCCGGCGCGAAATATTCATTACTTATGGTGGATCGTTTCATGTTTGCGCAAGATTTTATAAACTTTTGATGAAAAAAGCTTACTTCAATATACTGCTATTTATATATATAAGGTATTCGGGAAAATGTACAACACCAAATTACAATTGATTCGAAGTTATTTTTATCATAGGTTCGTAGTACACAGTTTTGGGGCAAATTACATAATATGTTACAATCTCGCGCCAGCACGAAACGATCAACCTAAAACTGTACCATGATCGTCAAAATTGCTAACTCATCAGTTGAAAAACTGTTCAAAATCAAAATCAAAATCAAAGTGCTTTACTTACTTTAGACCTTACAGGACTCTTGGACACGTCACAAAATACAAGTTAAATAAGAAATAAAAATGGGAAATAAAGTGATCACTTTGATTAATTTTTCACTTCAATATTTTTAAGGTAAAGTAAAGAAGCGAACAAGAAACCTTTACCTTGTTAGATAGTTAGTTTTAGAGTTGGAGCATAACTCGTCCCAAACTTTTTTGTCGTCTAGATAATCTCATATTTTATAGTAAGCCTTTTTGCAAAGAATATTTTTGACAATCCGTTTGAATTTATTTATAGATAATTTTTGCAACTCACTTGGAGTTTTGTTGTAGAAGCGTATACATTGCCCTTTAAAAGATACATTAATTTTATGTAGTCTAGTAGTGGGCACAGCCAGTTTGTTCTTATTTCTAGTATTTAAATTATGTATATAGCTATTTTTAATGAACTTATTGATTTTTTATTTTTATGTTTATTTTTATTTTTATTTTGAGTGTACATCAAATTTTCATAAATATTGACATGTTACTGTCATTATGTTAATTTCTTTGAATTGTTCACGCAAGGATTCTCTGGGACCCATATTATAGATTGCACGAACAGCCCTCTTCTGCAGCACAAAATATGGTGTTAATATCTGCAGCATTCCCCCACAGCAGTATGCCATAAGACATAATACTATGGAAGTAGCTGAAATAGACTAGTCTAGAAGTATCAACGTCTGTAAGATGAAGGATTTTTTTGACTGCATACGCTGCAGAACTAAGTCTCTTCGATAGCTTATCTATGTGTGAGCCCCAATGAAGTTTACTATCTAAGGTTATTCCTAAGAATACAATACTTTCTACTATTTCTAACGATTCCTCTTTGACCTTTACATCGGCCTTAACTTGTTTTACATTCGGTAGAGTAAATCTAATACATGTTAATGCTAGAAACAGTACACAAAAGAATTATCTCTGATGAATATAGGATATAAAGTATTCGAAAAAGGTAGAGCTCCGTATAAAAACTTCAATAATGTAAACCAACGTGTTTCGGTGTGTGACAAAATTTATAATTAAAAAAAAATCAAATACTTGTGCGAAACCGGGGCGAACCGCTAGTACTATTTTATTCTATTACTAACATTTACTGCATGTGGTAAACATGTGGGTTTCTATTACAAACCAGATTCTTCTTAGCGACTTAGCTCGGACCTTTCCTAGTCAAGGAGTAGACAAGTTTCTGAAGGCCTTTTAGTTTTCAGAAAAACGCAATCGATTGGTTCGATTCTTTTTGTAAGCAAACTAGCTTTTGCCCTTGACTTCATCCGCGTAGATGTCGAAAATGGTTCGAATTAGGATTCGGATATACGAGTATCACGTGCCCCTGTATCCCGCGGGAACATGCATATAAAAAGCATCCCATGTCCTTTCTTCTAGTCTAGGAAACGACGGTGTCAAATCTCATCAAAATCGGTTTAGTAGTTTAGGCGTGAAAGACGGACAAACAGACAGACAGAGCTACTTTCGCATTTATAACATAAGTAAGGGTACTCTAATTCGGAATAATAGAGTACACCAATTGGCTGAAACGAAACTCGAAATTTCATGTTGGAGAATTAAAATACCTGAATAATATATATCTCTAAATTTCATTAAAATAAAATAAAAAACGTTTATTCAGGTACACATACTTAATAAAATATTGGCCTTTCACAACAAAGAAATAAATAATAATTAAAAATTAATAAACAATAAATACACGAATAGCGGGTTAATTTGATTTGTTAATCGCTGGTATCTAGACAAACAGGTGTAACTTAGAAATCTAAGTACATACCTAGCACCTAACCACGTGTGGGGAAATAGGTAAGCCATGGACATTATGCTAATGATTACCTAGTTGGCCAACCGGACTGACCAACATTAACATGAAGCGGATAAGGTCGCTAGAAAATCTTAAAAACACGGATCGAAGATCTAATACTAGAAGTAATGATGCTAACGCTTGGCCAGATGTCGCTCCATTCCACACTGACAATATGCAATGGCATGTGAGAAATTGAATGTTGTGTTTAGCTATACATAATACGTATTTAAATAATTATTTACATGTATCTAGATCACATTTAAGTTTAAAAATAAATCTAAGTAGATTTATTTTTAAACTTACGCGATCTGAACACGATAAGTACTATTTTAAGGGGTATTTATCGCGTTTTTTTATAATTTTTGTTTTTGAGATGACTGACAGTCATCTCGTGACCACGACAGAGTGCAAACCTGTTGAAAAGTCGAGGAAAAAAAACGCGATAAATACCCGTTAAAATAGTACTGATTATAGTTACTAATACAATTGATTTTAATAATTCCAATTGTAAAAAGTATATTTATTTTGAATTTTTGTTATATACCCGTGCGAAGACGGGACGGTCCGCTAGTTCCCAATAAATAAGTCTACAACAGTCAGCAGCTAGCTCAATGGGTTCATTTCTAAGAAAATATTAGTTCTGGTTTGTTCTTTGATTGTTTTTTTTGGTATTGACGTTGGGTTTGAAGTTTTCGTACGGATCCTAACTTTTTAGCTGCATAGGGAGCACTTTTTGACATTGACCCTCGCTCTTTAGTTTTTGACAAAGACTTTCCTCCCGCAGTGTAGTGGTGAATTGTGAAGTTTATGACAAAACTCAAAACAAACAGCCAATCAAATATTTCCTCTTTAACAAAATTCTATACTAATATTACACCTAATAAATATTACAACTAATCTATACTAATGACAAAAACACCTTGTGTAATATTAGTATAGACATAGGTTTAGATCAGATAGCCTAGTTATTTCCCTTTCATTATTATCTTATAATAAAATCTCAATTTTCTGGCATTTTAAACGTTTGGGAAAATTCCATCTGAACTTAGCTGGAGACGAGAAAAATTGAGTTTTCTTTGGAAATTGGCTGCTTATCTTGGCTCTCATCGTAAAATGCATGGATTGTTGTCTATACTAATATTATAAAGAGGAAAGATTTGATTGTTTGTATGTTTGTTTGTTTGTTTGTTTGTTTGAATTGAATAGGCTCCGAAACTACTGGACCGATTTAAAAAATTCTTTCACCATTAGAATCCTTAATTTTCCGTGATGAACATAGGCTATATAATATTTTCAAAAAAGTTAGGGATCCGCATGAAAAATTCAATAATTGAACCGTGGGCTGTATATTCAACCTCTTTTTCTATTATGGCGCGTCAGAATAGAAAAAGAGGTTGTATAGCGCACGGTGCTATACAACCTCTTTTCTCTACGGCCAGTGTCAGTTTTGGAATGTCGAATCAATGTCAAAAACCCCAATGCTGTTAAAAAAAGTAAAGATCCGTATGAAAACTGTGAAACCCATCGTTTTAGTGTGTATAATTTCTGAAATTTTTGTTTAATACCCGTGCGAAGCCGGGGCGGGCTGCTAGTTCACTATAAAAATATAGATAGCTCATTATTCTAGCACAGCACAAAAATATCAGAAGGAAAACGAGGTCACGAACACATCCGGTTTGTTCAACTTACCTATCACCTGACGACCTTTGACGACCTCTGTGGCGCGGAGGGCAAAGGTCCGCCTGCGACGCAGGAGGTTGCGGGTTCGATTCCCGCCTCGGGACAAATGGTACGATCTGCAGATATTTGTCCAGGGTGTTCTGGTCGCTTTCCACATAGTGATAAAAATATTTATCTATTTAATATATTGTTTATGTTTATCAGTCATCTACTACCCATAACACAAGCTCTGCTTAGGTTGGGGCTAGATGATGCTGTGTGGATTGTCCGGCATTATTTATTTACCTTTCTATCTTTAAAAAGTAAAAAAACACTAAATTTTCTTGCATACTAATTATTATTCTACTTTCGATTTATGAATTTTCTATTTATCAATCAGATCCGCATGAAAAATTAAATTTTTGTCAAATACCCGTGCGAAGCCGGGGCGGACCGCTAATCAAAGTATAAAAACAAAATATATGAATATTATTTGAGTACCTATTTATCGGTGATCGGTTTTCGGTGGATATCCCGAGGTTTTTCTCTGCTAATATGATAAAGATTAAATTTGATTGTTTGTTTGGTTAGACTCCGAAACTACTTGACCGATTTGGAAAATTCTTTCACCATTAGAATCCTACCTAATGATTAGTTAGGTATTAAGGAAGGTAGGATTCTGAATGTTTTTAAACTTACGTGATTTGAACGCGTTAAATACCTTTTAATTACTAATAATCATTATGTGTTCAAATCGCGTAAGTTTAAAACATTCAGAATCCTACCTTCCTTAATACCTCATGAATATAGGAGATAAAGTATTTGTTTACCTGAAACTACTAGACCGATTTGAAAATTCTTTCGCTATTAGATTCCTACATTATCCCTGATAAACATACGCCATAAACTATTTTCAATAATTTAAGGTTTCCGTATGAAAGCTTCAATAATGTATCCCAACGTGAGTAAAAAAAATAATATTTGAAACTTATGTGTAATACTCGTGCGAAGCCGGGGCGGACCGCTAGTGACACAAATAGATGATAGATTAGATAGATAACACATTTATTTGACAACTGCAGCACATGTTACAAAGGTCACGATAGAAAAGGCACATCATAAAATAACACAGATAAATAAGAAAACAATGAGTTATAGTAACTATAGTAAACAATAAGTAAAAGTACATATAAACAATTAAAAAGATGAGATTTAAAAAATTGTGTGTGAGCCCGTCAAAAAGGCAATAACTCAGGTAAAAGCTTTAATAATAAGTATTATTTGAAGAAACTATCCAATAACCCTCTAGCCTCTAGAATATCTCTAAATTGCTAAGCCTCGGGAATAAGGTTTCACAAACAGATATACGACTACAAACATTTCTGATTGCCGCAATCAATAGAAATAAAATATAACAAGGTAGAGTATAAAGTCGTAAATATTAGGTCCTTACATATGAAATTGGCGTTTTTCGTACTGGCCACTTTAATCACAAATTTCTCCTCTTTGGAAGCGGATCCATCGCAAACCACGTCCGAGTTAGCTGCAGGCTGCGGTGTTAGTGATAAAACTGTTTTAATTCACTTGAAGCAAATTGGGAAGATTAAAAAGCTTGAAAGGTCACAAATTGACTGAAGCAAACCGGCAAACGCGCGTCGACTGCTGCGTTACATTACTAAACCGGCACAATAATGAAGGTATTTTAAACCGAATCATTACCTGTGATGAAAAATGGGTTCTTTACGATAATCGGAAGCGCTCAGCGCAATGGTTGGATCCTGGCCAGCCAGCCAAATCCTGCCCCAAGCGAAAATTAACCCCAAAAAAGTTACTTGTAAGCGTTTGGTGGACTAGTGCCGGTATTGTTCATTACAGTTTTCTCAAATCTGGCCAGACTATTACGGCTGATGTCTATTGTCAGCAATTGCAAACCATGATGGAAAAGCTAGCGGCTAAACAACCTAGGCTGGTCAATCGCTCCACGCCACTGCTGCTTCATGACAACGCTAGACCACACACTGCGCAACAGACGGCTACTAAATTAGAAGAGCTTCAATTGGAAAGTCTAAGACATCCTCCGTACTCCCCGGACCTTGCTCCAACAGATTACCATTTTTTTCGAAATTTGGATAACTTCTTGCAAGGGAAAAAATTCAACTCCGATGGGGCAGTCCAAATCGCCTTCAAAGATTTTATTGATTCCCGTCCGACTGGTTTTTTTAGTAAAGGGATCAATGAACTACCTATAAGATGGCAAAAGTGCATAGAAAATAATGGCTCATACTTTGATTAATTAAATATATTATATTAAAAAATATTCGACTTTTTGTTCCTCCCATACAAAACGCCAATTTCATATGTAAGGACCTAATATATGGACTTTTTATATTTTCTCGGAATAAACTGTAATGTAGGTAGAGTTGGGTGAAATTGTGCTTGTTAGAGCGTTACTACTTATATCTAGTTATTCTGTGTTAGAGCGTTGTTATAACTGGGTACAAGGTGCCTGAGAATATGTGTACGTTTTACATAGACGGAAGGTTCTACGGAATAAAATTTTTAATATACAGCTTTTTATAGATCATCTTGAAATAGAATAGAGCTTCTTTTGTCTGTGTTTGTGCCATTTTTATGGTCTCCATGTTTCTTTTTGTGTGATTTAATTAGTGGTTTCTTTTTCACTTCTTCCACTATTGGACAAAAACAACGAAGTGGACAGAGAATCTGAATCACCTTTTATAATAATTAACTAACTTTTTCTCGCAACTTCGTCCGCGTAGAAGCCGAAAATGGTTGAAATAGTATTTTAAATTGGTTTTTAACGTTATTAATTTTGTTATAACATATAAATAAAATGGGGCGGGCAGCAGCGACTTCTGCAGAACAACTATACCGAACTGCGATCCCCAACCCGCATGCCCTGCGTGGGGATTATGGGCAATAACCCCCAAATAATTATGCCATCTATGGCGCTCATTAGGGGAGGCCTATGTCCAGCAGTGGACTATATAGGCTGGTGATGTTGATGTTGATATAAATAAAATAGGATCCGGTTATATCGCGTGTCCCTGTACCATCCCGCGGGAACAAGATTCTGGGATGAAAAGTATCCTATGTCCTTTTCCTCGAACTAGACAACGTCTTTGCCAAATTACATTAAAATCGGTCCAGTAGCTTACGGCTTAGACGGACAGACAGATTTACTTTTACAAGGATTGTATTAAACTTGACTTGTCTAAGTACTAATTTTGTAAGCCTTTAGAAATAAATTGAAATCTGAGACCCACTGGAGCCAATATTCGATAATAGGAGCCTATTATCTAAGATAGACTATTTTCTAAATGGATGCTAAATTCCTCTTGATCCTTTCAGTGGTTTTGGAGATTTTAGGTTTCATATAAAAACATATTTCAAAAACTTATTTCATAAACAAATTATAATAATAATTATTATAATTTGTTTATGAAATAAGTTATCTAAAGTTTATTAGATTATGTAAAATTATGTACCTATTGCTAGGTATAAAGAAAGTTTTCTTTTTCAAACTTCCAAAAACAAATTATAATAATAGTAATAATTACTATTATTATAGTTTGTTTTTGGAAGTCGGACGACATTCTGTAGCTTTTTATCTAAAGTTTATTAGAATAAGTAAAATTATGTACCTACTGCTATAAAGAAAGTTTTCTTTATCAAACTACCAAAAACTAGTAATAATTACTATTATTATAATTTAATAGTAATTAACAGTAATTATTACTATTATTATAATTTGTTTTTGGAAGTATGATAAAGAAAACTTTCTTTATAGCAATAGCTACAGAATGGCGTTCGACTCAGCATATTTTATAATATGCTGTGAAAACTAGCCGAAGGTCAAAGGAATCAAAACCTGACGCGTCACTAACACCAACAAATACGTAACATATTTTAACATAGTTACTTTTTATTATTATGTTCGGAAAACTCTCCTTTTAAGTCGAATCATATTTTAATATGACTAATCTAGAGTCTGAGACCACATAATGTAGAGATATAAAATGTAATTGTAAAAATAACATAGATTTCTCTCGTGTGTATACTTATCAATTTCATAGTAAACATTCCAAGCCGCTTTAGCCCTTCGCGCGTAGTCCCTTTACTCCATAATAGATGGCGGAACTGAGCGACACATTTAATCTCTACAAAGTTGTTGTCCTTGTCCTTCGCACCGCTATTGTATCCTCCGTTTCGCTCACCTCTAAAACAAACTTCTCTAATATACAATTTAAATTACTAAAATTTATTCTAAAAATAACTATAATTGCAGAAAAAATATAAAAAGTGAATATTGTATAGATTTTAGTGGAAATAAGGTGACAAACCGGTATTTAATTGACGATATCCTAGATCGCGCAAACGCTTTACTCCGGTTGTGAAGCACTTATAGTGAGAGAATTTGTAGAGTCATGGGGAGTCCGTTTCTACACAGTGAAGTAGTGCATTGGATCGGGGAGCTATGCTAAATCCTGGTCCCCCGGGAATTCTCGACGCAACCTTAGGGTGGGGGGTTTGCTCATTCCTGAGGTAATCAAGGCACACGCCTAACTCGATTCCTTCGCGGTGTCCGACAGCCCTGACGTACTTCAGGCCGGCCCGTGTAATCAAGCCATGCGTATGACGAATCCTCACATGTTTTCGCTACGTAGCGCGCGCAATCAAGTCTCTATTCGCAAGAATCCAGCAACGCAAAGCAAGGGCAACGCGTCCTTACAACCCCTGTGTAGAAGATTTGACTTCCTTTTGCTTCTGTCAAAGGAGTTTTGCTTCGCACGGCTATTTAACAAAAATTGAATTTTAATGCGGATCCCTATTTTTTTAAATATTCTATAGCTTATTCATCAGGCAAATCCGTCGTTTCGGAGCCTATTCAATTCAAACACAACACAAATGTTTCCTCTTTATTTTATTAGTATAGGCTCTGGTAACAACTCTCAAGCTACCTGCATTTTTTTTTTGCAACAATCTGCAGTTAGCTCAATTATTTGAATACTACTTCTAATTTGGTTATTTAATTTTCATTTAATTTGTTAAAAAAGTTGATAAATATTTTATTAAGATCATCACATGTATGAACTTCAGCTTATTCACATTTCACCACTATTCTCCCAATTTCCTACTATGCTACTTTGCATAGACAACAGTTTTAATTATATATTAAGTTATTATCGCAGTATCTTGTCCAGTGTCCGTCCAGGTAGCCATGAGGTAGCCCCTATGGTATCAGCGGAACATCGGGGCTATTGTCTCCGAGCCGTTTGTCTCTTGCACACACATAGGGCAGCGGTTAGCATCGTTTCGGCCTGTTCTACTAACACGATAGCATTATTGTCTATGACGGCTTCTTTGTACGCTGTCAGGTAGGTATTTTTATTATTTGCAAGGAGATTTTGGACACGTTTGTTGGACAACAAACGTGTACTTGCTACTCTACTTTACTCTACTTAAAGAGCCTACGCTCTTAAAGTAGAAATTAGTAACTTATAGGTACAAACTTTGCAAAGTTTTAGTACCTACAAATCGTTCCTGTGGATGAGTAGGTACCATAAAAAATCTAAATTATATTTTTTCACACACGTTGCACAAATGCACGTTGGGTTTCATTATTGACGTTTTCGCATCTCTAACTATTTTTTAAATATTCTTTAGCCTATGTTTATCAAAGATAGGTAATATAGGATACCTAAATGGTGAAAGAATTTTGAAATCGGTCATGTTGTTTCGGAGCGTATTTAATCCAAATAAACGATCAAATCTTAAATTATTGGTATAGACATACTAAGTAAATTGATAATCTTTGCAGCGGCACAGGAGGAATTGACTTCTGTCTCATTTAATTATACGAGCTGCAATTATTTGTTCAAAAGGTTGCTAAGTATTTTCTATTTTAAATTTAAAATTCTATTCAATTTAACACTCATCTATGAAACAAGTTTTGCTTGGTTTTTTAAAATAAACACAATTTACACGTCATCAAATAATACACTGATTCGTTAAAAGGCTATTTTTTGTTGCTTGTCGTTTTTTGCGCACAAACATTCTTCAAATTAAGTCAAGTACCTACTAAGCTACTATTTAGTATATAAAACGAGACTAGATAACTACAAAGTATATAGTTATCGAGTCTCTATAACACAAGATCTGCTTAGGTTATAGATAATGATGTGTGAATTGTCAAGCACTATAAAAACACTAATGGTCCAAAATGCTCAATTCGGTCCAGATCGTATCTTTATTATGCCCAATTGAATTGAATGGCGTTTCGGCAAATATATTTGGGCAATTGAAGCCACTTAAACAAATATTGTAGTAGGTCTCTACCTATATGTTTTTTTATTTATTACATACCTACCTATTTATATAAGTTAGTTTGACAGAGATCTACTACGTGTTTTGTATCTTTTACAAAAGTGACATATTGCATATTCTATCCTATAAAATAGGTGACATTTGTGATTTTGTAATTCATGTACATATGAACATTCGAAAAATTACTATCTTGGATAATTTAAAGGGTGTACCCCTATACACAGTGAAAAAATACTCTACTTCTTAGTACATTATAGAATTACAATTTTTGAGTATAGGAACAGTAAAATACACGAAACATGTGTGTTTTGCATGTGGTCAATGATCGCATATTTTTTTTATTTATGCGATTTTATAACAATTACCTAATCAACATCATCACCAGCCTATAATAGTCCACTGCTGGACATAGGCCTCCCGTAATGAGCGCCATAGATGGCATCATTATTTGGGGGTTATTGCCCATAATCCCCACGCTGGGCATGCGGGTTGGGGATCGCAGTTCGGTTTAGTTGTTCTGCAGAGGGCGCTGCTGCCCGCCCCCCGCTGTGTTTCCCTTAGTCGCCTCTTACGACACCCACGGGAAGAGTTGGGGTGGTGAAATTCTATGCCGGCACCACACGGCACAATTACCTAATATTACAATTAAATAACAGAACCCAACTGAGAACTAGTATTTACAATTAAAACAATTGAGATATATTGCAAAAAATTATTATTATTTTATTATTATTTTAACTAAATAAACCTTAAAAAAAATCTCATGCTGTGGCACCCTTAAATTAAAAAAAAACACTAGGCTTGTCCTTTTTAATTTTAATTTGCATGTTATGAGATTAATTTGTTGCGTATGGTACAAATTATTGAATAACTCTTGTTCTAACAACTGTAGATCATAAGGTAACAATTGCTTTCCTTGATTATTATTTTATAACAAATAAACAGGCCTGTAATGCTGTAGCAATACATTATTTGCTGTTAGCAAAGGCCGTGTGGTGCCGGCATAGAATTCCACCACCCCAACTCTTCCCGTGGGTGTCGTAAGAGGCGACTAAGGGAAACACACCGGGGGGCGGGCAGCAGCGCTTTCTGCAGAACAACTACACCGAACTGCGATCCCCAACCCGCATGCCCAGCGTGGGGATTATGGGCAATAACCCCCAAATGATGATGCCATCTATGGCGCTCATTAGGGGAGGCCTATGTCCAGCAGTGGACTATTATAGGCTGGTGATGATGATGATGATGATGTTAGCAAACGCTTGATGAGGGCTGGATAATAGAGCACAGATAGTGATTGGGTACTGACAAAACAAACGTGGACTTGTCCGACAATATTGGTTTAGGGTTAACTATAAAGCGTAGGGATGTAAAGAACATTAACATTTAAAAGCTAAATAAAAAACTAATAGAGACATTATTTAAATATGAATATGACAGATCATTTAAATATGAAATAAAAACCAACGAATAGTAATAAATACTCCAAGTTTTAGGCATTGCACACGTCAATCTTTTCGCGTTTCGCCTTTGATACCTTAACTCATACAAATACAATATAACACAAAAATGCTTTATTGTACCTACTCGAGAAAAGGAACATAACAAAGGACATTATTATAAGATAAGTACAATTGGAGGCCTTCTCGCTTAGAACCGATCTCTTCCAAGTAACATTTAATAATTTAAGAAAGGCAAGAAGGTCCAAGATAATGTAAAAAATATTTAACATTATAAGAATACCTAAAACAAATGAATTATGGATTTTTACTGGATTTTAATCGGACCTTAACTTGAAGATTTAAATAAAGAATAAATTAAAGTTATTTGAAAAGTCTAATATACCAAATCAAAATAATTTATTGCAAGAAATACATAAGAAAATATTATTAAATAACGTAGTTTCACAATTTATTTTGTCTTATTGGACGTGCAATGTATTAAAATTTACTAATTAACTAATACAATATAAAATTTACACACAAATATTAATCACAAATTTAAATAAATAATATTAATACACGTAAAGTAAGTAATGATAAGTCTGAAAGAAATCTTACATGTGTGTGTTGTGTGTGTAAGTTATCTTCTTCGTATAAATGTCAATATTTATTGCGGTAATTATTGTACTTGTGACTTTGTAACGATATCAACCTTTTTTTAATATACGACTTAAGCTAAAATACTTATTTTTAAACATGACTCATAAAGATGTCCTAGTAGTGTTTAGCTATAAGATATTTTACCTAAATCTAGGGCACGCAAACATAGGTCAGCAGTCTTCTAATAAATTTTAAATCAATATTATGAATCAAATAACATAATATTTCTAATAGTAAGAAAAAAATCTACCTTTTAAGTAGGGACTAAATCATGGCAAGCCTGATTTAACGCTGTTCTTAAAAAAAACCATTATGATAAGTGATAACGTAACTAGCGTTCAACGTTTTTAACCTATTTACACACATTACATTAGATATTTGGCTCCGTATCACCAGACATCACGCGAGACAATGTTTTATGTTCGTCTTTATCGCACCAATGAGAAATTAGGCTGCGTCGATATTTCTCTCCCGTTTACACACGTCATGCTGTGTGACGTTCTAAGCGGAGAATTTTCTGTAGTATTTTTATACTCAAACGTGTTTAGACAGTTGCTGAGGAGACTCGTTAAATTAAAACCTCTTTAGAGAAATTAAAAAGTTCGGTAAAGCTCTAGTGAGCCGTAGAGCTGTCACAAATCAGTGGTAGAGCGCATGCGTCAGATGCGTACCAAACGTCAAAGCTGATAAATTTGCGTGCCGAAAACGTTTCTTTTTAGATATATATTTTTTTATGTATTTACTATTTTCTGTGACGAATTGGTAGTTTGATATGGCGAAAGACACTTCTATTGTGGGTTTGGATGTGATTTTAAAACAATTAGGTGCGTTCGGGAAGTACAATATTGTGAATTATGCACTCCTGCTGTTTCCTGTATTCTTGGCGGGAATGTACGGACAAGTTTTTGTGTTCGAAGCTCCAGATGTTAACTACAGGTTAGTTTTTACCATTGCATAAATAAAAAAACACTTTCTGTAATATTTTCTGACCTATAACCAAGTCCAAGCATATGTTAGTTTGAAAACCAGTTGCGTTTTCTATTGCAATTCTGATTTCCTATTGGTCTGGGTTACTCACGCCACTTCTGGTCAGGTTTGGCGCATGCGTGAAAGTCGAAGGGCGAGTCTCCCCCAGGGGTGCTCAATGGGTCTGCTTACCTTGAATTTATTTATGTAGGGCAAAGTGGAGTAACCTTTTTGTTAATGTCGCTTGGGTACGATATTTTTGGCATGTTAAGCAGTTGCGATAAAAATATACGATAAATCTTAATCAGAAAAAAAAATCTAGGTAAGTAAGTATTTATTTTTGTGTAAAAACTAATGTATAGGTACTCATGTAACTTATTTTTTCCTACTTATGTAAGAAAAAAATATGAATTGTCGGCAAAGAGGATAAAATCTTGGAATACTTATACCCAATAGGTATTATTAAAAAAGCCAGTAATCTATTTTGAAAAGTGATTAGTCCCTACTGTTGTAATAGCATGAGTAAAATGTGAGGTAATAGTTATATTAGAACAAACAATACATTCAATTGCGTAAACATTATTGAATGATAAACTAACAACGAAGATAAGTGATATTCATTACATCATGGCTCGTTGAGAATTATTAAATAAATAATAAATTTTTCAAGTTTTATTATGTATTTGGTAACAAATATCTAAATATCCAAATTAACGAATTGATAAAAACCGGACGAGCGATGATAACCAAAATTACCTTAATAAGCAAATCAATGTTGTTCTTACCGGCTGCATCACGGATTGTGAAGGTCGTGAGAGACTAAGGAAACCTTCTTATTGCACGATAAAATATATAAAAAAACATTAAAATGTAAAAGAAATGGCAATGGCGAGCTTAACCCTAAAAAGAGTTCTCTTCTAGAGGATGGAAACACCTATCCACCTGTTGGCTAACCTCCTTCTGTGGTGGAAGCACGTTTACCAGTTCAGTTCTAATCTAGATGCCAAAGAGCATGCTAACGCATATCCAATTCAAACGATGTCATGAATGGTCCTCAAAGCGGATGTTCTGGCAAATTTTAGTCGTCTGCTTTTAGTTGTTTGTTGGAACTTGCTTCGGCCCGTAGCTTTTCACTTAAAAGTTATAGGTTTATGGTAAAAATATTGCTCTATCGACGTACACAGGAAGAACAATGTGTTCCCGTGTATAGCACCGGAACGTAGGCTTTTAGAATCCTCGCCGAACACGTACAATTATAGTCTGCATTAGTACCTATAAAAACTGCTGTTAATATGACAAGGGTCTTCTTGAACGTCAAAATAATGTGTTGAATCACAGATAATTTTCACTAATCATATTTTTAAAACACTGACGCAAAGAAAAAAAACTGACAATGAATTTTCTTAAAATACTTTTCACAGATTCTGAGATAAATCTCTGAAAAACGATCATATGGAATTGTTGTAATTGTCGAATTTGACACGGAAGCAATATTGGACTACCAGTCTCTTTCTCACAACAGTGGTTTAACGTTAGGAAAAATCAATACACACTCTTTTTATCAGCGCCCTCTTCCTGGTTTCATTGTCACGGATGCCCATTCCATTCAACGGGTTTGTTTACATGTCAGGAGAAGTCATTGTGAGATTTTTATGTTTTGCCCGTGTTTTCGACTTATTTATTGAGCAAAACTGTAATATAAATTGAAAATCATATAGAAGAGGTACCATGAAGTGTTCTGTAGCAGGCTGAGGCCTATGCCAAAGCAAAAACAGGCCGAATCTAACCTTACACCGGTAAGTGGCTAACATTTCGTTAAATTGGTGTCTATTGTACATTGTATTGTGATATAAAGTGTGTAAAAACCTATTATTTTGAATCATCTTTATTGTGAGCTGTAGAAACCCGCAATATTCTCAATATTTCATTCACATCGCAGACATAAAAACCGGTGCTAGTGTTGAACATCATCGAACATCGAACGTTATCGATAAATTAGGTAAGATCAGTATGGGTACCTAAGTCACTTAGGCTAAGTGTAACTATTGGGCAAGTGTAGAGGACTTTTTTATTACGAAAACCATTTGAAAACCATTTTTGGATTCAAAATAAACTTTGACAAAAATATGACACACTGCCCCGTGTTGACCTTAGAGGTGCAAGTCCATCTTAACGGACTTGAACCTCTCCACACAAGACCACCGGACACAAAACCACTGATGATGTGTTGACCTTTATAAGTTACGTATTTTTTCTTGTTTTAGTTTTTATCAAGAAACGAAAGCCGGCGGAGGGAATCGTAAGAAAATATTGGCTTAGAAAATATCCGGCCAGGAACTCAAGACATTCATGTGTGCACATTGCACTTTGAAGACAGTGCATTCAAATGAGAAAAGCCTCCAAAACGTCAGGCTATTACAAAATACAAAATATACGCGATCAATTCAGTTAAAACAGTGTTTTATTACATATCCTGCTCCTGCTTCACCTCCAGTAAACTCTCGGATCCAGCTCCAATTCCGAAAATGAGGGTTTCCTTCGATTTCTCCGGGACCCCACCATCAGATCCTGACTTGGTTCCAATGGGACCACCTCAGAAATGCGCTCTTCATAACATAGTATAAAACAAAGTCGCATCCCGCTGTCTGTCTGTCCTTCCCTATGTATGCTTAAATCATTAAAACTACGCAACGGATTTGGATGCGGTTGTTTTAAATAGATAGAGTGATTCAAGAGGTAGGTTTACATGTAATACATGCATAATATAGTAGAGGAACACTGACAATTTAAGAGGTTTCCGTGCAAAGCCGGGGCGGGTCGCTGAATCGCTGAAAAATGTAAATATATTTTCCCGTCGCCTATAAGTAAGTTCGTTCTGACCTTACTTTACAGTGGCGCTAACTGGTGAATACAAAAACGGTAGCCCTCATTGATACAAAAAAAAATATACAGTTGAACATAGAACCTTTCCTTTTTTGATGTCGATTAAAAAGACAAGCTCGTCCATCGATATAATGTTATCGACTAGACGAACAAGTGAACATCCCTAATCCGCCATGTTGTTCTACCGATTTGTTTACATAGGTATCCAAGGAAAGTACATGCTTAGGGCACTTCCATAGACAATCGTTTTTCAGAGAGATAAATAAAGATTTCGAACTACAAAACTCAATTAGATTGTATGTATAAGAGAACAAATTATATAAGTTTTGGAGAAATCGAGCCTATTAAAGATATAATGGTTCTATTTACATAAAAAAATCCGTAATAAACTTAAATTTAAAAGCGTTACTATAAAGCCAGAAAATCAAATTGCATAAAACATTTTGTGTTGTTTAGTAGGATTAAAATCTAAATATTCCACTAAATTCATACCAATTTTACGAATTCTATAAAATATAAAATCAATAATATTAATTTAAGATACCTAACAAACTTACTCGATCTCATTTAATTTAACTTCTTTATACGTAATTGTGTTTATCCAGCAGAAATACTCAGACTATTTTCAGCAAACCTGATCACATTGCAGAAACAAATCCTGACTACACAATAAGCTCCGTCAACTACAATCTAGAGCTTAGATATGGAATACGTTAAAGATATTAATATCGATTCCAAAATTGGTTAGTATCAAGGCTCTGCGAGGAAAATTCACAGAAAAAATGATTTAGGGATTACAAACCCACTAGATAAAGACTCAGGGTTTATTTTCATAAGTTTGTCTCCGTAGGATCCCTGTAAGCTCTATGAGGATGGAGAGAAAGGCGCAGTTTCGTGTCGGATCCCGCATTTACATAGATTTACATGTCGGCAGCTAGAGGCAAAGATTATTTCAAGTTGTCTCTGTGATTTCAAGTGCTGAAAACAACTTTAGACTAATGTGAAATCCATGAATACATCAGCTTGTAGCTTCCTTCTAATATTCATGAATTTCATTCATTATTATCTTAGGTACTTAAATGTGAGTTTTAGGGTTCATAATATCATTGTGAATCGGTATCAGAGCTAGTCTAAACAGAAAGTCTTGAACAGATTCACTCATAGTAGGTAAATGATTTCACCGAACGCTATTGTGGACTAAGTTGATACTTATCTATCGGAATCATTATAAACAAAATCGGCTTAATAATTGCTAAACCGATTCACTGCGCATCGTACGACATGTCATTTATATTATTTTAACACACATTAATGTGTGTTATTAAGTTGTTTCATTTTTAAAAATGATCACAACAACGTTTACAGGAATTTGCTTTTGTTGAAATTACAGAGAGCACACCACCCCAACACCCCAAAAAAATACTTTTGGTTTAAAGATAAATTATAAACTTTCATTAGAAATTTTGTTGATTGAAAAAATTACATATTTCACCTACGAAAATGGTTGTTATCAAAAGTGTTTTCCAACCTTTAAGAATATCATGAGAGATAATAGGGAGAGCACCTCGTATTTATTATTTTTTGCGATTTAAGTAAAGCCTTATCTTAAATTATTGTTGTCATTTATGGCTTTAAACTGTAAAAAAAATTACGTTTAAAAGGTAACACCTTGCTGTAGGTACATCAGTCTGACAATAAATATATTTGTATGGCTTTGGTGAATACTACTTTGACAATGTACATTATTATCAGGTATTCTCTAAAGCTTAGACAACAAAGGTCTAGCATTCATTGACGAGATCCGATGCTACACCGCTGACCTTAGATGGCCTTTTGTTTTCCCCATAAAGGAGAGATGCGGCTAAACTCGCCTTTGCTATGGTTCGTTATAGATTAATAGTGATGCCCTAGCTGGACCTTCAATATCGATGATATACGTACGTACCTACATATCGATGTTAATGTACTTAGACATGACTTATAAAACATGTATGCCAGGGTAATACAGTTGTTTCCTCCCGTTTTATAAGGAAGCTTCGAACAAAACTGATATTAATAAATCCGGTAAATTAAACCAAATTATAACCGACCACAATACTCCCGACATGGACACAGTGTTATTAGTATCAATATCTATAGGTATAGGTTTTTCTGATTTTTAAGCTAAAAATTCTGAGTGTTTAAGCATAAACATAACTTCAGAACTTTTTTTTTTTTCAAAATAAAAAGTGTCAGATTTAATTTATTCAGCTACCTTGTTTGTGTCTCATTCCGGCTTTTCTTCTATGATTACCATTTAAAATAGTTGCCAGGAGCGACCATGACAAAAACCTGAGTGAACATCCCTACCGTAATCGGATGACGTGCTTCCTCAAACGAGGCACGTACACCGAAGATTATCGTGATTATCCTGAGCCGTATCATTGTCCCAGCTAACATTATAACGTTACTAGCAATATCTAGCTCCTAATGTAATTGCTATTTTTAATGTGGTGCTAAATGGGATTAGTTCAACTCTAATGGAGTTTAGCACATTAATTAACGAAGTTCAGAAAAAGAAAAGACTAGGATCTATTTTTACAGTAGTTAACAAGTCAACATCATCATCAACATCACCAGGGTTATTGCCCATAATCCCCACGCTGGGCATGCGGGTTGGGGTTCGCAGTTCGGTGTAGTTGTTCTGCAGAAGGCGCTGCTGCCCGCCCCCCCCCCGGTGTGTTTCCCTTAGTCGCCTCTTACGACACCCACGGGAAGGGTTGGGGTGGTGCAATTCTATGCCGGCACCACACGGCATAGATGCAAGTAGTTAACAAGTAAAGGAGAGATATTAAATACATACTATCAATGAATCAAAAAATAATCATGTGTCAGTACGCCGGCCATATCTAGGCCCGACAACTGAATATAAGGGATAATAATATAATATAATAATAATAATAATAAGGGAGTTTTGGTAAGAGCAGATAGATGCTGGATGCGGCAAGTTGAAGTCGACTAGCATAGGTTGATGATTATGAGTAATTTATTGAAAGGTTTCATGTGCACGTAGTTTTGAGGATTAAGCGGGATCATAATAGTCTTATTACTAAATCAATGTTACGATATTGATATTGTATCGAAGATAATCCAAGTATATTAAAGTAGCCAATGGTTTTTTGCAGTAAGCTGGCGAAGGGCATTCCAATTGCGTGTGAAGCCACGGGCAGATGCTGGCATAGATTCAATGAAAGCCAAAAAATAGATTATATAATAATAATAATAATAATGCCGGACAATCCACACAGCATCATCTAGCCCCAAGCTAAGCAGAGCTTGTGTTATGGGTACTAGATGACTGATATACGTAATACAATATTATTAAATAGATAGATATTTTTTTATTATACATAGGAAACGACCAGAACCCCTGAACAAATATCTGCAGATCGTACAAATATTTGTCCCGAGGCGGGAATCGAACCCGCAACCTCCTGCGTCGCTGGCGGACCTTTGCCCACCGCGCCACAGAGTGGTCGTCGATTAGATAACTATAGCCCGTCAACAAAATATAAAACCGTACTAAATAGCTAATACTGTGTAATTTAGATAAGCTATCGCCTTTCATTGGTGTTCGTTACGTAGCACTGTATATTTTTAGCTCATGTTTTATCTCAGGTCATGATGCTACTCGTGCTCTTAGTTCAATCTATAAAACGTAGGTATTTATCCATCCAAAGGTTGCCTGGACAAGGTTGCTTCTTAGCGGTAATACTGGCAATTGAAATCTTGTCTTGTATTTATACATACATATTTATCGGTTTGCAACATTTAGCTTGTAGCTAGATGATGATGTGTGGATAGTCCACCATTATTTTTTATTTGTGTTGATTTTCCAGAATTGTATGTAAATGAGCTTGTTATGACTATTTGTGTTTCTTAAAATTTTATTTTCCGTTTGTCGGAATTTATTTTAAGCCAGCTGTTATCTTTACACATCTCTAATATGTATCCTGATAAAAAAAATAATATAAAATATTTCTATTTTTTATAAACACAATAATTAATTTACTGACTATAAATACTAGATTAATTTAACACAAATAAGGTTCGTAATAAATCCGCAATGCATTTTTTTCATATATTTGCAAGTTCCCGTTCTGACGTATGTACCTATGGCACATACGAAGTGGCTAGTCCGAGAATTTTGTCAAAGCGTAAGAATCGACCACTAAACCCGTGGAAGACATGAGCCTACCAGAAGAAGACGATTAGTTGCCTCTTTTGTATTTTTAACACCTCTACTGCGTTCACTATAGACTGTACTAGTTTAATGATACAACATTCACGTTCAACAGTGAATGTTGAGAAGGGAAATTTGCCCTTCCGGACCCAAGGCACAACTACGATGCTCAACTGGTTGTGCCGCGGGTACTTTGATTCCCTTCTACACAACAAATTGGTCCGTTCGGGAAAAAAATGTACTTATGGCCCAACTGACGAAAACTCGAATCCCTGGTTGTGCTGTGGGTGCTTTTGAGACACAACTGATTGGTCAGTTGAGGAAAAAAATGTACCTATGGCCCAACTGCCGAAAACTGGTCACTTCTGAAGTTGATTCTAATAAACCCGTGAAAATAATAAAGGTATTAAACACTAATAAGGGTATTATAAACTCAAATATTTTAATATAATTTTATCGTAATTTATCTGAGGCATGACTGAGGCTAATTTCACCGTTGATAAGTTGCAACTGGACAGATCTTATAACTTCGTCATTGCGGAAACGTAAGAAAAAAAAAACGTAAAAACACCTTAGTACGGAAGAACCATTTTTATAATTGCGAATCTTGTGGTACTGGTGTTCACGATAAAGTACAATCTTGCCGCCATTGTAATCTATACAGCAAATACTATCGTTTTCATACATTTTTATAAAATAAATTATAATTTGATCAACAAAACAGAAATTGTAATTACTAGGACGTCAAAGCAGACAGCAAAGTGACGTTAGTATATGTTTTAAAAAGATGACAAATGTAAAGTGCAACACTTGAACAAAAAGGTTTACTATCAGTGCTTGAGAGAGTGCTTTAGAGGTAGTTGTGCTATGGGGAAACAGAGTGGTTTCTGAATTGTCTACGACTCAACCAGGTGGGCATAGTAGTTGTGCCGTGGGTCCGGGTTGAGTCATTAGTACGTTAGTTGTGTAGAAGGGAATCAAAAGTAACAGCGGCACAACCAGTTGAGCATCTTAGTTGTGCCTTGGGTCCGGAAGGAAATTTGAAACAGCGCATATGTTTAAATCTAATGAAATTAATATTAAATTACTAATTAGGAAAGGACATAGCATTGTAGTATAGCATTGTTCAATTATTCAGTGGCTACGCCTCTATCATTTCAATTGTATGAAACATAACACGATAACAATGAAAAACAAACGTATAACTAATTCTGAATCGTAAAATTTACTTATGTTTCATGTTTGTGGAATAATACTTTGATATACACAGTGTTAATCCTATGTAATCTTTTATTTCACAAGTCAATAAATTAATGTTTAATCTTTAGATGTTTATAGCACTTTAACATGATAAAAATCATTAAAAAGTGTAGGTACGATGTATCAAGATCTCAGTACATATTTTCAATACTTGACTTATTCATATTATATATTCAATGTCAGGATTTATTCTTAGGTCAATTGGTATTTTAATACAAATTTATACATTTACCTTTCAAGAAATGTAGTTGACAATGAACCTCTGTATTTGTCACCACATCAACAGTATTTTCTAGCACTGTAAGTTGCGACATAATAAAACAATTACAGCCAGGATTTACTATCTATCCTTTGGGACCCTGGGGCACTTGCAATATAAGACCTTACCAAACTAGTCGTAAAGTCATCGGAATGCAGGCATCGCTTGGCTTTTATTTCGGACATCAAATTAGCATCGCCATTCAAAGTTGCAATGCTGCCAGCGTTCAGGGCACTCTGCCTTCCTGGTCACGGTCAATTTTAGCACTAATTTTTTTTTTATATTATGAACTCTCTAGCCATATGCACATATCATAATAGCTTATTGAATTTACCTATACAAGAGTCTTTACTTTATTAAATAGGCTTAATATGAATAGAATTCATCGCTTTTGAAGTACAAATATAATAGCAGCTGTTTTTACAGGCTTTTAAGTGTTCATTTTCAACTGCGTTTTCTTGTTGCAGATGTAAGATTGACATGTGTGAAGACATCGCCAATTCCAGCATATGGACACAGTACGCTATCCCTCAAGACAAGAATGGCTTGGCTCGGTGCAGCCGGTACGCATTCAGCGACTACTTGGTAGCCAACAGAACTTTATGCAATGCTGATGTCTTCAATACCAGTGTAGTTGAAGGTTGCACAGAGTTTGTTTATAGTGAGGAAAATTCGGCGGTTGTAGATGTAAGTATTCATCATCATCATCATCATCACCAGCCTATAATAGTCCACTGCTGGACATAGGCCTCCCCTAATGAGCGCCATAGATGTAAGTATTACTACGCGTTAATTAACAACCTTTATTTATGAATAGATTACTCTTTATTGTACCAGACAAATACAGAATACACAGAAATACAGAATTAAAGACAGATTTAAAAATATATTTTTAAAATTTTTAATTTATTTATTTAGAAAGAAATACTAAACATTTTGGAAGTACGGCTCTTCCTAGCCATTGAAACTGCTACTAATAGAATGAGTCTTTCACAATAATTGTGAACATCATAATTATTATGATGTTCGTAATCGAACTTTTAAGAATATTTTATATATATTTTATATACCCACACGGTAAGGGTCGTAAACCTCTTTGTTTTTTTTTTTTGGTTTGTTACCTGATGTGATATAAAATGACGATTCAAAATCAGTTATTCTTCCAAAAAACTGTTTGAACGCTACAAAATACCATAAAACAACGAACTCTGGCCACCAGTAAATATTATCAGTCGCCAAAAATACGAAGCTACCTTTATTTATCTTTTTGCGCTTAATTCAGCGCTCTGGAGTTTGTACATTCAGACTGGATACACCAAGTGATTTTATGGTAGTTTTTGAATTTTTTTTTATTTATTTTTTTATTTGTATCGAAACCATCAGCATTCTATGCAGAAATGGGTACTACAGTATATAATTTATGAGCTAATGATAGGAAAACACTGATTTAGACATAATAATGTTATAAGAAGGCATTATTTACTCAATGCAACTATGTTGTTATAGTAACAAACCAAAAAAAAAACAATAGATGAAACAAAAGATAGAATATTACACATACAGAAGAGTACGTAATCATAGAATGTATACTTATTATCATTTACATCCATCATAAATGGAAACAACAAGTAAAACAATTAATAGATATGAAAACACCTGTTATTCCACGACTGGACATAGGCCTCACTGTGTAATCCCCTGAAATGCTGTGTTATCATATCAATTGACCGATATTGTTGGATGCACATCGCTGTAACTTTATTTACTTTTCCATTTACACTTGGATTGTTCGCTCGTTTTTGTTTAACGTTTTGCAAGCTAAGTTATATATAATGTTACAAGTATCGTTTTTTGATTTTTACCTGTTATTTCAACTATAATGGGGTTAAAATAATAGTTTAAATTCTTTATTTCTTCTTTATTGCGATTGTGGTCAAAGGAAGGTCTATTTATGGACAGTAAGGCTACGAAAAAGAGAAAACTTTCGGGACAAATGTTTGTACGATCTGCAGACAGTTACGGATGATGTGGTCGTTGTATGTTAAGTAAAAAATATTATCTATGTTATTTATTGTATTATATTTATCAGTCATCTAGTACCTACCTATAACACAAGCTCTGCTTAGCTTGCGGCTAGATGTTGCAGTATGGATTGTCTAGCATTATTTATTTCTCTCTTTAGTTCGAATGGCAAAGACGAGCATTGTCGTCTCCGGTATGTAAGTGGTCGAATAATCAAAGTTAGGTTATGTTATCTGAACCTCCATGTATAAGGTGTTCATAAAATAATCATTTTAATAAATAGTAGGTTTGTTTATATTTCCGTCTCTATTATCTAACCAAACCCATCCGCTTCAGGCATCTTTTTAGATAACGACAAGAGGATGTCATTACTTTCAGGGTCGAGTAATATTAATCGCTTCACGCAATTATTTAATTTTATAAAGTTTTATGCTTGTTTTATGTTATGTGATAGTAAACTAAAAACAAAAATTAGAATTAAATATATCGACAAATTGCTTATTTTTTAAAATAAACATTTATTTCTCTTACTCAATGGTCAAATTAAAACTAGTACCTATCTACAATTTAAACATCGAAAAATTGATTAAAAAACCATAGAATTAATTTCCACTAAGATTATAGCTGATTCATTCCGATATAAATAACCTGCATTTATACTTTTATTATAAAGAGGATAGATTTTATTGTTTGTTAGGAGGAGGATAGGCTCCGAATCTATGGTAACGATTTGAAAGTCTTCCACAATTAGAATCCTATATGAACATAAGCTATAGAATAATTTCATAAAATTTAAGGATCCGTATGAAAAACTCAATAATGTGTGACAAAAATTATAATTTTACAAATTTTTCTAAGCCCAGGGGCGGACAAACTGAATTAAATAAGTATGCAGGTAACCTAAATATTTATCAATCTATCTGACATCTAACATTGTTACAGTTCGACCTAGGCTGCCAACACGGGAAGAGAACACTAATAGGCACGTTCCACAATGCAGGGCTGTTCCTATCTCTGCCACTTACAGGCTTCGTATCGGACAGATTCGGACGTAAGGTAGCCCTGTCAGTAGCCTCACTCATGAATTGCATATTCGGCTTCCTGAGGTCATTCTCTGTGAATTACTACATGCTGATAGCTTTTGAGTTCCTGGAAGCAGGGTTTGGAGCGGGAGCTTATAGCACAGCATTTGTTCTAGGTAAGGGTAGTTTTAGTTTTCCCTGTATCTACTGCGATCTGTAATCTGCGTGGAAAGCGTGGTGATTATTGATAAACACTCTTTTTTGGGGGGTTCAGCAGTGGACGCTAAGTGCTGGTAAGCACTTAGGCTAGTTTTAGAACAGATAATAATTCTAGTAAGTCCATAGTAGTTCCAGCATAAACAATGGTGAAATTGGAATCAAATGGAAATAATTGTCGATTTCGCATGGTGCTCGGATTTTCCACTGTTTTTATCAGCGTATAGCATTAATTTGAACTAGGTATCCATTTTCTTTTTACATTTTACTTTTTAATATCTCAGGTTTATTCTAGTTCAGACACAAGCATATAAATTATTTATAATCATTAAAAAATTAAAAACTTTATCCTTAAATATTTTGAATATTTTTTTTATTTATTTATTAATTAGTTCTTATCACCGAGTCCCTACGTTTTAGTACACGTACATACATAAATTGCCCAATGTGTTATTTGCACTATAATTAGCTCTTTGTCGTACAAAAGAGCGAAGACCTCAAATAATGATGATCATGTTAGGGTTATGATGATGATTATGATGATATTAGTGAATAAAAAATACCATTATTTTTATTACATAATTTAATTCTTAATATGTTTGCAGCTATGGAACTTGTTGGTCCTAAAGGAAGAGTACTTGGCAATACCCTGATCAATGTAGTTTTCGTATTCGGCCTCATGTCTCTCTCGGGATTGTCATGGATATTGCAAGACTGGAGAGTTTTACTCAGGATCATATACGCACCAGCATGCCTCGTGTTCTCATATCTCTGGATTCTCAATGAGAGCGTGCGATGGCTGCTCAGCAAAGGACGAAATGACGAAGCTGTTGCTATACTTGAAAAAGCTGCAAAAATGAACAATGTAACCTTAGCTCAACGTGACTTAGCTCCTCTATATGAGACCGCAAAGGCTGAATATGTAGATAAAGAAGTGCCATTATCTAAAGAAACTATTCCGGAACAGCCTTCAATAGTGAAACAAATCATACGATCGAGCATAATTTTGAAAAGATTGGTCAGTTGCTCATTTCTTTGGATTACTTGCACTTTCGTCTACTACGGTCTATCGATAAACTCAGTATCGTTAGCCGGCAATAAGTATATAAATTTTATGCTGGTGGCTTTTATAGAAATCCCAGCGAATTTCGCGTGCCTTGCAGTTCTTGATAGATTTGGACGAAAACGGGTGATGATCTCAACCTATATCTTGAGCGCTGTTCTTTGCATTGGATTATCCCTTCTTCCAAAAGGTTTGTAATGGCTAGTTTGAAATCAAAATAAACCTAAAGTAAGTTTTTGATAAATGGATTTTGTTGTAATGAAATGCTATCTAGAAGACAAATAAACTTGCTTACGTCAAGTTTACAGTACCACTTATGAATATGCAAACCGAAATTCGTAAGGCAAACGAAACAATTTATCAAACTTTGTTCAGAATAACATCTGCCAAAATCTCGTAGCCAAACATAATTTGTCGATACAAAAGATGAGTCGGCTAATCCAAAGTTACGAGTCTACGTTACTCGAAATTTTGCGAGGCCGCTGTTTACTGAGTGATCACTTTAAATAACAGAGTAAATTAATGAAATATTCAAGTTAATTCAACTCAGTAGAGATGAGTCCGGTATTAAATAACTAACTCAGTAACTGTTAGCATGATCCTAAAATATCGAACGTTATTGGAAAGTCCGCCTACCGCTACGGAATAACTGTGCAAAGCGATCATCACGCATAACCGACCGTGAGCCATAACCTAACCTAACCTAACCTAAATATCATCTACGCATACTTGAGTACCGCTCACCCGTAAAGTTATGTAGCTGCAACAAGTATTTCTAACCAAATCCGTTAGAAATAGCAATTGGTATTTCCAACCAAACAAGTTAGAAATACCTAACATGGTATTTCTAACCAAATCCGTTAGAAATAGCAATTGGTATTTCCAACCAAACAAGTTAGGAATACCTAACATGGTATTTCTAACCAAATCCGTTAGAAATAGCAATTGGTATTTCCAACCAAACAAGTTAGGAATACCTAACATGGTATTTCTAACCAAATCAGTTAGAAATAACCAAATACTTGTTGGCATCCCTGTTTAACACTAGGATTTTATTGCGAGTAAACGAGATAGGTAGCTAATTTAAATACCCAATACATCCCTGTCTAACACCAGAATTCTGATCCGAGTAAAAGAGATAGTTAGGTTATTTTCCATACTGCGTTCAACAGACAACAGTACACACAACACAACCATTTTAGTACGAGATTTTTTTACTGGTGGCGCGGACATAGTTTCCTTCCTATCCTACCACCTTTTAATTTAAATTGGCAGTGAATACCTTCCTACCGCCGCCTCTATTTTTTCTTATTATTTTTATTACGTCTACAATATTATCAAAAATTCTCTTTTAGCAATTTGAATTGCTCTTGTAATTCTGGAATTTCTTTTTCGCACACCATGTGCTGCCATCTATGTCAACAACTAAAACAACAATATGTAAAGAATATGAATATAATGGGAAATAAAACAGGGAAAGTACTTACCTATCTACTATCACATTATTATTTACTAGAGTGATAAACTTGTTAAACATTCGCAATGCGAACTTAAGGGAAAATTAAAAAAAGTAGGTACTCGATAAAATACCCTGTTATAATCTATAGAATGATAAAATTGATATGAATTGATAATTATTTCTGTCAGCGCCATCTAGTGCTTAATCAGACCACTAATAAAGACCACTTGTTTAGTAAATTACACATACAATTATAAGCACTGTCTATCGATATTTCTTATACAACTTCGTTCACGAGCATATCGATAGGTAGCGCTTTAAATTGTTATTGTTCGGAATCCGAATGATTTATAAGTATAGTAAAGAATAATATATATTTATAGCATTAGGTACCTAGCTACATCAGTTATCTATTTAGGTACCTAATAATAACAGAAGATCTGGGGTGAAAAGATGCTGTATGGATTGACTAGCCTTAGATACAGACAGAAGCATAAGTGATGGATGACCTCTGTGGCGCGAGATAGGTACCCTATACTTTTGGGTATTCCTATCTTTGGCAATTTTCCATCGCAACACTGCGTTCAAACACTTTAGTACGAAAGTTTTTTACAGGTGGCGTGAAATTTGCCTCGGGCCTTGTATAAATGGACCTAAGTTTGACTTTCGGTAAAACAGTAGATCGCGTTCATTGTATTGTAGTTGACCTAACCGCCATCCAAAACAAAACAAAACAAGACAAAAAAAATTATGTACTCATATTATTTATCTAAAATTTTTATTGAAATTCCGGGGGGGGGGGGGTGTAACGTTATTGGGTATCAGTTGGGTCTAGCGTTATTGAAACAAAATACCCAACTAATAACCGCTGGCCAAAATACTCAATAACTCCCATCCATACAACTCAGGAGCTCTTCTGCCGTTCGAACGATACCTAGATAAAACATAAATAATTTTGTGGCTTGTGGTAACTTGAAGCGGCGAAAGAGAGAGGAAGGCGAAGCTTACTTAGTAAACATTGGATGAATAAATGAATGAACTTCGAGTAAACGCTGAACGGAATTTGATTTGTGATAATCGGGATGTTGGATTATCGTCTAGTGATTTTAAATTGGGTTGATTTGATGGAATTGACGGATTTTGCACTCGCCTCGCCTTTGATAGATTCTTTTAAGAAAGCTTTTTGCTGAAGAAAAGCTGTTGATTTAAATCACTTAGAGAATGGAATAACTACGAATAAATAAAATGCTGAGTTGTATTGTTGACATTATACATTATTTTGTGCCGCTTTATATAGCATCATTAATTTATTTGGCTGTACTAATAAAATTACTACTTCTACATACAATTTCAGGACTTGTATTACTATTGCTTCTATTTATTACTAAAGCTATATATTTTACTATTTTCAGGTTATCCATGGCTTTCCCTCGTGGTGTACCTTTCTGGGAAATTCAGCATAACTGTGGCGTACAGCTCCGTCTACATCTACGTGTCTGAAGTGTTTCCAACTAACGTCCGGCAGTCGTTGCTAGCTATATGTTCTTCGACTGGAAGAATCGGGTCAACATTGGCTCCTTTGACGCCTCTGCTGGTAAAGAATTTTCCATGTGTCTAATTACAGCGCTTTTTTGAGCTTAACCATAATATAAGGTCACACATGTTGTTATTGCTTCAAGTAGATTATCAAGATTTTTAATGATTCATGTAGTGATTCTGCAATAAGGATATCAGTTTAACTAAGTATAATTATTTTATCTATAATAAAATGAACTTAAACTTAAACGTAACGTAAAAAAATACGGATTCAAGCCATTGATTGTAATTGGTCTCTTATCTTTCAGGCCCTGTACTACGAAAGCCTGCCCTCAATATTCTTCGGCACGTTAGCGGTCATTGCTGGTCTCCTAGTCTTCACTCTACCAGAAACCCTGAACGTACCTTTACCAGATACCATCGAAGAAGCTGAAATGTTGTCCAAGAGTAAAAAGGGTGAAACGCCAATATAATTATAGTGTGATTCTGTAAAATAATAATTTATTTAAGCTTTGCTATAGAAAAGAGATCGCTGTGGATGATATTCGTACGAGTTTAATATGAATACGAAAAACCACTGTATAAATTGAGATTGTTTGCCAAAGATGTAAGATGCATGATTGCCATTTTATAAATTGAGATTGTTGAAATCACATTCATGTACTCACCAACCCATTATTGTGTTATTTATGAGGTATGAATGGTATGTTTTATAAACTTTGTCTGTCTGTGAGTACTACCTACTCTAATTCCACTGTCCCAAAAAATTACAACTAGAATAATATAACCCTCGTGCCGTATAATATGTTTGTGATGTACGCAGTGCACTCGTCGCAGTATATATTTATTCAATTTATGTTTAATTTTACAATTTTGTAATTTAAGAAATAGTTTTAAGATTTGCTAACCTATTGTTAAGACTGATTACCTAACTACCAACATTTGCACAATATAAATCAATAACCAACAAAAAACTGAACTCGAACTGAACTTCTACACATTAGGTACAATATTTTTATTTCGTGTAACAATTTGCGAGACGGAAGCACTTAATAAAGAACATATCTACTCAGCCGTTGTTTTATTGTAGTTATGATTTGATAGTTCCTATTTAGTCTTTCAAGAACTTAATTAGTTTATTGACCTTCCCGCATCCGTGAAGTTGCGTGTAATAATAATATTAATTCACTTTTGGATTTGAACTAGGATTTAATATTGAAGTAACTCCAGACGGTTGGTAATACTTTTTAACATTCACTGCACAAAAAAAGTTTATTAAAGAGAAAGGGTTACCTTCTTTACTTTTGTCAAAACCACCTCTTGAACTGTACAACAACAACAACATCAGCCTATATCAGTCCACTGCTGGACATAGGCCTCCCCTAATGCGCACCATAGGTGGCGTTATTTCATCTCGGGGTTATTGCCTATAATCCCCACGTTGGGCATGCGGGTTGGGGATCGCAGTTCGGTGGAGTTGTTCTGCAGAAGGCGCTGCTGCCCGCCCCCCGCTGTGTTTCCCTTAGTCGCCTCTTACGACATCCACGGGAAGAGTGGGAGTGGTGAAATTCTATGCCGGCACCACACGGCCCATTGAACTGTAATATGACCGTAATAGACTGTTAAAATGTTGGCGCGGGGTCTATAACTATTAGCGCTATAACAATATCTATACTGCTACATTAAAAATAAAATACTATTGTAATGATTTCCTTATTCGTTTAAATTAAGTTGACAATTTATGTCATTTGTCCAGTATGTTTTTATGTAATTTTAAGCCTTATGTCATTCTGTATTAGTTCTGTAGACACTGAACGACTTCTCGTGTTTCGTCTATGTTGTCTCTGCCGGCTTTGGATTGGTCGGCAGTCTTGTTTGTGGTTAGGTGACGTCATAGCAATGGCTGCTTTTTCTTGGAGGGAGAAACACGAGAGGTCGGGCATTCGGTCTCCAGACTTGGCACTGAAAATAGCTCTAACTATAAGACAAGTGTGTGAATAAAATTATATAAATCTGCAGTAATATCTTTGATTTTATAAAATCTCAGAAGTGGCGGTTGAACCGAGTAAAGGATAAAAGGTAAGTTTAGTGCACAATTTACCTACTATTTTATTCTTAAAAACATACTGTTCATATTTTGGCGCATTGGTCAGGTCAGGTATAATCACAGTAATAAAATATATATATGAATTTTCCACTTTGCTTTTCGAAATTGAGTTGTTATATTCGCGAAACGGTCGGCACAAAGCCGAGACTATCCGGTCGCGATAACGGCTTAGTTTTGAAATGGTGAAGGGAGGGTATTTGTTATTCTTATTAACGTTTTACTGGACAGAGTTATTATAATTCTATAGAAAGTATTGCAGTGCAGTTTCCTAGTCTACCTGCAATTTATGTTCGAATGGAGATTAACACGTAACGGTCGGTACTAAGCCGAGACTATCCGTTCGTGACGACTCCTTCGTGCGGAATTGGTCGGTAGCCGGAATCTGCATTTCAAATAAATATTGGTTCCTTTAGTAGTGTAAGACATTTCGTGGGGTGTTTGCATGTCTGGTCGGTATTACACCGAGCCTATCCAGACTTGTGTTAAGCATTTCACGGACTGCTATACTATAAGTTTATTTGTCAATCCCTATCCAGTAAAAATATTTCCACAGAGTTTTAAGAAAATACCTGACCGGGCTAGCTACCTTTTTATATTTATGCAGCTTGTACTTGTTTTGGTACGAATGTTTCAAGGAGTAAGTATTGTGCAGAGATTTTTGGGCTATGTTTTTAAGAGGCTATGTATGCCTATAGAGAGCTAAACGTAGGACCTGTAGGTGGCTATGTACGTCACAATATTACAAGAGCTATGTTTTTAAGAGGCTATGTACGCCTATAGATAGCTAAACGTAGGACCTGTAGGTGGCTATGTACGTCACAATATTACAAGGGCTATGTTTTTAAGAGGCTATGTACGCCTATAGAGAGCTAAACGTAGGACCTGTAGGTGGCTATGTACGTCACAAAATTACAAGGGATATGTCTTTAAGAGGCTATGTACGCCTATAGAGATCTAAACATAGGACCTTTAGGTGGCTATGTACGTCACAATATTACAAGGGCTATGTACGCCTATATGGAGCTAATCAGAGGACCTTTAGGTGGCTATGTACGTCATGATATTAAAAGGTATATGTTTTTTTTTTTAAGAGGTTATGTATGCCTAAAGAGATCGAAGGTAGGACTTGTAGGTAGCTACGTATGTCATAATTTTATGGGCTGCAAATTCAAAAGGCTGTAAATTTATTTAGTTCCTTCGACACATGACTCGGTAGCTGGTCAGTATCTGGCGCAGCAGATCAGCATTGCCATACAGCGAGGCAATCCAATCAGCATCTTGGGTACACTTTTATCTGGCTACCTGATCAGCGTTTAGAACAGTCTGCAGTTAGCTCAAAAGTTTCAATTGTAAATACTAGTTCTAATTTGGTTATTCATTTTTAATTTTCTTAAAAATATTTCTTTAAAATATTTACTAAATTTAAATTTTATTACATGAGATCAATGAAATTTAGCATTCTTAAATTTTGATAATATATTCTGAATTATCATTTCCAATATGATCTTATTTGTACATCCGATTGTTAGTTTGACTGCTAACAATAAATTGATACGAATTTATTGTATTCTTTTGCGAGGTAATGGAGTCTGATAGCGCCTACACTCCCGACGAGGAACAACCAGTTGTCCCCTCCAGCAAGCGTTCTCATCGTAAAAGAAAACCGAAGACCAAACGTGCGAGGAGGCAGCATGCAAAAAAGCGAAGGCGCAGGTCTACCTCGAGCTCTTCTTCATCAAGCTCCGAATCGTCGGACAAACCAAGGAGAGGAAGGAAGAGGAAGCGAAATTCGTCGGAAAGCTGGTCGACGAGGGAGGTTTTAAAGCTTCTAAGTAATAATCAACCAAATCCAGATCTCAGTACACGTACTAGGCTTAGTAACAATAATTTAAGCAACGTAGTCCCAGAATTCGACCCTTCGAGCAAAGCACAAAATATTGACAGCTGGATTAGGAAAGTTAACGAGTGTGCCGCTATTTACGAGTGGGACCAAAAGCAGACCATACATTTTGCTTTACAAAAACTCACGGGTCTTGCTAAGAAGTGGTTCGAAGCCCTTCCAAGCGTAGTGTTCACATGGGCAGAATGGGAAGCTAAATTAAAAAAATCTTTTCCCAATGAGCAAAATTATGGTCGACTTTTGGAGGAAATGTTAGCTCGTACTACTAGAAATAATGAAAATCTTACCGAATATTTCTACGATAAGCTTATACTCCTTAATAGGTGTGAAATTGTAGGTAAAAAGGCTGTAGGCTGTATAGTCCATGGTATTCTTGACAAGTCTATTAGGAATGGTGCACAGGCTCTACAATGTGAGGAACCGGAACAATTGTTAAGTTTCCTCAGCTCTCAACGCATGTCCGAATATTTATCCAACAGTAGAAAACGCAGCGGTGATGTACTTCCTCGTTCAGGAGACACGCCGTCAACATCTGGTAGCAATTCCGTAATTTGTTTTAACTGTCGTACAAAGGGACATTCTTACCAAAAGTGCACTAAACCACTAATAAAGTGCAAAAAATGCGAAAGGGTAGGTCATGATAACGAGAACTGTAAGCTTCCGCCTTTGGCATCTCGCTCCGTTCCCAAGAATAAAATCACTGAGGAGCGTAAGACTCTGAACATATCTACTACTAATGATGTTAACGAAAAGTTTCATAAGTCAATCGAAGTCAACCAACAATCATTTAGGGCATATATTGACTTTGGCAGCGAGTGTAGCTTAATGCGGGAATCCGATACTAGAAACCTGAACTTGGAGAAAGTTTACACACAACTCCCAATTATCAAAGGTTTTGGTAACTCTACAGTAACTCCTCTCTTTAGGACGTTTGTGAACCTTAGGGTGGATGATGTTGAGGCTTTCGTTGAGGTTCTGGTAGTAAACGACAGTTTTATGCCTACGGCATTGCTTATAGGGCAAAATTTCACTGAAATTCCGTCGGTGACTGTTTATAAGGATAGTAGTAAACTTTATTTTTATAGAAGTCCTAATTTCCATGAACATGAAAATAGTGAGCATATTCTGAAAATGGTCATACCTATTAGTACTGAAGTACCTTTATCAGGACTTATAGAGGTCACTACGCAGGATAGTTGTTACTCAGGGGATGTCTACGTAGAAGGATACAGTAGTAGCGAGCCAGGCAAGGAATATTATTTGCATCAGGGTGCCTATCATGTCAGCGAGGGTAGGTGTCATTTAGTTTTGACTAATTTGTCGGGTAGGAAGTTGACTTTGCCGGAGAAAACTTTAATTGCTCGGGCCATACCTTTTGTAGAAAAAAAGGTTTTTCACACAAATAGAATCACACGGGATATTTCGAAATTTGAACCGATAGAAAAATCTGATATAAAAGTGGGGCCCGACATTGATGACAACACTTTGGATAGGCTACATAAACTATTGTGCTCTTATAGAGATTGTTTTGCGAACAATTTAAGTGAAATTGGTTGCACTAACTCCGTAGAAATGAATATAGATCTATTAGATGACAAGCCGGTAGTATATCGACCCTATCGTCTCTCTCATTCTGAAAGAGAGCAGGTACGCGACATTATTGATGACCTACTGCGAAATGATATCATAGTAGAAAGTAAATCAAATTATGCTAGTCCTATATTACTTGTAAAAAAAAAAACAGGTGAGCAACGCTTGTGTGTCGATTTTAGAGCACTGAATAATAAGACTAGGAAGGACTGTTTCCCTTTACCCTTAATTGACGATCAATTAACGAATCTCAGTGGCAATAGATACTTCACCTCTTTAGACTTGGCGTCGGGATATTACCAGATCCCCATGGCGGAAGCAAGCCAACCTCTCACAGCTTTTGTGACCCCCGACGGACACTACCAATTTAAAAGAGTCCCTTTCGGACTTGCCAACGCTCCAGCGGTGTTCCAACGGCTTATAAATAGTATGCTAGGTTCAAAACGGTTTGAGTCAGCTTTAGCCTACTTAGACGACATTCTTATACCATCCGTAGATTTGCATGATGGTTTCAAGAGGTTAGAGGATATTTTAAAACTTTTGAGAGAAAACGGACTTACTTTAAAGCTAGCTAAATGTAGATTTTTTGATAATTCTATAACTTATCTTGGTTATGAAATATCTTCCGCAGGCATAAGACCTAGTGAAGGCAAGATTATAGCTGTTAGAGATTTTCCTATTCCGCGCAATGTACACGAAGTCCGCCAATTTTTAGGCTTAGCGGGGTACTTTAGGAAGTTTGTCAGAAATTTTGGTGAAATTGCTAGACCCTTAACCAATTTATTAAAAAAAGGGGTAGAGTATCGTTGGTCAGAGGTAGAGTCACGGGCATTCTCATTACTGAGAGAAAATCTTATGAGCAGACCTACTCTTGCTTTGTACAACCCTAAGTTCGAAACCGAGCTACATACAGATGCCAGTTCTCTAGGTATCGGAGGTATTTTGATGCAATGGCAGGATAGTCCTCGAAATCTAAAGCCAGTTGCTTATTTTAGTAGACAGACTACCCCTGAGGAACGTCACCTGCATTCATATGAACTCGAAACATTGGCAATTGTGTGTTCCTTAAAAAAATTTAGGGTATACTTGTTAGGTCTGAATTTTAAGGTAGTCACAGATTGCCATGCCCTTAGAACTACTCTCACTAAGCGCGATCTGGTACCCCGCATTGCACGGTGGTGGCTGCAGATCAGTGAGTATACATTCAGCATAGAATATCGTCCTGGTACACGTATGGCGCACGTCGACGCCCTAAGTCGTAATGCCACTGTCAACCCTGAATCCGAAGATGAATCCGCCCTTGCAGTATATAGCATTGAGGCCAATGATTGGTTACTTACCTTACAATTATCTGATCCCAATATAACTCGCATAGTTAAAATTTTGAAACCAGATACCGACGAAGAAGCAAAAGATATTAGGAAAAATTATGTGATCAAAAATCATAGGGTTTACAGACGCGTAGGTGAAGATTTGTGCATAGTCGTTCCGCGTGATGCGCGATGGCAAATATGTAGGTCTAATCATGATGAGGTAGGACATCTTGGAATTGCCAAGACGACTGAGAGGATTCAAAAGGGATTCTGGTTTCCTAAGCTACGGCGGTTCGTTAAAAAGTATGTTAAATCATGCATTCAATGCGCTTATAACAAGGATGCTTCTTCAAAGCATAAAACTGGGCAGCTATATCCTATTGAAAAAGTGAGTATACCTTTTCATACAATACATATTGACCACCTTGGACCTTTTGTAAAAAGTAAAAACGGGAATTCCTACATACTTACGATTGTAGATGGGTTTACCAAGTATTTATTTGCAAAGGCAGTAAGGGACACAAAAACCAAGACAACGGTGAAAGCACTTATTAATATATTTTATGATTTTGGCTTACCATCGCGAATAATATCAGATCGAGGTACATCTTTTACGTCATTTGCTTTTAAGCGCTTTTGTAGTAACCATGGTATTAAACATGTACTCAACGCAGTCGCGTGTCCCAGAGCAAATGGTCAAGCTGAGCGTTACAATCAAACCATCTTGCAAGCTCTAGCTAAGCATAACAGTGGTAACGATGAACGCTGTTGGGACATGTGCCTTGGTAAAATTCAGTGGGGTATTAATAACGCTGTTAGCGCCTCCACTCAGAAAACTGCTACTGAGTTATTGTTTGGTGTAAGATTGAGGGATAGTTTATCAAATAAGCTAGATATCGGCATTGATAATGAGCCCGAATCACTCCTTAATATAAGGAACGAAGCTAGCGCTAACATCCAAGCCTGTCAGGCAAAACAAAAAAGTTATTTCGATTCCGGTAGAACATTGGCTCGTACATATAATGTAGGTGATTTAATAAAGTTAACTAGAACCAATTTCAGTAACAAAGGGAAAAGTACGAAGCTTTTGTCAAAATGTATAGGTCCATTTAAGATTACAGAGGTTTTAGGTAATGATAGATACAGAATAGCGGAAATTCCAGGATTTAGTAAGCGTAAGAACAAGTATGAAAGTGTAGTTGCACATGATCGCATCCAACCTTGGATAAATCGCCGCCCCCACCGAATAATATGGTTACCGACTATTACGATAGAAGTGTTTTTATTTGAAATAATTGTTCCTGAGGTGCGATTACACCTTGTGAATTTTTTTCAGGCAAATCGTACGAGTAGTTCTTGAGATAGGCTTTTTGTAATGGATTTTACTTTATTATTAAACGAAAAATAAAAACAACATTTTGATCCGAACAACATTGCAACAGGTTAATACTCACTCCTCGGTTTCTCGCTTTTTGTTGTAAGATGCGATTGCGATTTTATTCGGCAAAGAAGTACAAAACTTAGTTTTCGTAAAGTAGAAAACCCTCTTATTCAGGTTTTCTTTGAAGTTCTTTATTACAGTATAGTTTATTACTATATTTAATTCAAAATATCTGCAATGGTTACATCTATTAATGTATTTTTAATATAAAAAAAAGCCATCGTAATCTATGTAGAGATAGTAGGTTGCGATGATTTACTCACTTAACGACAGATTATGAAATCCCGAGATGTGGCTTTGGCAAGCTTATAGTAGCCAAAGCAACGTCTTCATCGCTCTCGTTTCGTCTTAGGTAAAAAAAAGTGATAGCACATGACCCTCACCCAGCATGAGCTAACGTCCAACGATGATAATATTGTGCTCTAATTTAGAAGCCCCCATTGTTTTCTACTCTTTGCCAAGATTTCGAGTGCTTGATATTATAATCCTAACCACCAAAAAGAATGAATACCGCAGATCAAAAACAAAAGCGGATACTGCATAACAAAACGACCAAACACACTCGCAAGGGCTACAGAATCCTACCGAGATCTGTACACGAGCCAAAATAATGTGCCAGAGACAAAGCTGCTGAAAGCTGATGAAGATAAGGTATCGACAATATTTCCAAGAGAGGTAGGAGTAAGGTAGGATCTAAGTTTTTTTAAACAAACCACCCGGACCCTTCTACACAAATGAATTCTTTATAGCTACCAGAGAAGCAATCATCACAGTTCTCACAATGATATTCAATTAAATAATAAATCTGAAAAAAAAAAACTGAATCATTATCTTATCCATACAAAGAGGATTAAAATTCCACAAGTAATTATTGGGCAATCAGCTTGATGACAAGCATATACATTATAAAATATTTTCCAAAACAATTGTTGGCCGGATACCAAGCCTTTAAAACCCTAGAACACAAAAAAAAAGTATGGCATGGTGGTTGCTAAGGCAACTAAAGCATTTAAAATACAAGGATCATTAGAAACATTTACAAATTTAGCTCTACAACCGTCAAACTGGAAAAGAACGAAAGCAGATCTTGAGAAAATATTTCAAAACCTCAATTGGTAGAATTATGGCCTAAAAATAAATGTAGATTATACTAACATATTTATGGTTTGCCGATGATCTGATAATTTGGTCCAATAAGCCTGAAGAACTCGCTAATATGATACAAAGAAAGTGGAAAAGTAGGGCATCTACATATTAATAGTCTGAAAATTAAGTTTAACCAATAACACTCAGCACAATAGAGTCGGTATGTTAAGGAATATACTTATCTCGGAAAAATCCTTATCTGCTATAACTTTACCTCACCAAATTATCTAACAACAAAATAAATAGAAACAAGAATAGATAATGCTTGAAAGAGATACTGGTCATTTAATAAATGATAAAAAACAAAGAGCTTTGTCTGAAAATTTAAAGGAAACTTTAAAATAAATGTATTCTTCCAATGTTTTAATTTAAGAAACCAAACATGGGACCTGAGGAAAGCACATAATAGAAAGTTGGATGTTTGTCAGATTGGTCGGTGATAGGTCTTTGGAGAGAAGTTTGCTATGAATACAATCAGGCAGAGTATAATCTTTCTTTCTTTCTCTTCTATATTATGTTATTTTTATAGAAAAATAACTGTAGATCGGTCAAACTTTAAGAAGAACTGAAAAGTTGAATAAAACTATTACCTACATTTACGACTACATTACCCAGGAATCAAAATATAAAATTTGGACGACCTTTCAAAAGGTGGAAATAAGACATAAATAAAATCCATCACTGGAAAGACAAGAATTGCCAAGGATAGAAACGAATGGAAGAAGCTAGAAGAGGCATGTGTAAACTAGGGCAAACAGATAACATGTCCTAGTATATAAGACTTAAGAAATCATTGTACGTTATCTGCATAAAGGTTTTTCATTATTTTATCTCATTTCCACGATCACGGGCCATATAGAGTCTCGGTCCTTTGGGAGGCATGCGTGGGGCCGTAGCCAACAGGACAGAGGCCCTTTATGAGAGATAATTTTAAAGGCTGGGCTACATAGAACGGGTATAATCCTCGTTTGCACAATATGATATACTCGAAAATGATATCCATGATATCTTTCAGGTGTAGAGACTATAAGCATAAAGAAATAAAATGAAAAAAAGAATTTTTGGGTCTGGGAGACAGTGCGGACGCCTGACATAATTGAAAACTGTTAAAAGTGGCAGACTGTGGCTTGTCGAATGTCGGATGGATTACTCAAAATATAGGCTTAAATTCCGGATATAAACAATTCCTGCGCAAACGTCTTTGGCGTTATAACGAGGGTTTTTCTCGTTATAACGCCATTAGGAACCTCCACCGCCGAGTCTACACCTTAAGATGCATCTCTTGCGACTCCATCCAGAACGGCCAATTAAGCGCAACCAATAAGTGTGGTTCTGGTTCTTTTAGAATACCACAGCTTAAGGTTCACGTCCAGATTTACGTCTCCGCAAGCGGAGACGAGCACTAGAACTTCCCTGGGAGCACTCGGTATCGGTGTTTATCACAAAAATCTTTTAAATATCTGTAATAATAGGATAACTTTTGTATTTCCTTCGATTTTCTTTTAATACCGATTCCCAAAATGCAAATAATTTTACAGTAACCTATTTTCACATTCACTAAACTTATTATCTTCTCCAAGGAATATAAACGTATTGCAAATTTACGTTATTCATTTAAGCTTAATTGAGTACCGAACAAAATGGTAACATTGCATTACCGATACAACCAACATCACTAATTTGAGTTCAATAAGATCGCGAAGACCTATTACTGTACAGGCTATTATCGACAATTTCCGCGAATAAAATTGTAATGTTACTTTACGGTGTAAAATTATGGTCTTGATTCTGGTAAAACATATTTTTATTTATTACTCTGCATTCGTAAACACAGTTATAATTTAAATTATATTGCATATACAAAAAAAATATTGCTATCTTTTGGTATTAAAATGAACCCGATAAGTAAAGTATTTTAGGAGTTGTTTAAAAAAAACGGTTTTTTATTTTTCCTGTAAAATTTTGTTTTTTTGATTACGATTTTATTCGGTGGGGGCGGCGAAATATCAATTCTCCCCTGATCGATAATGTAATGCCTTCAGATAAAAGTGGGTCATCATCTGATAGTGATGCAGAGGAGGAGAATAATGTATCATCATGAGACAGCTATATTTAATTGTATCTAATTTATGTAGGTTATAATGTATTAAAATTATGCCAAGTGTAATGATTTCTTTGATTAAGACTTAAAACTCTAGATGTATAAAATTATATAATGTTGATAAGTAAGCATATTAGGTAGTATATATTTGATTTAAAAATTTTGTAAGTCTCAAGATGTTAATAGTATTGAATAAGATATATTTAGAATGCAATCAGATAAGTAGTTGTATAAGTATTTTTTTTTGGAATCGTAATCATGCATCAGGAGATAGCATGATGACGGATGGCCGAGTGTAATGATTTCCTTATTCGTTTAAATTAAGTTGACAATTTATGTCATTTGTCCAGTATGTTTTTATGTAATTTTAAGCCTTATGTCATTCTGTATTAGTTCTGTAGACACTGAACGACTTCTCGTGTTTCGTCTATGTTGTCTCTGCCGGCTTTGGATTGGTCGGCAGTCTTGTTTGTGGTTAGGTGACGTCATAGCAATGGCTGCTTTTTCTTGGAGGGAGAAACACGAGAGGTCGGGCATTCGGTCTCCAGACTTGGCACTGAAAATAGCTCTAACTATAAGACAAGTGTGTGAATAAAATTATATAAATCTGCAGTAATATCTTTGATTTTATAAAACTATAAATAATCGTTCCACAAAATAATGATTTTGTCCTTACCAAATTAAGTGCCAATCAGAAACCGCTGCTGGTAGCAATAAGATAGGTTACCGCGTCTTAGCGCGACTTGTCTAAGTGCTTATTTTGTAAGCCTAAAGAAATAAAGTTATTGAATCTGAATCTGAATCTGAATCGTCATGTCAACGCGGTTCAGAGGCTGATAATGAAAATAGAAAGCCTATGTAGGTTCTCTGTCTACGTGCTTAGGGTATTTTCAATAAAAGATAAGAAGTTATTTTTATTTCAGCTACGAATCCTACAAGAGATTAAAATTAGAGGAATACATGAGAAACTAGCGGGATTACAGCGCGACAATATAGATAGGTCCATTTATTGGTGGCACCAAGGTGGGTTGTATTGTATACCAATAGGCACAGCGCAGTAGTACAGCCTCGTTTTATTAAGTCCTATCCATTCCCGGTTTATTAGTTCTACGTTCTACGGTATACTATATCTTTAGTCCTTTGTCAACTTGACTTGAATTCTTTGCTCTGGCAATATTATGTGTCTAGTTTACAGAGATCAATCTCTGGTATTAACCGGAGGGATGCTCTTACATCTTTGGCCAAAGAGAATAAAACCACTACGTTCTATCTTTGAAGCTTTGGCTTTACCACTTTTCTGCCAGCGATACCGTACGTCATAACAAAATTGACAAATTCCTTAGATTTTTGCTATGTTAAATATTTTGTAACCTATACACATTTACTGATATTTGCGAAGAATGTTTAAAGAGGCACCGTATTATGGTGGGTTGGATGAAATTTTACGTAAGTTGGGAGATACGGGCGCTTACAACCGTAGGACCTATGCTCTCCTCTTATTCCCTATATACTTCGCGGGAATGTATGGCCAAGCGTTTGTGTTCGAAGCTCTAGATAATAACTACAGGTAACTGTTTTATCATCGAAATCAGTTCGTTTTGCACGCAAGATAATGTATTAAAATATACATGTAACAGGGTAGGTATGCAGAGATGTTTTTTGAGATAGGGATGGATGATCAATTCAAAAACCATGAGAGTAAGAGATGAATCATGACCATGATATTTAAATAAAACAAAATGTTCATGTTTAGATTTTCTCTAACTGCGGCTAAGGGACATGATTGATTTTGAAATAAATATGACATTGTATTTAGTTCATATGTATACCCATAAGAAAATTATAATAAATAAATAATGCCGGACAATCCACACAGCACTACAGCCAGTCATCTAGTACCCATAACCCAAGTTTTGCTTAACTTGGAGCTAGATGATGATGTGGAGACTGTCCAGCATTATTTATTATTATTATTATTTATTGGGAATCTAAATAAAACGCCCCGCTCGGAAAATTCGAACCAGACGCTCTTATTTTGAATTAATTAATTTGTCTGTTACTGCCTCAGAACCACGGGGTTACTTAAGGATCTTCTCGAAATTTTGAGTCAGATTACCAAATGAAAATAAAACAAATTTAGCATGCGTAGAAACTCGCCTTTTTTTTCAATCGTCACAACTTTGAGAGACAATGGAAAATCATAATTAACGTATCTCCCAATCTCCAACGATTGGCGGGAGGTTTCGAACCCGTATACATTCAGATAGAGGAGTACTTGTATGTGACGCAGACTGTATCTTAATTCGTTTCAGATGTAAGATTAAAGAGTGTGAAGGTTTAAGCAACTTTGATGAATGGAAACAGTTTGCCTTCCCTCCATCAAAAAGTCACGCAGGATATGGCCGATGTCACCGCTATTATTCTAAAGCTTTATTAGATGGCACACGTGCATGCAATCCTAATCAATTCACAAAAAGAATTGTAAGATGTAAAGAATATGTTTATCGCGAGAAAAGTGCGGTTAGGGATGTAAGTACTTTTAAAGCATATAATTCGTGTATTAACAAAGAAAATTACAGGTTGTTAACAATTCAAAATCAAAATCAAAATCAAAATCAAAGTGCTTTATTTCCTTTAGACCTTACAGGACTCTTGGACACGTCACAAAATACAAGTTAAATAAGAAATAAAAATGGGAAATAAAGTGATCACTTTGATTAATTGTTCACTTCAATCTTTTTTAGGTAAAGTAAAGAAGCGAACAAGAAACCTTTACCTTGTTAGATTGTTAGTTTTAGAGTTGGAGCATAACTCGTCCCAAACTTTTTTGTCGTCTAGATAATCTGATATTTTATAGTAAGCTTTTTTACAAAGTATATTTTTGACAATCCGTTTGAATTTATTTATAGATAATTTTTGCAACTCACTTGGAATTTTGTTGTAGAAGCGTATACATTGCCCTTTAAAAGATACATTAATCTTACGTAGCCTAGTAGTGGGCACAGCCAGTTTGTTCTTATTTCTAGTATTTAAATTATCGCTATTTTTAATGAACTTATTGATATTTTTATGAGTGTATAACAAATTTTCATAAATATATTGACATGTTACTGTCATTATGTTTATTTCTTTGAATTTTTCACGCAAGGATTCTCTGGGACCCATATTATAGATTGCACGAATAGCCCTCTTCTGCAGCACAAATATGGTGTTAACATCTGCAGCGTTCCCCCACAGCAGTATGCCATAAGACATAATACTATGGAAGTAGCTGAAATATACTAGTCTAGAAGTATCAACGTCTGTAAGATGACGGATTTTTTTGACTGCATACGCTGCAGAACTAAGTCTCTTCGATAGCTTATCTATGTGTGAGCCCCATTGAAGTTTACTATCTAAAGTTATTCCTAAAAATACAGTACTTTCTACTATTTCTAAAGATTCCTCTTTTACCTTTACATCGGCCTTAACTTGTTTTACATTGGGTAGAATAAATCTAATACATTTCGTTTTGGTTTCATTAAGCAGAAGATTATTGACACTAAACCAATTGACTACTTTTGAGATTGCATTATTCACATCGTCGAAATTTGTGTTATGACGTTTCATTTTAAAAATTAGTGAAGTATCATCAGCAAACAATACAATCTCGTGATTATTCTTAACGAGACATTACAGTTAGAATTACAGTTAGTATACACTACCTCTATATTATCTAGTCACTAGTCCATTAAAATCTAAGGCGTCACCATAAGGCAGAGTGTCCAGAATTCTGGCAGCATTGCCACGTTGGATGGCGATGCTAAGTCATTGACCGAAATAAAAGCGAGCATTCCCCCATTATCCGAATAAAAATTTGAGTCCACAGGTGATTACCTGAACTATTTTTGTATACATAGAGTATTTTTTATTTATTTACTTTTAAATACTACCCCTAAATAAACAGCCTTTAATCTGGGTGCAAGATAATCAACAAAACGCGCTAAAAACCTAACCTGGCCAGAATCTACTCGGTATAAAATCTTACTAGAGAGGTAAAGTGGGAGAGATGAATGTATAAAACAAGTACGACAAGTGCGAGTGTAACTCGCGCGCCGAGGGTTTTGAACTTTTGTCGTTTAGGTAGGTACGTATATTGACGACCTGTTAGCGCGGTGGGCTTACAACGCAGGAGGTTGCGGTTTGATTCCCGCCTCGGGACTAATATTTGTAGGATCTTCAGATTGTTCGGGTGTTCTAGTCCTTTTCAGTACACAAAAATAAATCATCTAATGTGATACTTATACTTTATTAAGTATAACAGCTATCGTAGTAATACCAATAACACAAGCTTTGCTTAGCTTGTGGGTAAATGATACTGTGTGGATTAACTAGGATACATATCTATCTCTTCTCAAAAATTTTGAGAACAACGGTTTTGGTGCGCTGTGGAATTCCTATTACAGTTACTTACTACAGAGATTAGTGGGTAGGTAAGTGGGTTGGTACCTACAATTTTTTTTCGGCTTTTTTCAACCTATTTCACTAAGTATGAAACTTAGACGATTTTCAAAACCTGTTTTGAATTGTCGAAATCCATACCTTTGATTTGATATTACTCTCAATGAAATAGCCCCCATTGTATGAAAATTAGTTTTTTGACCATATTTCAAAAAGTATTATATTTACAGACTTCTCTTTATTTTTCCTGTAAAATATAGATCTCTATCTACAAACGCTTAGTACATTTTACATTAATCACTCTGCAATCTGCGGAGATAAGGGGGGGGAATGGTAAATTTTTTGACCTTTTTCAAAACATTTCTAAAAGTATATAACTTATCGAAATTTCAAAAACTGTATTGAAATGTACAAACCAATACCTTTCATTTGATACCCAACTCGGTGGGGTAGTCACCCCTTTAGAAAATTTTCCCGCCCTTTTTTTACCTTATTTCAAAAAGTATTATTTTTACAGACTTCTCTATATTTTTCCTGTAAAATATAGATCCATATCTACAAACACTTGGTACATATCACGTCGATCGCTCTGCAATCTTCGGAGATAGGGGGGGGGAACGGTCATTTTTTTGACCTTTTTCAAAATATTTTAAAAAGTATACAACAACAACAACAACAACATCAGCCTATATTAGTCCACTGCTGGACATAGGCCTCCCCTTATGCGCGCCATAGGTGGCGATGTCATCTGGGGGTTATTGCCCATAATCCCCACGCTGGGCATGCGGGTTGGGGATCGCAGTTCGGTGGAGTTGTTCTGCAGAGGGCGCTGCTGCCCGCCCCCCCCCGGTGTGTTTCCCTTAGTCGCCTCTTACGACATCCACGGGAAGAGTGGGAGTGGTGAAATTCTATGCCGGCACCACACGGCTTAAAAAGTATAAAATCTACCAAAATTTCAAAAACTATTTTGAAATCTACAAACGAGTACCTTTCGTTTGATACCACTTTCGACTTTGTAGGTCCCATTTAAAATTTCGATTTCAAAATTTGTATGGAAAATCTTCATTTTTAGGGTTTTGCCATCGGTTGCAAAACCCTTATGAAATCGCTTTAGGTCTGTTTTGTGTTTTGAATCCTTAATATCTCAGAAACTACTGCAGCTATTGACTTGAAATTTGAAATAATAATACATTTTGTGCGCCCGCACATATTTATAGAAAAATAAATGAAAAATCAAAATGAAGATTTTCCATACAAATTTTGAAATTGAAATTTTAAATGGAACGTACAAAGTCAAAAGTGGTATCAAATGAAAGGTACACGTTTGTAGATTTCAAAATAGTTTTGGAAATTTTGGTAGATTTTATACTTTTTAAAATATTTTGAAAAAGGTCAAAAAAATTACCATTCCCCCCCCCCCCTTATCTCCGAAGATTGCAGAGCGATCGACGTGATATGTACGAAGTGTTTGTAGATATGGATCTATATTTTACAGGAAAAATATAGAGAAGTCTGTAAAAATAATAGTTTTTGAAATATGGTCAAAAAAGGGCGGGAAAATTTCTGAAGGGCTGATTACCCCACCGAGTTGGGTATCAAATGAAAGGTATTGGTTTGTACATTTCAATACAGTTTTTGAAATTTCGATTAGTTTTATACTTTTCGAAATATTTTGAAAAAGGTCAAAAAATTTACCATTCCCCCCCCCCTTATCTCCGAAGATTGCAGAGTGATTGATGTAAAATGTACTAAGCGTTTGTAGATATAGATCTATATTTTACAGGAAAAATATAGAGAAGTCTGTAAATATAATACTTTTTGAAATATGGTCAAAAAACTAATTTTCATACAATGGGGGCTATTTCATTGAGAGTAATATCAAATCAAAGGTATGGATTTCGACAATTCAAAACAGGTTTTGAAAATCGTCTAAATTTCATACTTAGTGAAATAGGTTGAAAAAAGCCGAAAAAAATTGTAGGTACCATACCAACCCACTTACCTACCCACTAATCTCTGTAGTAACTGTAATAGGAGTATCCTAGATAATCCACACAGTATCATTTACCCACAAGCTAAGCAAAGCTTGTGTTATTGGTATAGCTGTTATACTGTTATAACTGTTATATATATATATATATATATATATAGCTGTTATTTTTCATTTACTTTCATTTATTTTTCTATAAATATGTGCGGGCGCACAAAATGTATTATTATTTCAAATTTCAAGTCAATAGCTGCAGTAGTTTCTGAGATATTAAGGATTCAAAACACAAAACAGACCCAAAGCGATTTCATAAGGGTTTTGCAACCGATGGCAAAACCCTAAAAACGACTGGTATTTATAATATGGATCAGTTAAGCTACCTGTTATTTGTTTGCAACAGTCTGCAGTTAGCTCAATTGTTTTGATCATAATAGTTCTAATTTAGTTATTTGGCTATTATTGGTTAGATAAAGCTATCTGAATCATTATTCCTGTCATCATTATTATTATTTAATTGTGATGTTTCATATACAAAAGTTTATTCGTTGCAGTTCAATCTAGGCTGCCGATACGGTAAGAAGGCGATCATAGCCGCGGCACATAATGGAGGGCTATTCCTATCGCTGCCAATAGCAGGATATGTGTCCGACAGATACGGACGGACGATTACTATGTCGGTAGCATCCCTTATGGCTTTCATATTTGGGCTGATGAGGTCATTCTCTGTCAATTTCATAATGATGCTGGCTTTGGAGTTCCTGGAGGCAGGACTTGGGGCTGGGGCTTATAGCTCGGCATTTGTTTTAGGTATGATGCTGTTGGTTTATTTTGAAGCACCGATTGTTTGTGACTGGAGATTCATTGGTTCACTATTTAACCATTAGAATCACAAAACTTCCAGGATAATCTAATTTTTAAATTTAATTAATATCTGGTCTTTTCTTAAAGTGATATTGCCAATTCAGCTCGTTGAATAAAGTACGAGGCAAACTATCAATCTATTCATTAATGTTAAAATATGTTTACAGCTATGGAAATAGTGACCCCTGAAAACAGGATTCTTGCCGGCACTATAATCAATTCAGTCTACATCTGCGGCGCCGTGACCCTCGGGATATTAGCCTGGATGCTGCGTGACTGGAGACTCTTACTCAGGATCGTACATTCTCCATCTATTCTGTTCTTCTCATACATCTGGATTCTAGACGAGAGTGTCCGATGGCTGCTCAGCAAAGGACGGAGAGTCGAAGGCGATGCTATACTTGAAAAAGCTGCAAAGATGAACAATGTGACTTTAGCACCAAATCCACTTAGTACCTACTTGAACGATTCTACGAAGTCTGAATTTTCAGAAAAATCAGACGATCAGATAAAAAAGTCTAGTGCCAGAAAAGTCTTTAAATCGGGCCAGGCAACTACAATAGCTAATTGCACTTTACTATGGTTCACTATCACCTTTATCTACCACGGCCTTTCATTAAACTCAGTTTATATACCTGGAAATAAGTATTTAAACTTTATCATGGTGTCGTTTATAGAAATACCGGCGCATTTCGCGTGTCTTGCAGTTCTCGATAAGTATGGACGGAAAAGAGTGATCATCTATGCCTTCGTCGTGGGTGGTGCCTGTTGTGTGGGAGCAGCGTTAATTCCAAGGGGTTCGTAATTTTGATAACTAGGTACCTTGCTAATTAGCTACTAAGTCTGAAAACATGCATCGAATTTTCGTGGAACAATGTATCAGAGATTAGTTTAAAATATTTTTTTTATACATATTTATTAATTTTATCCTGTCAATCAAATTGAATCCACGATACAGATCTAGAATAGTGTGGGAATCATTGTTACTCATATAAATTAATAAATCCGCGCTAGATATAAAATAATAATTTGTTTTACCAATCAAATCTGTACTAAGTTTAATTTTTGCTTTGTAGTTAATAAACATATTTTTAGGTTTTTCATTTTTTGGTAATGTTACTCCACACACTTTAAAACCTACTTTAGCTAAAACTTTTGAAACTACATATTACGGTTATGATATGAAGATTAAAGTCATTTATAACGGGATGTGGGACAGGACTTACATTTGAGCTTTCCAATATTTCGGCACAGTTTCATGCGCCATGCTACTTTAGGAAACAAATAAAGCAATAAAAAATTTAAATTAGTTAATTCCCACCTAATTATATATATTTTTATTGGAGCTGAAAATTTAGAACACAATTTTTTGTTTAAATTCTTGGCATTTCCAATAACGACTGCTTTAATATTTTTTTACTGAATTATTACAAAAAATCACCATATACCATTTTTGTGGTTTGTCTTAGTATTTACTCACATTCGTTTGTAATCTATCTAAATTGATTTTACATTTTTAGGCCATCCATGGGTTTTCCTCTCAATCTACCTTACTGCGAAGTTCTTCATAACCATGGCGTACACTAGCATCCATTTCCTTGTGTCTGAATCGGTCCCAGCTCATCTTCGTTCGTTTCTGCTAGCTGTATCTTCTTCAGTGGGAAGGTTCGGGTCAGTTTTGGCGCCTTTTAGTCCATTGCTGGTAAGATTTGACTTTAAGTCAATAGACAGTCAATAGAGAAGAAGTGTACTCTTTAATTTCCGTACATGGATTAATGTTTCCTTTTTACCCTTCGTATGATAGAAGATATTATAATTATCTGCAATTAATTTTGTACGGGGGAGGTAGGTATAACATTAAATTGCAGATATCTTTCAAATGAAGCCACATCTCAGGCTTAGGCTCGATATGATATTAATGTTATGTTTGTACAAAAAAAAATCTCGTTATCCAATTTATTTTTATTGTGAAGACTATAAATATATGATTGTATAAATAATTACAAATACAAATATTTCTAGCTCTTGATTTTAATTTTTCGTTTATTTTTCAGACTGCGTATTACTACAACCTGCCCCCAATATTATTTGGAACATTATCTGGAGCAGCTATCCTCACTATAAGTGTAACCTTTAATACTGTGTATACAGATCAAGTGCCCCCTAGTCAAGCTATATCTGGGGCTGTTGAGAGTATTTCTACAACTGTTATTCCTACAACTACTATTCCTACAACTACTATAGGTACAAGCAAACGTTCCTCGTTTATATTCCACTGTCAAATGGAAGCGTATTTTTAAATTGTAGTGGGATTTCAGTGTTATCAAAACTAAAACTCATTATCATACATCGCCTTATGATATGTACTTATGTTATATAAATGGTGATCAGTACAGTTCATATGACGCATTGACCAGTGTCTATTCGTGCTCTAAATCTCAATGACTTTACAATATCAGAATTTTATACAATTTTATATTTTTAGAAATAAACTCAAATGTATGTAACTATATAGTCTTAAAATTTTCTTCATATATAAAGAAACACAACTATTAGCATAAAAACCAAAAAATACGAACTAGCTTGAGACGTAACCTATGTGCACACAATTACCTAATTACTACACCTTGTCTTCATATTACTAAATTTGATCATCTTTTTTCAACATCTTCTAATTTTGGCTCTGCATTTCCTTCTGATACAAAAAAATCACAATTTCCTCTAAATCTTAATTTTTAGACAACTTTATAATGGATGCCATGTAGCCATCATGTAGCCATGAGATGTCTTTATTTTCTATTCTACCACAGTTTGTACCTACCCTAGAGAAAAATTTCCGTGCTAGGGACTGACGCATAAAAGATTTATGCATAAAATTATTTAAAAAAGATATTCAAACTTTTGTGATTAACAAATACAAATTTTACAATTAGATTAAGAGGTCTTGTTTTACCAAAAGATCCAATAGAACCGAGTTATCTACTCTATGACTCAACATTTTCTTATAAACTGCTGTTGAGATTGAGATTGCTATTACTGTTATTTAGGTTCAGGGTAAATTGCTCCTGACATTTGTCAGGAAGAAATTAGTTCAGATATTTGTAAATTGGAATCCTTAAATTACTTGAAATACACTTTTATATTCAATATTTTTTATTGTTAATATAAACCTTATAACTTTTTAACACAGGAAGTTGTTTCGTGCTATCTCATGTTGTATTTCATATTGTATCTTAGTGTTAAGGCGCATACAGCACCTAAACTAGCGCCACCACCTACTTTATGTTACTATTCTGTTTAACAAAGGAATTTTTAAAAATCCATCGTCCAGTTTGTGATACCTATCATAAGCTTTTTTTTTAATGCCTCTGTAATAGTTTTATTCTATTTAGTTTAGGAAGAGATACGAAGTTGTCCTTGGTGGCCACCAAAATCTATTTTTCGTTCAAAATATAGATAAATATCTACAAACGCTTACTACATTTCACACCGATCGCTATGCAATCTTCGGAGATTGGGGGGAATGGTCATTTTTTATATTTGAAATCTACCAAAATTTCAAAAAATATTTTGAAATTTACAAATCGTATTGCTTTTATTTGATACCAATTTTGACTCTGTAAGTGTCATTTAAAACTTCGATTTCCAAATTCGTCTTCAATAAATAATTTGAAATTTGTAAAAAGTTGGCCAAATCAAATATTAGCATAATTAATTCAAATGACACATCCATTGTAGGTACTGAATAAAATCTCTGAGGTAGATAGACAGAGTGCTTATCGAGCATTTTGTACAAGGATGTCTGTATCATGGATAAACAACAACAACTCGGGTTAATAAATGAGTCACACAAATCAAAAGCTTCAATGTTATCTCCAAGCTTTACATCTGTTACAAAAATAGCTCACCTATCATCAGCTTTACCATTTGTGTCACAAATAACCGCCAGTGCACCGATATCGTTAAAATAGTTAACTCTATAGCAATCCACCATCGAAATTGATATCTTATCACGATTCAGTAAGATTTCTTATGGCTTGTGGTTTATAGCAGATGGTGGCAGGATCGTTGTACGGGTAGCAAGATGTATCACGTTTGTGTCATGCCAAACGTGAGTGATGAATTTGAGCAATCATATTGACCTTATTTGGATGTTTTTGATAGTTATACCTATCTAGTTGCCAAATTGATTAGTATGTTGATACTTTAACTACCTACTATCTTAGTTTATCTTTCTTTCTGTGACTTCAATTATAATTCTACATCAGACATTTCTATCTAATCTGCACAATCCTCAATATTAAATTGTATTTATATAATCCATTATAAAATCGTCTATAGTCTGGACCGAAGGTACTAGGTACTTTGATAAAAATGCTTGCATAGAAGTACTTACAGAATCTTAACATTTACATAGGTATATACCTACATAATATGGCCTTTTAATTTTAACGTTTATAGTTAGAAACCATTAAGGTTAATAGTATACGTTATTAGCACCTCGTAATAGGTAGATTAGGTACTTATCTTTTAATCGTGACTACTTATAAATAAATAAACAACGTTCAACAGATTATCCTAAAGAACGCATACAAATTCCATCTCTCTAGCTACAGCCATTACTATTCAACGCGACCAAATACTAAACAAGCAGACGATGTACATACACTACGGAGTGGATGATAACCGACATGGTGATTGCAGAAGATAGTAAGCAATGTGCGATGTGCGAGCAAATGTTTCGAAGGGATGTGTAGCGGCGGCGGCGGCGGCGGCGGCGGCGTGAGCGCGTGGCGCGATAAATATGACGTTGTATGGAGCGTCGTCGGCGCGGCCAGTCTCTAATGCGGTCACAACGAACGATTCACCGAGCGCACAACACGCTAGCCGGCCGGTTTCTACGAAAAATAAATGAAATTATAAAATAAAACGATAAATATTAACACAAGTTTGAAACAGAATAGTGTACACGTGAAGTTTTTGAGGTTAGAGGAGATCTAAACCCGTTCCATGAACTGGGTCATGGTATTACAGTGATGTGAGTACCTAGTTTATATTTTTTTTATTCCTAGAGAACCTTCGATAGGAATCCCTTCCCTAGCAACAAATTACTCGAGTCGCTGACAAGATGCGCCATATGGTAGGACGCTAAGTATCCATTGAATATTATAGGAATTATGCATGCTTAAAACTACTACCTACATAATAAATGATTTCGGTTTACTTATGTCACTACAATAACGTTCAATTGTTTTGAGTTCCGTTCATTGTTTGTTTTCCTTAAACTCGTATTGTGACAACAAGAAAATGATACTCGACTAGAATGTTTTGGGTAGGTAGGTACGTATATTTTTACAAATACATTGTTCGTGTTACTTGCTAAAACGATCAGGTGATCTGCAAAAGCCGGTACAAAGAAGGAATAGCAGAAAAGAAACGAATAAATTCTAATTACCTATAATTAATTTGTAGAGTAAAAATTTAAGCAATTGATATTTATTGACCTTACAGGCTTACCTACACTTTATGTCCTAGGTTATGAAAATCTTTATAAAATTTTAAACTACTCTATAGATAACAGAGCTGTACCTATAATTAAATCATTACCACACTGCATAATTTCATTAGCTTTCATTTGACCTGAAATCGAATGGCAAACTGTTATGTCTAAAATTTTGATCAATTCGAACAGGAAACTATATTTTAGACATCCTGCTGTACGTTATGGAATACTGATTCTTTTTATTTATGTAACTAATCTGTGTTTTAGATTTGAAGACTTTTACTCTCTTCTTACTTTACGTTAGAGTAAGAATTGCAGTTAATGTATAATAAACTGTAGCTTGTAAGTTGAAAGGTTAAATACCTAACATAACAAGTGTAACTGTAGATACAGTTATCCCTTTAGATGTGACAACATATACATCGAATTAAATTTTGCCCGAATCGACAGCAAGTCGAATCAAAATCATATTACCTATTAACAAAAACAATAGACATCAAATCTCGGAGAAATTCAATTCAACGACCATAAAAATGAATAACAAACTGAGGTATTTTTTTAATTATTTTATTTACCTACTTACTACAATATTTTTTACATATTATTATTTTTTTCCTTTTGCGTATCAATTAAGCGAAGCTATGAAGCTTACAATCTTGAATCATGATCTATATTCCGGTTTTCTCACAATATCAAGCTTATTCCAGAAGCATAATGATCATGATTTGCAACGGCCCAGCTGTCAGAACTGTAGGTTACTGAACCGCGAAAAGCATCGTTGAGTTATTCTATAAATACACGAGGCGAAAGACCCATCCCATTGTCATCGTTTTTACCTGCGCTTGCGTCTGCAATGTTACAATGATCGCCATATCCGTACTTTATTATTAGCGATGGAATGACAATAAGCTTTATATTTTTGGGTTATAATTTTTTAGGGTGAAATGGTATGTAAAATCTGTGTAGGTAATACTAACAAGACCCTTATTTGCTTTCTTGATTCGCTTTCGCTGTATTGTATACATTTCGTATGTATGTATTTCTACAGAATAATATTATTGATTATAATTACTGTGGAACTTGCTGAGATATTAAATATAGAAAAAAATACAGATAAAGCGAGTACATAAACATTTCGAATCGATTAGTAAACCCTTAAAATAAGCAATTTTACTAATCGAATAGCCGTAGGTACTTTATATATTTTGCCTACAAATATATTAGAAAATAATTTTTCAGTTTCTGCAAATTTATCATCTAATTTTACATTTTCACTATTTCCGTTGTAAACAACTATTGATCTTATTTTCTAAACAATAACCACGTTTTTGCGCAGATTTTCAATAACCATCAAACCGTACTGTATCTGGATCCAATTGACCGTGAAGTTTTACCGGTAATGAGTATGTATTTCAAATGGATTATTTTGTTAACGTGAATAATTCGCATAGATTTTTATCTCTGGACTTCCGCTCAAAGCCCGTAGGTACCCGTAAAACAAAATCGAAGTTTCTGAATCGTTCAAACGTTAATTTTATGCAAGGGACATGTGCTCAGCATGTACAAGATCTTTTGGCGCTGTCTCGTGACAAACTCACATAATCGTAACAAACTTTCATTTCTGTCAAATTATTACGATTTTACTTTCTTTATTCCCTTTAGTCACTAAACAAACTTCAAGTTTAAGAATTAACATCTTATAGCCTATTATTTCTATATTGAACTCATATTAAACCTTGATGCTTACTTTATTTCCTTTAGTCACTAAACAAACTTCTTCAATATTAAGAATTAACATCTTACCTTTATTGAAGATATCCTACGCCTTGATGATTCTTCACTCCTTGAGATGAGTGTTAGTAAGACAGAACAGAGATATCGTGATGCTTTATTTAGAACGTGACCACGTGGAAAACCGTGACTTTTGCTCATTTGAGTGTATAAAAACAATGTTTTTTTACCAGTAAACTTAGTAACGCACAGAACAAAGTGATAACTGATAATTGACTGATAAGCAAAATGCGGGCACGAGTTTTATATAATTTGGTTCTATTATTCTGACTTTTAATAAAGTACCTAACCATTTCAGGTAAATAGATACCTCAAAAAAGTCAGTGTTTTAAAGCCAGTTTCTTTAGTAGTTAGTTATGATCGATGGGAGGTTAATGATTTATATTTGCTCGATTGATACCTTATTACAATGTGACAAAATAATAAACACATAATATTATTATAACCCTCAAAAGACAAGATTAAAAATATCACCTAATATCCTGTCCTGTCATCTCTCAATCATCAGATGATAAAAATTATGATGAAAAAAATAGAAAGGTAAAACAACTAAATCATACGTATGACATATTCTGTCATACGTATGATTTAGTTGTTTTACCTTTCTATTTTTTTCATCATAATTTTTATCATCTGATGATTGAGAGATGACAGGACAGGATATTAGGTGATATTTTTAATCTTGTCTTTTGAGGGTTATAATAATATTATGTGTTTATTATTTTGTCACATTGTAATAAGGTATCAATCGAGCAAATATAAATCATTAACCTCCCATCGATCATAACTAACTACTAAAGAAACTGGCTTTAAAACACTGACTTTTTTGACAGAATAGTTATTCACCACAGATATCTTAATGGTTGCGGATTGTGAACATTCTTTGTCCTTTATATCAGTAAAATCCTCTTCAAGATTCCTTGTTCTTGAATGATATCATTATTCTGTCTGGTCTAGACTGTTTTAGACGTCTGCTTTCAACGAGCACAAATTGATCAAACTTAATCCAAATAAGAAGAAATAAATGTCATAGACACTAAATCATACTAAATCATAGACTTCATCTTCTGAGTAATTAAATAGATGCTGATTATCATAACACCGGGGGGTGGGCAGCACCGCACTCTGCAGAACAACCCCACTGAAATGCTATTCCCAACCCGTATGCCCAGCGTGGGGATTATGGGTAATAACCCCCAATTACAGTTATTCTGATAAAATAGCATTTTACAAGTATTATCGAAATCGGCCAAGGTTTTAGATACTTTAACACTTATTTTCCACGGTAGCTTAACCATGAATTATATTTATCACTTCAATATCCTGGAAATCATGATATCAAACATCTTTTTAAGAGAAGTCTGCTTAAATCACACGAGAAAGTTTCTCACAATATTATTCTTCTGTAAGTGGTGTTTTATAGCCATTGTAAGAGAGTTAAGGCGCAACCCCGACCGGCAGAGATGATGTTTGGTGCCTTAAAAGTGCAACTTCGTATCCCTGCCTTAACTATGTATAAAAAAGCATAAAAAAGCTTATAGGAATGACAAATAGCCCAATGAAAATATTCATATTTCCTTTGCTCAACGTAATTATATAACCTATAAAACAAAGTTGCTTCTTACTATCTGTCTGTCCGTAAGCTTAGATCTTTAAAATTACGCAAAGGATGCGGTTTTTTTAATAGTGTGAGTGATTTAAGGGGAGGGTTATTGTTCCGGACGGAATAGTTTTAGTTTATTGTTATAGTTATATTAGGCCATAAATAGATAGTTAGAAAGTTTAAATAGTTTAGATAACACGAAAACATGTGTTCTTAACGATAATTATGCTTAAGTAATAAAGAATAGACCCTGTAGGTACCGTAAGCCGTAGTTACCCGAAATAGACAATAGTTCAATAATAGTTAAGTAATTAGGCATAGACAAAATTGCCAGATGTTAACTTCTATTGTTCAATAAAACAGGCAAAAGTACCACGCGGTGCACGCGGTAAAGAGACGAGACGCTAGCTAGGATATTATAAATATACGTGCAGATGTTCAAGTCAGTCAGTTGTTCGTAGTCAGTCATTCGTGGTCAGTCAGTCAGTCAACAGTCAGTCAGTCAATAGCCAGTCTCGAGTAAACACGTACGCGCGGTCGCAACAGTATAGAACAATAGGAAGGAACGGACCTCGCTCTCTCTTACCGCCGCACCGGGGTCCCGCTGCCTTTGCACCTGAATTCACGCTGTTGTTTCAATCTCGATCCCTACAGAATCCCAGCAAAAGTGTACAAAGTGGCCGACATAAGGAAGATCGGAGTCGGAAAGCACAATAGATCGGCACACACATAGAAAATAGTCCTTACAGTCCACAGCAATAGGTGTTGCCGCGCCGACCGATTCCGATCCTAATCCCCGCCAGCCGTACATTCTGGTCCTTCGAGCCGGATCTTTCGAGATTGAACAATGGTAGTGACAAGGTCAAGGAGCGGTTCCGGTCAGAACGTAGTGATAGGTCCGGCACCTTCACCCGTCGCTTCCGCGTCGACGGCGGAGCCTCCTCCGCCACTGTTACAGCAGTCGACGCAGCGAAACATAGCAACTGAGGCGCCGCATTCGTCCGGAGCTCACAGTATGGAGCCGACAGCATCAACAGCCGCCGCCAGTGTAACCAGCACCGGCACGAACATCTTTTCTTCCAACGTGCCTACAACCTTCACAGAGAGCACGTCAACGGATACGCCGGCCACCGTCACCGAAAATACCGGCGGGAGCCCCTCGAAGAACAAAAAACGGAACACCGTTTCATCGAAGAGGACGAAACGATCGAAGAAAAGCAAGATTACACAAGCAGAATTAGAATTACTGGAAATCCAGGCTCAAATAGCCAAAGTGAAGTTGAGGAAATTCCGTGAAGAGGAGGAAGATAGTTCGGACAGCGAGGCAAGAACAGTTTTTACAGAACAGGAAAACTCCGGGCGGATCGAGAACTGGGTAATGGACACCACCCTGCTGGCCATAGCTGACCATCCCTACGGCGAGAATATCGGTGACGCTCAACAGGAACCGGTAGGAAATAGGAACTCCACCGGACAACCCCAGGTTGAGAAGAACAGTCTCGTCAACTCACAGGAGAGGAAGATACCGGCAAATATAGTAGACGTCGCCCCCGCCGTCACACAGCCACCGTCGCCGGGGACGGCAACCGCCGCAACCAACGCACAGCCGCCGTTGGGAACGGCAAAAGCCGCTTTTCTCTCAAAAATGCCGGAGCATCGGCGTCTAGCGGGCACACAGCCAGCTCCGCTTAATAGTGGTCAGTTTTATAGAAATAGTGATACAGAACAGTTTAATATAGTGAACAGTAGTGAAATAGTTAATAGTGCAACTGTAATGAACAGTGACAATATAGTAAATAGTACAACTGTAATAAACAGTGACAATATAGTGAATAGTGCCCACGTGGTAAATAATGTGTGTCAAGTGAATAGTGCAGGATGCAACATTCGAGGCGGCGATTACCAGGCAGCAGCGGGAGTAAACCGGTATGTACACGATTTGAATGACAGGGATATTGTGAGACCGGGTGCATCCGCACCGGCGGGAGTCATAGCAGAGCCACCCCGTACGGAAATAGGAGAGCTGGCACTTGCTATAACGCAAGCTATGCGAGCGGCAACACATTCGACTGCCTGCCGGTTCACGGAACTGCCAATTTACAGCGGTGCCTATCAAGAATGGCTAGCATTCAAGGCATCATACGAGGAATCAGCTAGCGCTTACACAGAAACTGAGAATGTAGCTAGATTAAGAAAATGCTTGAAAGGTCGTGCTAGAGAGTCTGTGGAAAGTTTATTGATTTACAACGTCCGACCGGACGCCATAATGAAGTCCCTCGAGTCTAGATTCGGCAGACCAGACGCAATAGCCCTAGCCGAACTAGAGAGATTACGCTCTCTAGCCCGACCTACAGATTCACCTAGAGGTTTATGTGTGTTCGCAAATGAGGTAGCAAACGTCGTTGCTACGTTACAGGCATTACAGCGTATCTACTACTTATATAATCCAGAGCTGACGAAGATCACAATAGAAAAGCTTTCGTCGGCACTTAAATACCGATGGTACGACTACGCGGCAGAACATGAGCCGAACGAACCCGATTTACTAAAGCTAGCGAAATTCCTCGACAGAGAGGCAGCCAGATGCGGCACATACGCTGAGCTCGAGAATGTAGTATCATTTTCTTCAAATAAAAAACAGGGCAAAGCTTTCGCAGTTAATAACAGTCACGAAGAGAAAAAGCTGAATTGCCCGGCTTGCCAACAGAATCATAGTATAGTAAATTGCAAAAAATTCATAGAAGCCCCTGCAAATGACAGATGGGATATAGCTAAAATGCACAGGCTCTGCTTCCGATGCCTCAAGCAGAAAACACAAAAACACAAATGTCCCAAGAGGGTTTGCGCGACTGAGGGATGTGAAAGATCGCACCACCCACTCCTCCATTTCCAACGCAAGGGAACAGAAACAGAGAAAGTCGCTTCATCGAGAACCCTAACAGAAAGCAAGACGTTTCTCAAGATAGTGCCGGTTACAGCTTCCGGCCCTAGTGGCCAAGTCAGAACATTCGCCCTACTTGACGATGGATCAACAGTGACTTTGGTGGATGAAGACATCGCCAACGCAATAGGGGCCCGCGGGCCGAATGATCCATTAAAAATAGAATCTATAGCCAACGGAACGGTACAAGAAACGATGTCGAGGCGAATATCATTCCAATTAACAGGCGCCAACGAAACTCACGAAATACAGGCGCGTACAGTGAAAAGTCTGAAGCTTTCTCCACAGTCAATCTCTTATAAAGATATTCAGAACATCGAGCATTTGCGAGGCATCACAGGGTATGTATTACATAGAAATGCCAAGCCAAGGATCCTTATAGGCCAAGACAACTGGCACCTGCTAGTCACCAACAGCATGAAGACAGGTGACATCACTCAGCCAGTGGCCTCTCTTACCCCGCTCGGTTGGGTACTTCACGGTTCTCGGACTCGCTCACTCAGCCATCGAGTACAGTTCATAAATCACCTAACAGTCGATGACAACATGAACGACGAGCTACGCCGCCACTTCGCAATAGAGTCACTCATGATAACACCGAAGTATCCCGCCACCGATCCCGAGCAGCAAGCGCTAAATATACTAAAGGAGAATACAATACAGAGACAGGACGGACACTATGAGACGGCACTATTATGGAAGGAGGATAATATCATCATGCCTAACAACAGAGATAGCACATTACGAAGAATGTATAGTATAGAAAAAAAGATCGACAAAGATTACAACATGAAAATTAAGTACGAAGCACAGATGAAAAATCTCATAGACAAAGGCTACGCAGAACGCGTGCCCTGCACAACAGAATCACAGAAAAAATGGTACCTGCCTCATTTCGCGGTTGTCAACGTGATGAAGCCGGACAAGCTTAGGGTCGTGCTAGATGCAGCGGCGAAAACAGCAGGAACATCGTTGAATGATAAACTACTAACAGGACCTGACCTGCTCCAGTCGCTACCCGGAGTACTAATGCGCTTCCGACAACACAAAATAGCGGTTTCGGCAGATATTGCTGAAATGTTCATGCAGGTTAAGATAAAGGAAACAGACAGAGACGCTCTCCGATATTTGTGGAGGGAAGATAGGAGAGGAGATTCACCACCCGAAGAATATAGAATGAACTCCTTGATATTCGGCGCGACGTCTTCACCTGCAACAGCGATATTTGTCAAAGACCTGAATGCAAACAAATACAGCGCCGAGTACCCAGCCGCAGCTAAAGCCATAGTAAAAAATCATTACATGGATGATTATCTGCAGAGCTTCCATACAACAGAAGAAGCAATAGCTATAGCAAAACAGGTCAAGGACATACAGTCGAAAGCTAGATTTGATCTTAGACAATGGACATCGAATAGCGTAGAAGTCCTAGAAGCGCTCGAGCCGGGAAAATTGCAGACGCCGCGTCAATTGGACGACGGCACAAGAGCCGAACGCACTCTGGGAATATTGTGGAATCCCGTTACGGATACAATTGCATTCAATCTCGACATGACGCGTCTGCCACAGAGTGTAACATCGAAGAAACAGCCAACTAAAAGGGAGATGTTGAAGATCCTGATGTCAGTGTTCGACCCCTTAGGCTTTGCTTCACCAGTCACCACTCGAGCCAAGCAGTTTTTACAGGAGATATGGCGTAGGGGAACAGGTTGGGACGAACCCATCCCCGATGATATGGTTACGTCATGGCAAGAGTGGATGATCCAACTAGAAAACCTGAAGAGAGTGAGTATACCCAGGAGCTATAAAGGTTACAGCGAAGCCACGAGATTGGAACTTCACACCTTTGTAGACGCGTCAGAAGCGGCATACGCGGCTGTACTTTACTGGAGAGCTGTAACGGCAACAGGAGTCAAAGTCTCACTGATAACAGCAAAGGCAAGAGTTGCCCCACTGAAGCTACTATCCATCCCACGACTAGAGCTACAAGCGGCGGTAATAGGTAGCAGGATGGCGGAAGCTGTAGTAGCGGAACACGATAGAAAGCCCGATCAAAGATACTTTTGGACAGATAGCAGAACAGTACTCACATGGTTAAGAACAGGAGCGCGGTCATACAAGCCTTTCGTAGCACACAGGATCGCAGCCATAGAGGAACATAGCGAACAAAAGGAATGGCGTTGGATACCTACTAAGCTCAATGTCGCGGACGATGCGACCAGAGACATACCTACAGACTTCAACGAACTGCACAGATGGTACGCCGGCCCCGAATTCTTGAAGGCAGATCCTGCGACCTGGCCTATAGAAGAACCCGCAACTGTCAAAGAAACTGGTGAAGAACGCACACTCACGCTTAATATAGAGCAGAAACCGAAAGGGACCATAGCTACAGCACTACCGGATCCAGATAGGTTCTCAAAGTACCAGAGACTCGTTAGAACGACAGCTAGGATCCTCCAATTTATAGATATTCTCCGACGAAAAACAGAAAGAGTTGAGTTCAAGAAAACCATAAGAAAAGCAGATCGCGATCCCGATTGGAGATCCAAAAGGAAAGCGGTGCAGAAAAATCGGCGAGAGATCCGACCCGCCGCTGACAAGTATCTGCCAATAGAAGGCGCCCTGTTGAGACGCGCCGAACAGTACATAGTTAGGGCCAGACAAGAACACAGTTTCTCCGAAGAAATAAAAGCCTTGAAGTCAGGGAAAAAACTACAAAATAACAGTCGCTTGAGTAAGTTAGCAATAGAGATCCAGAATGATATTCTAGTCATTAAAACTAGAATTGGATTAACAAAAGACATAGCTGAACATACAAAATCACCGCCAATTTTAGATGGTAATGATAGGGTTACTAAACTTTACATTGAAAGTATCCACAGACAGATGATGCATGCAGGCGTCGAGGCAACAATAAACGAGTGCCGCCAGCACTTTTGGATCCTGCGCCTGCGGACAACAGCACGCATGGTCATCCACCGCTGTTTGCCATGCTACTTGAGGAAAGCGCCAACACCGCAGCCAGCGACAGGCGATCACCCGCCTGGAAGGCTGGCACACCACTGCAGGCCGTTCACCTACACAGGCCTCGACTACTTCGGCCCGCTGGCCGTGAGAGTCGGGCGTGCAACAGCAAAACGCTACGTGGCGCTCTTCACCTGCCTGACCACTCGGGCAGTCCATCTCGAAATCGTCTCCGACTTATCATCGAGCGCCGCAGTCATGGCCTTGCGACGTATGAGCGCACGCCGAGGCTGTCCCGTCGAGATCTGGTCCGACAACGGGACCAACCTGCGCGGGGCTGACAAGGAGCTTCGCGCCGCACTCGATAGCGCAACTGCCCGTGAGGCTTCGTCTAGAGGCATCACCTGGCGCTTCATTCCTCCTGGGGCCCCATTCATGGGCGGGGCCTGGGAACGCTTAGTCCGGAGCGTCAAAACCGCGCTCGCAGCCACCTTGTGCGAGCGCCAGCCGTGCGAGGAGGTCCTGCTTACTCTCCTCGCCGAAGTGGAGTTCACCATAAACAGTCGTCCACTGACTCACGTCTCAGTGAACCCCGAGGATCCAGAAGCCCTCACTCCGAACCACTTCCTGCTGCTAGCGCCGGGGCACACCCCTGCGCTTGGCCCTTTCACCGACGGGGACCTGATAGGCAGGTCCCATTGGCGAGCCTCTCAACGACTCGCGGATATTTTCTGGACCCGTTGGCTTAGAGAATATCTCCCCGAGCTACAGCGCCGTCGCCATCCTCACAGCAGCGGCCTCACCGCCCAGGTGGGCGATCTTGTGCTCCTCGCAGACTCCAACCTGCCTCGCAACACCTGGCCCAGGGGGGTCATCGTTGCGGTCTACCCAGGAGCAGACGGAGTCGTACGAGCTATCGACGTGCGAACCAAAGGGGGCGTCCTGAGAAGACCGACCAAGAAGGTGATCATCCTGCCGAGGGACGAGCCGTCCTCCACCACAGAAGGTTCCAGCGACTAGGACGGAGCCACTGGACGGCGGGAGAATGTTCCGGACGGAATAGTTTTAGTTTATTGTTATAGTTATATTAGGCCATAAATAGATAGTTAGAAAGTTTAAATAGTTTAGATAACACGAAAACATGTGTTCTTAACGATAATTATGCTTAAGTAATAAAGAATAGACCCTGTAGGTACCGTAAGCCGTAGTTACCCGAAATAGACAATAGTTCAATAATAGTTAAGTAATTAGGCATAGACAAAATTGCCAGATGTTAACTTCTATTGTTCAATAAAACAGGCAAAAGTACCACGCGGTGCACGCGGTAAAGAGACGAGACGCTAGCTAGGATATTATAAATATACGTGCAGATGTTCAAGTCAGTCAGTTGTTCGTAGTCAGTCATTCGTGGTCAGTCAGTCAGTCAACAGTCAGTCAGTCAATAGCCAGTCTCGAGTAAACACGTACGCGCGGTCGCAACAGTATAGAACAATAGGAAGGAACGGACCTCGCTCTCTCTTACCGCCGCACCGGGGTCCCGCTGCCTTTGCACCTGAATTCACGCTGTTGTTTCAATCTCGATCCCTACAGAATCCCAGCAAAAGTGTACAAAGTGGCCGACATAAGGAAGATCGGAGTCGGAAAGCACAATAGATCGGCACACACATAGAAAATAGTCCTTACAGTCCACAGCAATAGGTGTTGCCGCGCCGACCGATTCCGATCCTAATCCCCGCCAGCCGTACAGTTATCATTGCAGTTTAGCACTGCACTCGTGCGAAGGCGGAGCGGGTCGCTTGTAATAAAATAAAAGGTGGGCGACCAGGTTAGGGTCGAGGTAGGGCCTTACAAGTAATTTCCTGACTGGACTTTTATTATCTTTTACCTCTTGTAATAGTTATACGTATTATTGCTAACTTCAATGATACTATATCGGTCAGACAGATAACATAACATATCATTCAATACGGTGCCATTGACCTTTTGGCTTTGTGCAGATAGGTACCTACTTGAAACTAGTTCCTACTGTAGAGTGGAACTTCTGGAAGTATGATATGATATTCCTATCTACTCGTCGGTAAACAATTGCATGTGTTGCCCAGCGTGGGGATTATGGGTAAGAACCCCATCTATGGCGCTCATTAGGGGAGGCCTATGTCCAGCGTGGACTATTATAGGCTGGTGTTGGTGATGATGATGGAACATACCAGTCGATATGTAAAAATAAATAATGCTGAACAGAGCGTCAACGTGCTGAAAAAACAGAGCTTGTGTTATGGATATCTGATATATTACATAGATACATTTTTTTATACATTTTTATTTATTTATACATGACCAGAAAACTCAGAACATCTGCAGATCGTACAAACTTTTGTCGCGAGGCAGGAATTCAACCCGCAACCACCTGCGTCGAAACTTGGCCCAACGCGCCACAGATTCACTCATCTAGTGCCGTACACTATTATGGGCAGATTGGTTTTCGTACAGCCAAATCTGACATCACAATAGCAACCCCATTGATTCTATGCTTATTCGTGACCCCTTGTTTGCTTGGGCAGATTCTGGATTATGGGGATACGCCCATCAAAAACGCTTTATCCGTTGTTTGATTTAGAGCAGATTCTGGATATAACGATACGGCCAAATAATATGCTTGATGCATTATTTGGTGTAGAGACAGATTCTGGATATAGCGATTCCGCCAACACGTGGATGAGACTAGGATAAAATTACAAGAAATTTTATATTTATTAGGAACCTAGACTAGTATATATGTGACAACAAATACAATAATGGCAAGCCAAAAAGCTGAGTAAATAGCTAAGAGGCCAGTTTCCAAAGATAATAAAATTATACTAAGGTTTGATAGCGCACAATATATTTAAACGACATAAACATACATACATAAACACCTTACTCTATTTATTTGCATTTTTTTACTAACCTATTATTCATTTTCTTATCAACCACTGAGTTATCAAGGTTATTTGTGCTATTACAATTAACCAACATTTAAACTTAACATAACCTAATGTTGTGCTAGGTCTGCAACCGCTAAATGAAATATCAGTTCGTTACATAATCGTTACTTTTAGGGAACAAGCAGCCAATCTTTCGAATTTAAAAACTTTCATACAGCAAATGTATTGTGAATTCGTGATAGAATTATTTGAGAAACCTAGGTGTAAGCAGTCACAGCTTCGTATCTAGAGGAATTTAATTATCTTCTTTTCATCATATGTGCTAAATATAATGTGATTCGAGGTCAAGGATCTGTGTAGAAATTGTCAAAAACTGGTTTTTCTTGTTTCCAAATGTAGGTTATCAGTATTGTTTGTCACACCTCGTTTAGGATTTCTCGCGTGAGAATTTACATTCCACATTTGTTTTGTTCCTTCTTTAATTTATATTCAACATCAACATCACCAGCCTATAATAGTCCACTGCTGGACATAGGCCTCCCCTAATGATCGCCATAGATGACATTATCATTTGGGGGTTATTGCCCATAATCCCCACGCTGTGCATGCGGGTTGGGGATCGCAGTTCGGTGGAGTTGTTCTGCAGAGGGCGCTGCTGCCCGCCCCCAGTGTGTTTCCCTTAGTCGCCTCTTACGACACCCACGGGAAGAGTTGGGGTGGTGAAATTCTATGCCGGCACCACACGGCAGTACTATAATTATATAGCCTGGTGATGATTATTTAGAGCGAATGTGCTTCAAACAAATTGTTGCATGTAACTTTATCTGCCTTCATAACTCAGAATCAATGCATTTTTCTGTGGTAGCTTATGGGATTTAATATGTGATATTTTTCTATTATGATTAATAGAAATATATATAAAAATATAGTAAAAGAAATAATAGAATTTTATTAGTGGATTCTAAATATATATTTACCGAAATGCAATAAAAAAAACAACCTAGATCCTAAGAAATGAAATAGCTACGTATCACAAAAAATATTTCTATTTAAATAAATCTGAATCTTATATAAAGTCAAAGGCAAACAATTATTGCGTAAAACTCATACGAAAGTTATAGAGGGTACGCAACTCGAAGTGTCCATATTATTGGCAGTATATTACTGCCAATAATATGGACATGGCAGTATATTACTGCCAATAATATAGACACTGCAATATAGTGCCAGTATATTGCAGTGGCTGAGTAATAAAATGTCTGAAGTAGAAAGTTTGTTTGACTTTAACACTAACACGACAACTGTCTGCACCGATCTATAAAAATAACTTAAACCAACTTTTAAAAAGATTTTGGTGGGCAATGTATGAGAGTAACTTTACAGTAGGGGACGGGATCCGAAGCAATTTTTTGTCAAATATTTTTAATTAAGATAGTAGAGATATAAGGTGGTAGATACTATGTTTCTCATTAAGACAGGCTTATCTCCAGTAGTTACCTATATTATCCTATTCTAACCTACTATTTGATATAAGACTACACTAACAAGCGATGATGATGATTATTGTTCCATAACACTTGGTACCATCCAGCGCTGGGTTTCTCTAGTTTTATGGAAATTGTCTATGTCATCTTTGACAGTCATCTATCCTACCCAACTTCCAATCGTTAACATCATTCTATAAGTTCTTGTCATGTCCGTGGTGTGTAACGGGAGTACAGTGAGGTGTAATAGTAGGTGAGGTGTACTTCAGTGCGCGAGTTCTTAAATTCATTGTTGTCACTCATATGGGTTTTGTTTACGATATATTCGTTTCTTAGTTCTTTAGAATTAACATTACCTAAACCGTAGTTCTATTTTCATACTTCTTGCGCCTTCAAACAACCAACATCACATATAACACGAGCATGACCTTGCAAAGGTCCCTCATGCCTCACCGCGTAGGTACCTGGGTACAGTAAGCAAAGTAACGTACTTAGCGTTTACAATGAACAGTATCGCTACTCCCACAAACAGTTCTTCGAATATGATTTGTACACCATCGTGGGTGTGCATACTTGAGTATTGCATGTATTTACATTCTCTTATAAACGTGATGTTTGTTCTCTTGAATGGGAATCAATTAATGAATTGACTAATTAAACCTAGAATAGAAATACAAAATGTCCAAATTTCTAACCAAATGTGTAGATCAAACGTTTACATAATCCAACTAATTATAATAGCGAAAAATTGTGAACAAAAAGATGCATTAACTCCAAAGCTACTTAAGGTAAGTACCAACATATCGGGCTTAAGTTTTTGTACGGCAAAGTGTTTTAGGAACAATATGACTCATTATATTCATCGAATGTTCTGGATTTTGAGTAGCCGCGTCCAAAGCCGTATAAAGTCATAAAATGTACACACTGTAATACGTCTGTGATAAATTGATAATGAATCATAGCGCTTATCAAAGTCGAAGTGTCAAGTTCGTCTATTGAACTTTTGATCGTCTGATAAAAGATTTACCTAATCATAGCCCTAAGACATTCCCGTGACGACGGGACATTTTTCATATTCCCAGCATCTGGGACACACACAATATTGGATGATTATAATTAATATCTTATAAGTTAGGATCAACAAAGAACATAACATACCATGCTAAATTCTCTGAATCCTCGGTTTCATGACAATTTGAATATTTGACTCAAGAATAGACAGAACTAGGTATTCAAAATTATTAATATAACGAGCTCTTTAGCGGCTAGGGTATACGGTGTATTATCCAGCATTATTTTATTTGTTATGCTAAAGATTCCGGGTGACGCAGCGTTTGTTATGGTTATAGATTCTCTTCACAAATAGGTCATGGCGACAAGGGCACCCTTTATATTAATTCTAGTCAAAGCATGTCTGGTTTTATTGTTCTCCTACTTGGTACGTGTAGGTACTCTTATTTCCGCATTTGCTTTGTGTGATATAATAAATTATCTTTTAACTAGTTAGGTTTTAAGGTCTAAGGCTGATCCGCTCACTAATCGGGAGCTTATCTGGTAGATTAGTACAGGTTTATATAATTACTAGCTGACCCCCTCGCAATTTCATTTGCGTGGACTTTAGGGTAAAAAATCTTGACAAAATCAGCTAATACCCTATTTTAAGAGTCAGAAATTCCCGAAACCCGCTTTAAATATCATGTATCCCGTAATCCCGTTATAAGGGTTTTCTTTAAAAAATAACCATTTACTGTATTTTTTCATAGTGAATGATAATGACACGATGAACTTCAAACATTCTACTTTAGCCCATCTCAAACTTGAATAACTGTTTTTATCCCATTTTCAGGATTGTTTTGAAAAATCTTAAAATACGTATTCAATATTTTTGTTTGTGTAGTTTTCTCTGTAATTTTAAGCCAATAGCGTCAATGGTTGATAAATTTCACCACAATAACCTCAATAGTTCGACTTCCTTTTCATACTTATATAGTGACATTTTTGAAAAATCCTGAAACACGTGTTTTATTTTATTGTTTTTTTGAGTATATAATGAAAGTTTCAAGTCATTAGTATGCTATATTAAAAAGTTATAGACATTTCAATACGGACCCAAACTACGAATCTCAAACTTGAATTCCCCATTTCACCCTATTTTCAGGAATATTTTGAAAAATCCTGAAACACGTCTTCAATATTTTTGTGTGTTTAGTATTTCCTGTAAATTTCAAGAAAATCGGGCCACCGGTTACAGAGTTAGAAAAAGGACCAAAAAACTTCCAACCCCCTTTTCAACCCCTAAGGGGTGGGATTTCCAAAAATCCCTTCTTAGCGGGTGGTTGTGTTGTAATAGGAACCTACCTTCCAAATTTCAGCTTTCTAGCTTCAGCGGTTTAGGCTGGGCGTTGTCGCCAGAAAATCGCTTGTTCCTTCATATTTTGATGTTTTTTCAGGAATATTTGAAACAATCCTGAAATACGTGTTCAATATTTTTGTTTGTTTAGTATTCTGAGTAAGTTTCATGTTGGGTCATTTGTTAAAAAAAATCTCAGAAATCTTAAGTAATTCGACTTTCTTTTTATACTTATATAGTAACATTTTTGAAAAATCCTGAAACACGTGGTTTGATTTATAGTTTTTTCAATACATACTGAAAGTTTCAAGTCATTAGTATGCTATATTAAAAAGTTATAGACATTTCAATACGGAGCCATTCTACGAATCTCAAACTTGAATAACCCATTTCACCCTATTTTCAGGAATATTTTGAAAAATCCTGAAACACGTCTTCAATATTTTTGTATGTTTAGTATTTCCTGTAAATTTCAAGAAAATCGGGCCACCGGTTACAGAGTTAGAAAAAGGACCAAAAAAACTTCCAACCCCCTTTTCACCCCCTTAGGGGCGGAATTTCCAAAAATCCCTTCTTAGCGGGTGGTTGTGTTGTAAAAGGAACCTACCTTCCAAATTTCAGCTTTCTAGCTTCAGCGGTTTAGGCTGGGCGTTGTCGCCAGAAAATCGCTCGTTCCTTTATATATTAAGATAATCCCTTCTTAGCGGGTGCTTGTGTTGTAAAAGGAACCTACCTTCTAAATTTCAGCTTTCTAGCTTCAGCGGTTTAGGCTGGGCGTTGTCGGTAGGAAATCGCTTGTTTCTTTATATTTTGATGTTTTTTCAGGAATATTTGAAAAAATCCTGAAATACGTGTTCAATATTTTTGTTTGTTTAGTATTCTGAGTAAGTTTCATGTTGGGTCATTTGTTAAAAAAAATCTCAAAAATCTTAAGTAATTCGACTACATTTTTAAACTTATATAGTAACATTTTTGAAAAATCCTGAAACACGTGGTTTGATTTATAGTTTTTTCAATACATACTGAAAGTTTCAAGTCATTAGTATGCTATATCAAAAAGTTATAGACATTTCAATATGGAGCCAAAATACGTATCTCAAACTTGAATGACCCATTTCACCCTATTTTCAGGAATATTTTGGAAAATGCTGAAACACGTGTTCAATATTTTTGTATGTTTAGTATTTCCTGTAAATTTCAAGAAAATCGGGCTACCGGTTACAGAGTTAGAAAAAAGACCAAAAAAACTTCCATCCCCCTTTTCACCCCCTTAGGGGTGGAATTTCCAAAAATCCCTTCTTAGCGGGTGTTTGTGTTGTAAAAGGAACCTACCTTCTAAATTTCAGCTTTCTAGCTTCAGCGGTTTAGGCTGGGCGTTGTCGGTAGGAAATCGCTTGTTTCTTTATATTTTGATGTTTTTTCAGGAATATTTGAAACAATCCTGAAATACGTGTTCAATATTTTTGTTTGTTTAGTATTCTGAGTAAGTTTCATGTTGGGTCATTTGTTAAAAAAAATCTCAAAAATCTTAAGTAATTCGACTACATTTTTAAACTTATATAGTAACATTTTTGAAAAATCCTGAAACACGTGGTTTGATTTATAGTTTTTTCAATACATACTGAAAGTTTCAAGTCATTAGTATGCTATATCAAAAAGTTATAGACATTTCAATATGGAGCCAAAATACGTATCTCAAACTTGAATGACCCATTTCACCCTATTTTCAGGAATATTTTGGAAAATGCTGAAACACATGTTCAATATTTTTGTATGTTTAGTATTTCCTGTAAATTTCAAGAAAATCGGGCTACCGGTTACAGAGTTAGAAAAAAGACCAAAAAAACTTCCATCCCCCTTTTCACCCCCTTAGGGGTGGAATTTCCAAAAATCCCTTCTTAGCGGGTGCTTGTGTTGTAAAAGGAACCTACCTTCCAAATTTCAGCTTTCTAACTTCAGCGGTTTAGGCTGGGCGTTGTCGCCAGAAAATCGCTTGTTCCTTTATATATTAAGATAATCCCTTCTTAGCGGGTGCTTGTGTTGTCAAAGGAACCTACCTTCTAAATTTCAGCTTTCTAGCTTCAGCGGTTTAGGCTGGGCGTTGTCGGTAGGAAATCGCTTGTTTCTTTATATTTTGATGTTTTTTCAGGAATATTTGAAAAAATCCTGAAATACGTGTTCAATATTTTTGTTTGTTTAGTATTCTGAGTAAGTTTCATGTTGGGTCATTTGTTAAAAAAAATCTCAAAAATATTAAGTAATTCGACTACATTTTGAAACTTATATAGTAACATTTTTGAAAAATCCTGAAACACGTGGTTTGATCTATAGTTTTTTCAATACATACTGAAAGTTTCAAGTCATTAGTATGCTATATCAAAAAGTTATAGACATTTCAATATGGAGCCAAAATACGAATCTCAAACTTGAATGACCCATTTCACCCTATTTTCAGGAATATTTTGGAAAATGCTGAAACACGTGTTCAATATTTTTGTATGTTTAGTGTTTCCTGTAAATTTCAAGAAAATCGGGCTACCGGTTACAGAGTTAGAAAAAAAGACCAAAAAAACTTCCATCCCCCTTTTCACCCCCTTAGGGGTGGAATTTCCAAAAATCCCTTCTTAGCGGGTGCTTGTGTTGTAAAAGGAACCTACCTTCCAAATTTCAGCTTTCTAACTTCAGCGGTTTAGGCTGGGCGTTGTCGCCAGAAAATCGCTTGTTCCTTTATATATTAAGATTAAATTAACAGAGTGTGTATATCAAAAATAAAAAAAAGAATCGTATTTACCATTTAATAAGAAACTCTTAGCTTATTGACTAAGAGTTAATAGGAACATACGGGCTGTCCACTTAAAGCCAGTAGAAGATTAATTCCTATTATACGATTAAGAGGTCAAATTAATTAACCAGAGTTAATTTCAGCTAATAGACGAAGTACTCTTAATTCAGTCGATTACCTACTAGATAAGAGGATTTGCTCGGTTTGTAATTAATTGGTATTGCTTGTCCGATGAATTATTTATTGCCCTCTGATAGATAACCGTCTCCATCTAAAGAAAAAATCCAAAACTATCCATTGCAGCCGTCTTTTAGATATGAACGAGGCTGTGTCCATCCCTTTGTAGACATATTTTTAAATATTCTATTTTAATAATCGGAAAAACAGAATAACGCAGCGAGCTCCACTCCTTTGCGGTACGAATGTAAATCGCTTAGTGGAAGGGATTCACCAAGTAAGGATGGTACGCTTGCTTGTGTTGGAGTAGAAGGGAATAATAAAAGAAGGTCAAGTAGTTCCTGTGAGAATTCTCCTAAATCATGAACACAAGCAACTTGCGATGGTGTTGGAGGCTATAGACTTAAGTCTCAGCAAGGTGCTGCTCGTCAATATCAACAATTATAGTACCGACACATTTCCGTTCACCACCGTTTACTTCCGCAAAACTTAAGGCATTGCTTTTTCTCAGTCTGTCTTCTTTCATCGACATAAGACAGAGTGAGAGATAACACTGCTTATCAGCTGTTTTAAGTTAAAGGACCATGAAGGGGGCAAGTGGCAACACTTTATTTAATTAGTAACCCTCGGCCTTGAAGATTCTGTTGTCTAATGAGGCACTTCATTTACGAATGGATTTAATGAAGCTCATTACGCAATCACGACACGTTCAAGTTGACGGTTACCGTTTGTTGGTTGCTATGTGGCTTAACTATACTCGGAATTTATCACTACATCCTGTGAGATGATTATTTGGTACAGAGTACAATAGAAACAGTCAGCGTTGATAAAAATAAGCCTCCGTTGCTGTAAGCTTTATCCTAAACAAACAAATTGTACAGAATATTTTATTTTTATTGTGTTCTTCTGACAACATAAAAAAGTTTTTATTTATAAAAGTATTTTGGAATTGCGGCTCAATTTTGCATTTAAGTTTGGGACAGGGAACATGTTAGCCAACAATTGTGTCTTGTGATTGAAATTGTTATTTTATACATACTTACTATAGACTAGAACTAAAGACATATAAAATAATATTCTGATAGAATAAAGATATAGAACAAAATGGATAATCTTGCTGTAGGTAAATCAAACAGAAATTCAAAAATAACTAAGAAAATTTTGCACTAATAATTATGCTTTAAAATTGGACGTGTCTGTGTTTATTTTGTTACCCAAAGAAGTAAAATTATTGAAATCTAAAAGTTATTATTTAAATACAGGTACCTATATTAGAAGTTTTCTGATAACGCGTTGTTTCTAACAGTACCCACTTAAAAAGAGTAGGTAACTGAACATGTCATATGATTTTAAACAATAGCCGGAAATAACAAATTTTCTATACAAATACCTTTTAATCGCGCTGATAAAAATTCTATATGAATATCCGTTTTGCATTGTTGGCAGCAAAATACTAAATTGAACATAACAAAGCATCAGATGAAACAGTCAATTTGTCACCATTTATTTTACCATAATATTTCAAGTCACATGTTCACTTTCTTATGTAAATGGTGGGTAAACGCTGTAAAAATTTCAATAAAAAGAAAGAGCACACCTACATTTAGTACACACTAGTAATGAAATTAAAGTAAACCTCTAAAATCTATTAATTACACCGGAATATTTACCATGGTTTGGGTTTTGAGTTATCCAATATTTGTTATCCAAGATCACGGAATAACTTAAATCTCAAATGATTACCATCATTTGATTACCTTTCAATAATAAATGACCATAGTCTAAATTTAGCACTGCAGAATAACAGCGCCTTCTGTTCATAACAGTTGGCTTTATGCTGAGCCTGGATTCATGCAAATGAGCCCATTTGCGTATACATTGGTCACCTACCTACTACTTAATTGCTTTTTAATGTATTGTGTCAGTGTTCCTTATTCTGTAAATATTAATTAAGTGTAGTGGCAAATAAATCATATGTCTATGTATAATATGTATATGTCAAGTTCTGTTCTTTAATTAAAATAAAATAAAAGTTATCTATTTAAAATAATGAAACATGACAATTGATCTTCTTTGTTTCAGAACTTTCCCCTCTAAGGATGGAAGACAGCAAGAAGAAAATCAATTTGGACTCTGTGCTCGAAAGCCTGGGCCCATACGGGCGGTACAATCTCTTCTACTTTGTGCTGCTGTTGTATCCGATATTGTTGAGCAGCTTCTTTGAGTGCGGGTTCATATTTGAGGCTCAGGAACAGGTATATAGGTAAGAAAGAACTTTTTAGAACTTTTATGGAGAGAATGTAGCCGAAAGATTATCAAGAAAACCTGTGGCGGCCATATGTTTGAAACTGTCAAAATGAAAACAATTTAAAAGAAGAAGACGAAGATTTTACTTTGACCGTCATAAAGTCGGGTTTCCATTGGGAAAGCGTTCAGAACAATAGTAATTTAGCATTATGAACGTTGGGATTCGGATACGTCATATTTCATTAAACATAGTTAAGGTACTACAGGTGAAATCGTTCTAAAAGTAAAAAATAACATAATCAAAATCGACACCACAGACAAGGCATCAACTGTGTTACAAAATCAAAACGTTGGAGGGCAATGCTAATTCGTTCTGAAATAAAAATCAGCTTTCCAATCACATATTGACTATCAGTAGTTTTGTAATACCTAATCAAATGGAAATGTTTTTATTCCGGCAACACTGCCACGTTATGTTATAATTTTATTTCACGCAGTGAAATTACGTTGATTCATGAAAATTCAATAAACTCTGTTTACAGTTTAATGAGTCGTTCATTTTGATAATGGTCATCGTGTTCAATGAGTTTTGAATTGAATGAATAAGTATTATCTATTTTTTTGTAGACAATTCACAGCATCAGCTAGCCTCAAGCTAAGCAGAACTTGTATATGGCTACTAGATAATTGATATACTTAATACAACACTCTATATACATAGATATTTATTTTACTATGCATACAAAATACCGTGAATTCCTGGAGGGCCTACAGATCGTACCAAAGGAGTTGAGGCGGGAATCGAACCCAACAACCTCCTGCGATACAGGCGGAGGACCTTTGCCCACTGCGCCGTTATTTCGTTTTCGTTATTTCGATTTACATTACCCATATTCACGAATGTATGTCTTTTGCTCCTCTACCAAATAAATACCTGGCCATATATCATTTTATCAGACAAAGATAACAACGAAAGATACCTATTATCCAAAACATTGATAGGTATCGGTTTTTTAGGCTATTACATTTATTCAATTTCTAGCTCAGACGATTGACGAGTTTTTGCATTGAGGACTAAACGCGCCGAAAGTTGCGAAGAAATTTATACTTTACCGAAATTCAAAGACCGAGAATAACCTGTATTATTTATATTTTTGCCTGCCAAAGAGATAAACACCAAAGAGTGACTATTCGGTAAATTAATTTCGATTTATTTTCGGAATGTGCATTTAATTCCTCTCATAAAATGTAATGTCTATGGCATCGGATACTTAAAGATGAGCTAGTTTTTGTTTGAAAAACGACTGCATCAAGAGTCTCTAAGATTGATGAAAATCGATGCAGTCGTTGTCGACTTGTCGGGACTCTTAAGATTATTATCAAATCCGAAGCAAGTGAACACAGTAATATTTTATATATAAGTGTGCTGTTTTACGAACAATGTTCTTACTTGCTTCTGCTAATGTCAATATTGATTATAATCAATATATGTTTTGGAGGTTTGTGACATACTCGTATATATGCCAAAATGGATCGGGCTTAGAATAGTTAAGCATATCACTCTATGTCTAATTACTCTAAGGGATCGGGCATATTAGGCATTTAATTACATAATTGTCTTCTCCTTATCCCGGAAAAAGGTGCGAAGTCTTAAGCAGAAGCTAGTTATATGAAACAACAAAAACCTATTTCAGATGCAAAGTAGACGGCTGTGAGCTTCGCTTCAACGATACATCATGGACAAACTATGCGATACCAACAAACAAGGAGACGAACGAACTGGAATCATGCAAGAGATACCTGCCGTATCGCAATGAGACAGTGGAACAGTGTGTGGCGGAGGAATTCAGCGCCAATGTGACTGAGGAATGTGATAGTTATGTATATGAGAATGAACAATCTTTGGTCAAAGAGGTGAGTGGGAGTTTAAATGTAGATTCAGTTAACAGTTTTTGGTCTTTGGGAATTAAAATGGCGAACAATCGTTAGTTCATGCATTAAAACATAACAACTCATGCAGATACTAGGATTTAAAAAATTTATCACTAGAGAAGTTGCAATAAATAGGACAAGACAACATATAGGCGAATGTTCATATCAGGTCAATGTTAGCATTTTTAGACTTGACGTTCGGTATAGACTTAACTGGTGTCTTTACAGTCACAAACAACAATTTTATGAGTCAAAGATTGGCATACAACATTTGAATTTTCTTTTTAATAAAGATTTTACGCATCTGTAAAAACTATCGCAGATGTGCGGTATGCTATTAAGCATAGCATAGGCAGTAATCATTAGATTTACTGGCATATTTCTTCATTAGCTTCTAGAGTAGGTAACATAAATTATATTCAGGAATCATTCTACAGATAGATGGAGATTAAGTCTGATATATACCTCTATTACCCATTTCAATCGTTTTTACTGGTCAATATACCAATCGACAACCAAGCCAAAACTACATATTAAATCCGAGCAGCAGATTTGCAATTTTGTTCTAGACCTATATTTATTAGCCTATGCCAGGAAAATTATGAGCAAAGCCGCTGTCAATAAAAGTCTTAGATTGGTTTAGTTTCACCGCATTACCCATTTAGAAAAATACTCCTTTAATAACGACAATGCTGATCCTTTCCTTTATAGATCAAATCTAAAGAAGCACAACATAGCGTAGCTTAATTTTTTCAACTGTAAACACTCCGTCTATAACAATTGCTAGTTAATTTGTTACTATCTATACCTTAATTGTAATTATCATTGTCAAAAAATATTTTAACTGAGTTATTTATGAGTTTTAAATTAAGTAACTTAACTTATATACCTAGGTATATACTATATAAACTACAAGCTACTAGCTATAGAAGAACGCTAACAATTGGGCAGATAAAAGTCGAAAACCAGCTGGCAAGGTGCCAATCAAAGAACTGCACTTATTAAATCCTTCTGTTCCAGTTCAACCTAGGCTGTCAAGAATGGAAGCGTGCCCTCGTCGGCACTATCCATAACTCTGGCATGTTTATGACCATGCTGTTTACTGGGGCCATCTCTGACCGGTTCGGACGGAAGTGGGCGGTCGCCTTCGCCAGTGCTTCCAGCTTTATCTTCGGGGTTGCTAGATCTTTTGCACCTGGATACATAACATACGTGGCTTTGCATTTCTTGGAGGCTGGATTTGGTGGAGGATTGTATCCTTCGGCATATGTTTACAGTAAGTTTAAATTGTTATTATAATTTATACAGGTTATATGTTGCTTTTAGGTTCCATCGACACTTAATAAGAATATGACAATCGTTAATTATAGCAAAAACAGTGAATTGAGTTATTGTCAGTTAAAATTAATAAGACCATCACTGAAAAACAAACTAATATAATACTTACATTACGATGTTGGCGAAGTTATATTAGAATCGTCCCATAATGATGACAGAATTAACGACCTGCACCTACAAGGCCAGGCTCACCACGACTCTGCCAACGATCAAATTACTTATCTACCTAAATTATAAAACTTTGAATTCTTAACCAATACTAAAAATAGCAAAAACTTCGTCCGTCCTATTATTATGGAATATTTTAATACCTGACCTTATACCATTGACCTCTGGTTTATTTTTATTCTCATGTGATAATTTGAACACGTGTAGATCTATACATTGTGATTCTGAATGAGAACTGTAGGTATAAGGCATTAGAATTACAAATAACATCTGCTCTTTATTCTAGTTGTCGAGCTGGTTGGCCTGAAGCAGCGAGTGATTGTCTCAGCGATGTGCAACATGGTGTTTGTAATCGGCGTCGTCCTCATCGATCTCGTCGCCTGGTTCGTCCATGACTGGAGGACCTACATCCTCATCCTCTACGTCCCAGCTGCCATCGTCCTTGCCTACGTCTGGTTCATGAACGAAAGTGCACGATGGCTCCTCAGCAAAGGACGAAGAGACGAAGCCATTACAGTCCTCAAAAGAGCATCCAAATTCAATAAGTTAGACCCTAGAGTCTTAGACCTTGATGCTTTGGGTGATCCTTTGCTAAAACCAGAGAATCAGACAGTGGATAAGAAATCCCAGATGTATAAAGCGTTGCGATCAGCGATAATTTGGAAAAGGTTGATGGTGTGCTCATTTCTATGGTTGACGTGTTCTCTGGTGTATTACGGCTTCACGATAAACGCAGTGTCTTTGAGCAGCAATAAGTATTTGAGCTTTATGCTAGTGTCGTTGGTAGAGATTCCGGCGTATATAGTGGTGGTGATTGTGTTGGACAAGTACGGGAGGAAGAAAACTTTGGTGACAACTTATCTCCTATGTGCTACAATGAGTATGCTGTTTGCTTTCTTGCCAAGATGTGAGTATACGTTCTTCATAGACGGGTAGCTCTTTGATACACAAAACACGAAATATATTATTTTTAATATAAGTAAACAACAAAATGGTAGGTATGCGCGCGTAATCAGCAGTCGAAAGTTTATTAAATATAATAATTTTTCATCAAAACATTTTTTGCGTACATTTAAAACATAGCCTTAATTTGATAAAAGGTCACTTTTTACACCATATGCAAACAAAGTCGCGGGCAGAAGTTAGTAATACATAATATTGAAAGGATTTTATAATTTAATAGACGCATAACCTTCAAGTGTGGTTACTGTATAAAAGTTCCTATTTCATGGAAACCACAATGGTTAGACCACAAAAATTAGATCACTGAACACGATAAAAACTAAGTCACAAACATTACATATCTACATCATGTTAATGCTTCATCGGCATTGCCTTATATATAAATTAAAATAAATAATGTTTAAAATTGTAATAATGTAAACATGATAATTATACATTTAAATTGACGACCCAGCAGATAGTCTCTAATTATGCGACATATTCGGTAAGTAAATCAATTTTAATTATAGGCAATTTTAGCCTCATAATTTAAATGCCAGATAAAAATGCACTGCGCACTTCATTCTATAGGGAAGTTCACGTGCTTGCTAATAATAGAGTGTGATTGCCATAATTTGCAATTCCTGGTCATGAATAGATGTCATGAGCAGTAGAACAAAACGCTATACAATTTGGCCTATTGACTTTAAAACAATGAGACCGGCTAATAAATAATAGATATCTAAGTTAATGCACTGAAATAAATGTTAGTAGGTAATTATAAAAATTAGAAATACCTTTCTAAATTGTAAAAAATTAAATAGGTATGTAGAAGCACCGCCATGATTGGACAACTCAAACTCAAAGTCTTAAAAAAATGGTTAGTTTACCATGCCTAGGAAGACCAGCACTGTGTTCTAGCTTTCATCTACCTATAACAGCCCAAAATTTTTATTCGTACGGCCACTTTGTACATTATTCCTAGTTGAAATGATAAAAATATATATATTTAAAACCTTTTCTAACTAAGAAAAGCACAAATAAACAACCAAATTAGAACTAATATTTAAAACTGAAACAATTGAGCTAACTGCAGACTGTTGCAAAAAATCCTCTAACAGCTAACTCAATTGTCTCAATAATTATCAGTAATACTCAGTAATAAGAGTTAGATCGACTCTGGCTGCATTGCCCCGCTGTATGAATGCCGATGCGCCTCACCAGCTCTCATCTAGATCATACGTCGCTTCGACCAGACGCTCAGATAATTTTCTTACATCATAACATTCCCTATCAAGCTTACATAAAAGGAAAATGATTATACTATTTCAAAAACGAATGAATAAAGTCATGTGTTGCAAACGTATCGCGCACAAGGCCAAAGTGTGAATGACCAACAATAAAGTCAAGATACCACGTTTGTTTACTATAATAAGAATGCTGCATTAGCGTTACTATTTATAGGTATTTGTAAATTATCATCAATGGATATGGAAATGTACTTAGTTGCAAAACCTGCGAAAATGCAGATTTTAGTTCAATAATTAATTGTGTTATATTAATTCGATTGGTTTAGTCTTTATATACAGGTATTTCAGACAAAATAAGGGCAAGGAATAGTAAGGCATAGGAAGCCTAAAAAATAAGGTTAATAATTTAAAAAAAGAAAAGCCCTAGAATATGTTTAAGAGGATCTATCACTTTTCCTAAAATGCCTGAAATAATATCATTTGAAAAAAACTACCCACTGAATCCTTTGAAGTTACTCATATTAAGACAACATATTAAACAATAATATACGTTTAATATGTTTTTTAACATATTAAACAACTAAAAAACTATAAATAACTTTAAGCCTTACGTCATTTCGACCTACATGTGTATTGTGAAACATGAATACATCTAGCACGTGTAGCAGATTACTGATAAAGGAACGATTGGGCATGTTTCTCGTGGTATCAATATACATATGTAGATAGGGCGTGTACCTATATGTAGATAGCTGATTGATTTGATAAGTTAGATTCTATAGATAAAGAAAGTAATGAAGCTTTGTTTAGCAACTCTGACCGAAGACCCTTATTTCTAAAACCTTAGCTGAAATAGTTGTTTTTCATAAGAGGTAGCAAATTAGCTGGAGATTTACATACTATTCGCCGGTTATAATTTTTTTATGCAACCACCTCGAGATTATAAACTTCAAAAGAATCATCGAAATCAGTCCTTAAATGAAGAATGAAGTGAATTCGGTTAGTAATAAAAAAACCTCCCGCCGTTCGTAGTCGGGTAAAAATCGTGATAGTAGCCCTTTTTTTGTCCGTAAATCAATCGTTTTCTAGTAATTGTTAACTTACACTGTTTAAGTAATATTGGTTAATGCAAGTTTTATACTGCAGTTGCAGTAAGTATAGTAATTAATCTTCATACTATTTTAACGGGCATTTATCGCGTTTATATCCCTATTTTTTACGCGACGTTTCACTCTGTTACACACTTTTAATTTTCTCAACACTGTTACACACTCTAGTGGGCACGAGATAACTGTAAAAAAATAGGTAAATAAGCCATTAATACCCATTAAAAATTAAGTCAGCCTTCAGTATTAAGTCAGATACCTATATGTTAATTTCCTGAATATTTTTAAAATAAAATAAAAAATAAATAAAATAGAAGTAGGTAATAATAATTTGTTCAGATCGCGTAACTTTAAATACTTATAGTAATTAATCTATCAATATAACACTAACTATTTTTTTTTATGGCGCATGAAGCTGTACCTAAATATAAGAAAACTCAAAACTCAAATTATGATAAATCCTGTCCTTCATCCTGTCATAAACTGTCACCATATTCTTTAACTGCAAAAACTTCACAGCTGACTATTGGTCCACGCCACTCTACCTCGTGGGGAAGTTCAGCGTGACCCTGGCCTACTCCTCCGTCTACATCTACGTGTCAGAGGTCTTCCCGACCAACATGAGGCAGACCCTCATCAGCTTCTGTTCCACCGCTGGCAGGATTGGATCGCTGGTGGCGCCTTTGACACCTTTATTGGTATGTAGCTAGGTATTTAGTTTTACTTACTCAACAAATAAACAAAGAACATATTAAAATAGTCAAAGCCTAACTTCATCATCTAAGTAAGTCCATTATGTTTATTTTTACAAAAGAATCTTATTTGCCAAAAGCTGATACAATTTGGTCAACCGCATTATTTCCACTGAGATATTGATATTTTGTGAAATATCTTACGTGAATACTTCGGAGAAAATGTAATCCAATAATGTAACCGTTCTATTATTTGTCTGAAAGGGTACTCTAAGTATCTCTAATATTATAAAAAATTTACAAAGTTGTTTCAGTAGCTTTTCGAATTGAAAAGTTTTTGGTGAAAAAGATTATACCACCCCAGGATTTAGCTCAGACCGTAGATGCCAAAAAATGCCTACTACGAATAATAAGGGTTTCTTAACACCTTACCAAGATGCAAATAAAATTGAGATTATTCATTATACTTGTTTTATGTAATGTCTTTTGTTATCATCTTTTTCCCCTCCTTCCACTTAGATCCACAGTCTTGATCCACATATAGATCCGAGGATACTTTTTTTTCCTCTTTAATCCACTGGTGGATCATTAGATACTTTTGTTTCCCCTTAAATCCACTGGTGGATCATTGGATACTTTGGTTTCCTCTTAAATCTACTGGTGGATCATTGGATACTTTTGTTTCCTCTTAAATCCACTGGTGGATCATTGGATACTTTTCCCCCTAATTAAAATAATAAATAAATAATGCTGGACAATTCACACAGCATTATCTAGCCCCAAGCTAAGCAGAGCTTGTGTTATGGGTGCTAGATAACTGATATACATAATATAATACAATACATAGATAGATATTTTTTATTATACATATAAACGACCAGAACACCCTGAACAAATGTCTGCAGATCGTACACACATTTGTCCCGAGGCGGGAATCGAACCCGCAACCTCCTGCGACGCAGGCGGACCTTCGTCCACCGCGCCACGGAGGTCGTCTAATTCTTATTCCCAATAATAAAAACCTTCGAGCACTGGTTTAATGCTCGAAGATAAAAACGGTTGGAAGTAGGTATATTATATCTTTACATTTTTCTATTTTATCTAATGAGTTCTTATACTCATAATAATGATCAATCCTTCTTTCTACTCGACGACAATCTGTAGTGCTACTACTTGAAGTTGCTTGTCATATTGACACAGTCTTTGTCAATTTGGTCTTAAAATTGATTTATTTTAATAAAAATATTAAAATATACATATATATTAACTTAAAAATGAATGAAATTAAATATATTAATAACAGAGGAGTGGTTATGCTGCATTCTGGATATCAGTACCATAAAAAAAGGAGTTTTAAAAATGGTTCAGTAATATGGCGATGTTCAAAATGGAGAAAATTTAAATGCAATGGAACATTGAATCTCAAAGTAAGTCATATCACTTATTGATACTTATCTCGTACCTACTCGTTTTGAGAAATAAATAGTTTATTATTATTAATTACATTTACAGGATGGCGCCATTATTAAACAAACAAAACACGTACCTATCACACTGCACTGAAAACCAGAATGAGATCGAGAAAAAAATTATATTACACGAGCTAAGAGAAAAAGTTATAAATGAAGAATGTCGTCCTATACCCAGCATTTATCAAGAATGTCTAACAAACGCCGAAGACAAAGGGATAAATTTAGTTTGCACTTTACCAAAACTTGATTCTATTAAATCAGGGTTATATAAATTACGAAACAAAAAATGGAATGTTAATAAGACATGTTTTACGAACATTTCAGAAGTTGAAATACCACCATCTTTGTCGGATTTTGTTCTTGCAGATTATTTCTGCAACGATAATCGTATAATAATCTTTTGTTTGCCAGAAACTTTAACTATCCTACCTAAAATGAAACACATTTTCTGTGACGGAACATTTATGAGTTGCCCTCCGCCCTTCGGACAATTGTATGTATTATGTTCTGATATAGATAGCACTACAGATACAAATTATGTCGTTCCGCTATTATTTGCGTTAATGACGAACAAAAAAAAGGATTCATATTTCACTTTATTTGAAATGATTAAAAGCCAAGTACCTCTATTTAAACCAAATAAATTCACTTTAGATTTTGAACAAGCAACTATCACAGCAATAAGTGAAGTCTTTCCTTGTGCCGAAATAAAAGGTTGCTATTACCATTTTGTTAAAAATATATGGAAACATGGAAAAGAGATGAAACTTTTGAAAACAAAACGTGGAAAACGAATAGTTGCACTCTGTGCCTCCTTACCACTAACACCAGAATCTTATCTAGCTGACGGATGGATATATATATGTACAGAAATCGCAAGAAATGATTGCCCAAAACTCATACAATTTCAAAAGTATATGAAAAGGTTTTGGTTCAAAAGCAAATTTTTCACACAGATGTGGGCAATCGCAAAAGAACGGCATCGTACCAATAACTGTATCGAAGGTTTTAATAGAAAACTAAACAAGAAATTGGGAAAAAAATATTGTAACTTAGTAAATTTTTTATGCATATTAAAACAGGAGGCAAAATATAACTTTTTGCGCATAAAAGAAAATATTGTAAATAAGAGAAAAAAATCAAACATTGATAATGATAATTTTATTTTAGAATGTCAAAACCAGTTAATATCAGGAGAAATCACAGTTGCACACTTCTTAGAACAAGTGAAGTAAAAATATTTTTTTTTGTTTATTTTTGTTGATTAATGATTTTTTTTCATTTTTATTTAACAGAAGAATTATTATTTATTTTAAAATTTTAATACAAAATTACACTTCTGTTTATCAAGTACGGAATTAAAAGTTGTGTATTTTGGTCTATTCATATATCTAAGCTTTGTCAGGATAAACTTAACAGTGAAAATTTCGTTTATCTATTTTTATTTTTATTTAACAATTAAGTTGTTTACATTTAAGTGAAGAGAAGAGAACTTTACGTTTATTTTTGTAATTTATAATTTTAATAATTAAATTTTTTTGTTTGATTTATGTTTAATTTTTTCGCTCCTTGCCCGTGGTCCAGTTGAGCTGGTCCCGTTGACTGGACCACGGAAAAATATTTTTTCGGTGGTCCAGTCAACTGTACCACGGGCAAGGAGCGAATTTTTTAATGAACAATATATTTTTTTTATTCTTTTTTAGCCCTCCTTCCACCTAGATCCCACTGTGGATCGAAGTGGCATAGAAATATATTAAATATTTTTAGATCCCCTTCATTGTGGATTCAAGTGGAACAGAAAAAAAATTGTAATTTTAGATCCTCTTGATTGTGGATTCAAGTGGAATAGAAAAGAAATAGTAATTTTAGATCCCCTCATAGGTGGATTGAAGAGGAAAAAAAAGTATCCTCGGATCTACATGTGGATCAAGACTGTGGATCTAAGTGGAAGGAGGGTCTTTTTCTGGTGTCAATAAAGCATTTTTGTATTATATCGTAAATTACAGAGTGTGGGCATCATTAAAATGAATAATTTATTCGTACAGTACCTAAACAAATTTTTTTTTTCTATTTTCAACAAACATCACTAAAAACATCTTTCTTTCAGTCCGACTACCACCCATCCATGCCAACGGTGATCTTCGGAGGGATGTGTTTCATATCCAGCATCCTGGTTCTCATGCTACCCGAGACGAGGAACATGCGCTTACCAGACACCATCGAGGAAGCGGAGAAGCTATCTCGGATGAGGAGCAAATCTGACACACCTAGCGATTAGACTTTATATTTAATAGTTTAAGGCTTAAAACTCACTGACGGTTCAGTGGCCAGGTAGGAGTGAGAGAACGCTTTAGTTCGGAAACTTTGTTGGTGATACGTTGGTAACGTCATCCGCACCTATTATCATTGCAAATCACGAGTTATAGTAATAGGTGCGGATGACGTTCCAACCTTTTTTATGTCGAAAATGTGTGTCATTTTTTTTACTTTCCTTTCGCCGTAAATGATATCCAGCGCTATTGCTGACGGCATAGCAATTCAAATTCAAATATGGGCTTAAATCGTGGCTTAGATCTTTAGATATATGCCGATGCAATAAAGAACCTAATCTAAAATGGCGGCTTGTACTTGCGTTGATAGATAGTACGTAGTTATAAAACATCATATAACATTTCAAGATGTTTTTTTAAATATAAAAATAAAGACGTTTTATTTCAAACAGCACAACTTCAAAAGATAACCTGCGTTGATAGATAGTACAATTATAAAACAACATAAAAAAATTCGAGATTTTTTTACAATTTAATAATAATAAAGACGTTTTTAAACAGCATTTATTTCAAACAGCACTCCGAAAGATAACCCAAGAAATAACTTCAAAAGGTTAACACACATAATATTTACCTACACCTAATCAGTTATACATTTTTGGTAGATTACCTAATGCAACTGATACCTGACCTGAAAGTTTGTGGAGATGTTTGTAGATCTTTATGTATGGATGTTTGTAGATCTTTCACGCAAAAAAAATCAAGACCGTTTTTCATGTACTGTACGCGCGTAAGTATAGATAGCACTATAGTGTGCAAGCGAGAGAAAATGATAAGCGCGGCATTTCAGATTTGTTTATTTAGTGAACCGGTTTATACATTTTTTTCAGTTACAAATAGCTTACCGCAAGCTTCGAAACTAACTCGACGAAATAAATCCCATATTCGAATGAAAATTTTTGTGCTTTCCCGCATTGGTGAGGTCCAAATTGACCTGAGATCACGAACTAAGTTTTCGGCTTTCGGTTACTATAAAATTGGCAAACATTGCTTATAGCACGGCTGGTTTCGTGGTCGATTAATTTAATGAAAATCTATGATGATTTTTGGCCACTTATTTGGCTGCATAGGGAACATAGCCTTAAAATTACGACTTAAGGCAATGTTAACTCATATGTAGCCAAATAAGTGGCCTAACCATGCCCAGCTTTATTAAAAGGCTTGTGAAGCTTGTTTGGTAAACCTATACAAAGATGTCTATGTATAAGTAAAAAATATTGACTCAATTATTGTTTAAAATCAGAAATTATACATCTGCTGATATGAATCGTACCACATTAGTAATCATTAAAGGAAGCCCAATTAAGGGCACGTATAGACGGAGGGCAAAACATGACTTCAAAATCTTTTCTGTGTAAAGGTGAGATGTACTTATCAAATTACTGATCAAAGTCTTTGTTCGTCTACGTACCTACCCATTACATACCCAATGGTCATAAAATTTGCCAGGTTTTGAATTCTTACCCTAAAAAAATTTTCAATAATAAAAAAAGTTTTCCCTTCGATGGATGTTGAAGCTTTAATATTTAAAGCATTTAGTTTATTTACATTAATAAGGAATAGGTACCAATAACTATTTATTGTATAAACTTAAGATTGTATCAAAACACACTTACCAACAATATTGTTAGTATAATACACCTATCACACGAGATTTATCTCAAAGTATCGTATAATTTTATGGTATTTTTAAGACGGCTCTAAACCAAGGAGATTCTTCAGTTTTCTATTGTAGCAACTTTGTAGACTTATTTTCTATTATAATCTAAAACATGCACAAATAAAGTTTGAAAGAATACAGATAAACCAATAAAAGTACGAATTATCAATTAAAATGATTTCATAATTCAAACTTACATCGTAAGGGTTTACCTACCTATTATGTACTTATGGTATCCAAAGTTAAGACTTATTATTTAGAGCTTATATACATACTTAATTTGTTTATAAGTATTCATGATAATGATAATAATAATATATTTTAAATTATACTTGGTACACCCCCTGCCTTTCTTATAATACAAATAATTTTATTTCCATCATTATTAACTTCGGATTTTGCAACGTTGCACTTAACTCCTACTTATTTTTTTTACATTCTTACAATTTTACTAACCGTAATAATAATGCCCTTGTGACATTTACATAGACAGTATTTTACAAAGTAGTATTTATTAAAATTTTTGTAATTTTTTGTCATAGATCGAAGTTTGTAAAGCTTAGGATACATGACGACACTTGACACTAGACTTAAGTGTCTAGTGTCAAGTGTCGTTCACATCAAGTGTCTATGTGTGTCCACCGCCGCGACACTTAGTTCCAGTTGTGGTGGTGGTGTCCCGACACAATCACACAAACGAATTGCTACCGTGTAGACGCTATCGACAACAGTGTCGACATTTGTGTCGAGTATCAGTGTCGTCGTGTATACTAACCATTAAACTATCAAGTTGTTGATCTATAATAATTCGGTACCTAATTTTCAAAAAGTTTTGAGTTTATTCATTCTATTTTACATAAACGGATAAATTATAAGAATCGGACCAACAACTTGATTTTCTGTATGTGTTGTAAATTATATTTATAAGAATTAAAAAATACGGGACCAAAATCAAATCATCACTTATCAATCACAATAATTATAATTCGCCAAACAAAAATGGTCGCAATAACTGCTTATTAAAGGCTTTACCTAAGATGTTGTTATAAACTATAAACTGCTTACAAGTCAAAAAAAATTCGACTGCAGAGTGGAAAGATAACTGCGGCATAGCTAACACTCGTTTGTTATGCCTTTAGGCAAAATAGGTATTACTTGCGTAAGCACTAACTTATAAAATGGTTGAGAAAGACGTCATCTCTCATCAGTTGGCTTCAACAGCATGATTGATGACGATTCTCAATCCCATTCATAAGTAGGTATCACAACACTGACTTTTGTTCAAAAATTATTTTATTGCTGACCATAACCTTTATCATATTCATTTGTATTTTTAAACTCTTTAAAATATTGGCATTTATAAAAAAATATGTTAAATGTAGTATGCAAGTCTGATTCAGAATTCCTACTTTTCTTTTACAAAATACTATTAGTAATTTGCAATTTACAATAAAGATTTTAAAAATATATGTTTTTATTGCATTATGGACCTGCCATTATGTAGGTAGGAAATACAAAAAAGAAACAATTACACAGTAATAGGAGAACTGTTTCACTACATAGTATAAAACAAAGTAGCTTCCCGCTATCTGTCTGTTTGTCCCTATGTATGCTTAGATCTTTAAAACTACGCAACGTATTTTGATACGGTTTTTAATAGATAGAGTGATTCAAGAGAAAGGTTTTTGTATCAACATTGGGCCTATGCGAAGCCGGAGCGAATGATAGAAAACTGCTACACTGTGCTGCTCTCCTATTTAGCAAACAAATCACCAAAAGTAACAACAACATTTTCCTACCTCTCCCTACCTTCATGAAAGTTCCTAAACTGAAAATTCACTACAAATATTTAACCAAGCTCCAGTAATTGCTTAAGTATGCAGTGAGTGACGCTGATGGTCCCAGTGATTAATTGCTGGTTAGGAAACTTCGAGAATAATGCCGAATAAGATTCTATATAACAAACAATGGTGTCGATTAAGATTTCTCCCTAACTAAACTAATAAATAATAATATAACGGCAATAATATAGCCGTTGTTTTCATCTATACTATGTTTACTAATATTATGAAGAGGAAAGATTTGATTGTTTGGAATCAATTGGCTCCGAAACTCTGGACCAACTTTTTTCTTTCAAATTGAGAATCTTACCTTGATGAACATAGGCTATAGAATATTTTCGAAAAAGTTAGGGATCCGTATGAAAACTTTAATAATGCAAACCAATGTCTATATGTAAAAATTTATAGGAAATATTTAAAATGTCTGTAAATACCCGTGTGAAGCCGGGCGGACCTCTGGTAACAAAATAAATAGGATTGCATTATTTTTATTGCTCTAAACTCCATAATTTATTTCCATTGACGACATCTGTGGCGCGGTGGGCAAAAGTCCGCCTGCGACGCAGGAGTTTTCGGGTTCGATTCCTGTCTCGGGACAAATATTTGTACGATCCGCAGATATTTGTTTTCCCATTGCTAGATATCCATGAGTGAGAGTGAGGGCTACCTCTAGATTTTTGCTACATCAACTCTTTCAATTATAAGTAGTTCTAGTTCTAATTTGTTTCTATTTTTTAATATACCTCACATAATTATAGTCCACAGGTGATCAGAATGCTGGCTTTTATTTCGGTCAACGAATTAGCATCGCCCGCCATTCAACATGCCATCCATGCTGCCAGCACTCTGGGCAATCTGCTGCTGGTGACGGCTTAGATTTTTAGGAAACGATATGAGTGTACCTAAATAGGTCTAGTCTTTAACTAGTATTCAACAGAATTACAACTAGTATTTACACTCATATCTTATATCAAAATAAACTACAGTACAGGGACTTAGGAAAGAACTGTATTTTTTTTATTATTATTTTTAAAATATTAAATTATAATTAGAGAAAATGATTTTCTCCAATGTAATTTTAATTTCAAGAGAACTGTACTCAATATCTTCAAACAAACTCGATATCCAAGGTTAATTATAGCAAATGCAAAGCAAAAGAAAAATAAAACGCAACTAGCTTTCCGTTCGTGATTTCTCTAAACCAAACAAACGATGCACTAACCAAACTAACCATGCAACTAGTTACAAAGTATTCGTGGGTCCGAACACAAATCCGAACGCACTCGAACTAAACAACAAACACTTGCACCTATTTCCTATCTCAATAACTGGCGAACTGGGGTAAGCGCTGGATAAGTTTCTGGATAAAGTATTTTACCGCATTGTATCGGTGCAGGGGTTGCTACTGCACAGAATTGCAGCATTTTTTATTCCACCAAGGTGACAACATGCATGGAAAGCGACCCGCCGCGCCTGTTAGAAGTATAGACCCCTGCATCGGCAACGGTTAAGGCGCATACAGCACCTAAACTAGCGCCACCACCTACTTTATGTTATTATTCTGTTTAACAAAGGAATTTTCAAAAATCCATCCTATATAAGCTTTTTTTTAATGCCTCTGAATAGTTTCTATCCTCTCTAAATAGTTTTAATCTATTTAGTTAAGGAAGAGATACGAAAATAGATTTTGGTGGCCACCAAGGGCAACTTCGTATCTCTTCCTAAACTAAATAGAATAAAACTATTACAGAGGCATTAAAAAAAAGCTTATGATAGGTATCACAAACTGGACGATGGATTTTTAAAAATTCCTTTGTTAAGGGCGCATACAACCTCAACTCTGTGCGAAAAGGCTAGACATATGATTTTGCGTTCATAAGAGCGGGACAGGGCATTGCAATGCAAGTCCAAAAATCACCAAAAATCAAGTTTTAGCTTATTATCTATTAATTAGGACATTATTTGAAAAAACCGAAACATATAACATTTTTATTATACTTAATTCTATTACCACGCTTATTGTCAAGATCTGAACTTCTGTAATTATTGAGAAATTTAGGTTTTAGTAAAAATTTAGAGGTAACTTTGCGATTTTTTTCTATCGAGAAAATTTTATGGAATGGTGTTTTCGAAACATATGATCGATAGATTAAGTCCTGAACTTTACCATATATCAATTTCAAAGTTAAATATTCAGTAGTTTAGACGATATGGACATCCGGCGGAGTTGAAAATTAGCAGTTTGAGGTAGTATACACCCTTAAACAGAATAATAACATAAAGTAGGTGGTGGCGCTAGTTTAGGTGTTGTATGCGCCTTAAACGCTAGTTGCCGAATTGCCGATCCTTTCAACGAGGTTTTTCGACTCAGGAGATAGTGAGTTCTTTTCCCACCAAGGAAGAAACGCTTGTGCGAACGATCTGCAAATATTTGTGCAGGATGCTCTTTTTTCTATGTGGAGTAAAAAATATTTATGTATTGAATTTTATCATATTAAGTATATATCAGTCATATATAATAGAATCTCTGCTTAGCTTCGGGCTAGATGATGCTATGCATTATCTCATCACATCAATCAGTAAATGATTTGTCCAGGGTTATTTCTTTATTTTATTTATTTATTTAAGCCTGATGGAGACCTACAGATGAGGACTATAGCTCTCCATCAGCAAGCATAACGTCTTCATGATGTAACATGAGGAAGTTAGATTCAAGTTGCCGACCAATGCTGATGAAGAGGATGTATTAGAAGAGATTGCTTAAAACGAGATTTGTGATAATATCACTCATGTCTCACACGTCTAAAAAAATTCTTGAGGCAGAAGTTGATTTGCCGACAGCAGTCCTTGCAGGAAACCAGATGAATGAACCAGCAATTTCTCAGGAGTCACGGTAGGTGGCGCTGCCAAGTCGAGTACTTAGACTGGAAAAACTGTTTACAGGCAATTTTCAGCACTTTAAAGATTACAGAACCAAAATAATAAGTATCACATCATTCACATTTCCCTGCATCCACCTTTAAACACTGCTGCTCCCCAATTATAATAAATATTAAACTAATATTATTAGTGGCTTGCGCCTGTAAAACTGCATACCGCGGCATACAGAACACAAGATGGCGACACCTGTTATGGTCCTGTTGCGTAACTGTCGCAGTATTGTATTTTCAAATCATAAAAGAGGAGAATTATTGTGTCTAGATAAACCAAACTAAGGATTTAAGACTACTTACCATGAAAAATGTCATGATATTTATCCATAAACGCTATCTATGGTTATCGCTATCTACGGTTATCTTTGGCTGGCGCTATCCCTGCGGTCCAATTATAACAAAAATATAACAGCCAAAATACGCAAACGTAACAACAAACAAACCGTGATTTAGTAAAAGTTTTAACGAATGTGAAACCGCGGCAGCCCTATAGGCGTACCTACCTACACTACATACGTGTCGAAGTTTGCGGATGAGAGCTCGCTGGAAAGTTCCAGAAAACGTCCGGAGAAACCGCAGTTTTAGGAACTCGACAGGATTATTTTTACAGATGACGTATAACTTTAATAAATTTCAAAAATACCCTTATTTGGTTTTTTAGCCTTTTAGGGGACCGGTGCAGCGGGTGAAGGTCCGCCTGCTATTCAAGGCGTAACGGGTTCGATTCCCGCCTAAATGTTTGTACAACCATGTGTGCTCTGGATGTAAAGTACAAAATATTGATGATATAATATGTATTGTATATATAGATATATTATAATTTTATTTTTGTACCTTTTCATAACACAAACTCTCCTTAGTTTTGGGCTAGATGATGTTGTGTGAATTGTCCAATCTTTTTTTTTACTAAAAGTACCTTAATTATAGTCCTTTAGTACCTTTTATTTTTATATAATATAGCATGTTGATCATCTATCAAGATAATATACCTACTACATACAATCAACCAACATTTTGTCATATCTATCTGTCTTACGTACGAGCCAGTGCTGAGTCCGCCTTGTGTCAGAGGGATAATTATATTATACCTACTAAGATAAGAGTAATTTTATGTATTTTAATTATAGGACGCTGACACTGAAAAACCTGAACTTATTGCAAACTTTAAAAATAACTTAAGGCGTATGAAAATTTGCGAATAGAATAACGAATTTACCCATTTTGGCCACCAAACTCAAAGCATCTCTGCCAACAAAACAAAATAAAACTAATACAGAGGCTAAATACCCGGTTCTTACATACAATATACTTAATAATGATAAAGTATATGTTCCTAAATTTTTGTCTTCCTCTATTTTATGCAAGCAACGAAACCGTTTGTCCCTTTGTCCCTCTACAATCGTCAAACAGAAAATGTTCAAAGAACAGAAACTAGTGTATAACTAAAAGAAAACTCAAACTAGAGTGCAAAAGGCTACCATTTTCAGCATCCAAAGTTTCTCATTTAGGGATGCCACAAACCGAGTTTTTTGGAGGGTGAAAGCAGCCTACATCGCGTGAAGTTAGCGGTACGTTGAGGTATGAAGCTAGGCAAGCATTGGACAAGGTAATAATAGCAATTTGTATTAGTATTTGCGCAAAATTTAGTCACTTCTTTTAGTGATAGACACAGACAGAGCATTCTCGTTACTCATTCTTTGTACCATTGATAAATAAAATGATTAACTAATGCGTCAAATCCACACAGCATCATCTAGCCTCAGGCTAAGAGAGCTTGTGTTACTTGTACTAGATGACTGATATATTTAACACAATACAATATCGTCGGTTGCAGGTTCAATTGGGGTAACCGCCAAAATACGTGAAATAAGTTGAGTATACAGTTTTTTTTAGTTTTTTCTGCTCTTTCGAATGGCATAATTAAAAGAATTCTAGCTTTAAAAAAAAGACAGTTGTGCTACACATTTTAACTGTGAATTTTTCAGACTTCCGTCGAAATTATGTTGTAACTGAGTATGTGATCCATTTACATAAGTCAAATTGGTGTATCCCTATAACCTATTTGGAGCCCTACGAAATGGCCAAGTTACATGGAATCCGCTCGGAAAAATCCTCGTCCCTACAATGTATGTGTCCTGGAACACAAATATTGTATTTATTGGGATCCAGTGACGCAAGAATGTTTACCACCTAGCACGAAAAATTTACAAATGTCGAAGATTAGGATTGCCACAATAAAGAAAACAGATGTAAAAATCATCAAAACCAAACATTCAATGCAAAAAAATGCGGGAACTTATGTAATTACGGTCAATGAAGAAGATTTCGAGCAAAATAGGAAAGGAAGATATTAAGGAAAAGGCAAAGGGAAAGGAAGAGAGAGAGAGAGGTCAATGACCCATCCGAGTAATTTGAAACAAGAATTAGAAAAGTATTCCATGAATTGAAAAATCTTTACAGAAACAGACAGACTTTATCAGAAGCAAGATATAAAGATTAAAAAAATGTATGATGACGGAGTTATTCCACAAAGATTTTTTTAACCTACCTGTTACCAATTATGTAAAAGACACGCTTAACTAAACTGATGAAGAAGACTCTGTTGAAAAATATCAATAGAAATAAATATTATGTTAAACAATGTAGGTACCTAGACATTTGAGTTGATATTTTGATACCTATAATAAATAAAAATACTACTTTAACTTTAAGAAACTTTACTCAATAACATTAAGCTTCTTAAAATCGTGTAAAGTTGTTTCTTATTTGTAATAAATAAAAGTTGACTAAATAAAACTGTCTTTTTTACTTATCCTTATATAAAAAGTACGTACATCAATAATTTATCAATAAATAATGCCTTGATAAATAAATTTAAAATTAAAATTAAATTTGCGTAAACTACACTATGTGTTTATATTATGTATATTTTCATACATTTCTATGGAAGTTACATCAACCAACAAAGTAGACGCCGTCTCTTACATCAAATTGAATAGCCATTAGTTATTTTTTTACGTGCCTTAAACCATTTTGACCTGCAATATTTCCAAATAATTTAAGTTCAAAATAGTGTAACTGCCATTAGCATAAAAAAAAATGATGTAACTGAAATTTATACCCAAAAATAAGGCTACTAGGAACAAACTTCATATTTTGGCAGAAAATTCAATTGATTATAAGCTTTCCTGTCAAAACAGATCCAAAAAAGATCACATGCAATGCAAATAAAATTATAAAACTTTGCGCGCGTCTACTGAACAGTTGGGTTTTGGCGCTTACCCTAATTGAACCTGCAACCGACGATATATATAAATAGATAATTATTTTACATTTTTCTATGTGGTACACTAGAACACCCGAAATAAATTTCTGCCGATCGTACAAAGATTCATCCCGAGGCGGGAAACGAATCCGCAGCCTCCTGTGTGGAAGACGAACCTTCACCCATCGGGCCACAGAGGTCGTCAACCACATCACCATTATTTTTTTTGTTTTTCTCTTTCGGTCTCCTATATCAGGCGTCATCTCAGTGCTCCTTTCTTACCATCATTTCATCTCTTTTCCCTCGTTAAATAAATTTTAAAGATGTTAAATAAAAAAAAGATACGAAGGATTATAAAATCGTATCAAATTCTTCGTGATCCCCGCTCTCCTCAAGGCAGCGTGGTATCAAGAACGGAACAAAGCCGCAGTTCCGAGCTCCCTTTGTGCAGACACTCGTCGCGAGACCCCGAAAATATTGCACTTCTCTAAATCGTCTTCTAGTGAGGGGACTGTATCGATGAAATCGCTAAAAATCTACTAAATCTGATAGCTGTTAGTTTTTTCTTTACAGTTATTGGTATTAAGACTAAGAAGTCTCCTCAACACACACTAAGTGGTACTACCACTCAAATCAGCAACTTTGTAAAATACACCTATTTACTAAAATATGTGTATTTTACAAAGTTGCTGATTTTCCGAAAGTAAAGAAGCGGACCAGAAACCATGACCTTGGTGGGTTGTTAGTTTTAGAATTGGAGGGAATTTAATCTATTATGAAATCTTTATCAATTTAGTTTCTCAATAGTTAATCTACTGACAGACTATGCAGCTTAGAAAGTAAAAACAGTTGTTTATATTCAGTCAAGGTTAGGTTCTTTTTACTATAGGTAAAACGAATGATCACTACTTTTTACTACTTTTCTATTTTTGCCTTGCAAAAAAATGTGAGCGAGGTTGTTGGTTTTCCTTTCAATGTCGATTATAAATCTTTATACTGAATACTCTGAAACTATTTTAGCTTTTAGCCATCTGAAATGAACTCGCAGATGAAGCTAAATTATCTATTCAAGCATACCTCAAACTGTTCCCACAATTACGAATGCAATACTGGTTATTACTGAAGTGGCAAGCCAAAGGTGATGTTGAAACCATAATGGGTAATGGTAATCCATTCATCAAAGTATCTCATTATTACTGCGACAGGTTTGGTGAGCTCACTTTATTTTCTGTTTTGTTAAGGTAAAAAAGTCATTCATTTTGTACTAGATTCTGCTAGTGACTTGTCATGCGTTTCTATGGAAACTTTCAAAGGTTATTCATATATTTATGGGATAAAAGTAGCCAATTTTTCATCCCAGGTCTACAACTATGCAAAATTCAACGGAATCCGATCAGTAGTGAATAATGAACAAGTATCCATATCCATCCATCCAATCTTTCACATTTTTATTTAGTGTTAGAGGTAATATAGGTATATTTATATATCTAAACACTAAATTAAAATGTGAAAGATTATTAATGGATGAAACGTTGATGTTCTTCCAACACTAAATAAGTTCGTTGTTAACGCGTAAAGTGCGATAGCGTAACTTCTCAAAGACTACAATAGCTCGGCAGACCAAGAAAGCCAGAAAAAAAACTAAACGCCTTACCTGGAGGACATAGGTTAGTTGAACTAGCAGACCCCACCCGTCAAAAGGGCTCATCTATGGCCTGATTGTGATAACCAGTTCTGAAACAAGTAACAAGTATGGATATAGATGAAAAGATTGGTATTATTCGCAATTATATTTTTATTATAACGTGCGCTACTTAGAGATGCGCTATATACTACACACGCGGTCGATGCACAAATTTCGCCGTCTTTTTAATCGATATAGCGTAGCTGCCTATTGTCCCAGCCCTACGAGTTGAACCGGGGTGCATAAAGGCTCTTTGTATGATTGAAAGACACGTGAGCCTATCACGTCACTTTGTGGGATGATTCCAGACTACAATGCAGACTATCTTGCTACAAGAAGATATCTTACTGTGGTTTGGGTAACCGTTGTGTTTGGGTTAAGTTGTTAGGGTATTATTTTGTTAAGTTCTACCTGTTAGTTGGTACAACCAACCATTCGCTTCTGATTTCAAATTAATTAATCAAATTAATTTTTTGATAAAGTAAGTATGAGTTCTTATGACAACTCAAGCACTTGTCTACGCTGAGTCGTACGATATCAAACGAATTGCCAGAAATATTTTTTTCTTGTACTAAAATAATATCTATCTAGGTTCCTGCCACAGTTTTTCAAATTACTGACATGAAATTAACGAAATCGATTTTTTGTTTGATTTTTACAAAGAATACGTGTATATAAGTAATTTTCAAAAAGTTCCGGCGGCCAGAGCCTTAATGTTTATTTAAAGGAGTATCTTTTTCTAAGTTCCGACAAAATAAATATATTTACTTCTTTTTTACTTACCATGGTCACACTAGTGAGTTGTTCCTCTGCGAAAGGTTACTAGTTTGTCATCAAATATAACTAATGCATGTGCAAAGTGCAATATCAAGCGGGAACTTCAGCCAACTCCGAGCTAAGCTGAAACTGCACTATGATGATATCAGAAACAGATTTACTTGATATGAGTTTTATAAAGCGTGGGGTTGCCGCAAAGAACTGCGGAATATATTGCTATATTATAACTTATTTATGGGTAGCAACGTCATCATCATCATCATCATCACCAGCCTATAATAGTCCACTGCTGGACATAGGCCTCCCCAACAACAAGGTTAGGTAGCAACGTAACTGTAACAAAATATTTATTCCCTAGCTCTTGGGAGACTTCGTAAGCATAGAAGTCGAAAACATTTCTCATGGTATTTTTAATTAGTTTCTAAAGTTATTAATTTTCTTATACTATGGTAATAAAGAATAATTAAAAAAATAGTGTTTGATTATATCGCGTTTCCCTGTACTATCCCGCAGGAACTTGACACTCGGGTGTAAAGTATCCTTTGTCCTTTCTCCCGGTCTAGACAACGTCTGTGCCACATTTCATCAAAATCGGTTCAGTTTTCCAGTCGTGTATGACGGACAGAAAGACCGGCATACAGACTACTTTCGCATTTTGAATATTATTTATTTATTTAAAACCTTACGTCTATTTTTACAGGTATGACCCTAATGCAATAGCGTTGTCAACTTAATATATTTAATAACTTTATGAAATATATTTACTAACGTAACATAGTCAAAAGTAATTCAATAAAATTAATTCAATACAAATGTCAATATTCAAAAAAATATTACTTAGAAGAGGACAAATTAGTAAGGATTGCTGGACAATCAACACAAGCTAGATGATGCTGTGTGGATTGTCCAGCATTTGTTTTTAATATAGGTATGTACTTTAATATTAGCTGTCTTCATAAAACTGAGTAGGTACCTAGTTTAGATGGGTAGGTCACTGGTTCTCCCCATTTAGCCATATCCCAAATGGGAAGTAATGGCACCTGATAAAAAAATATTATATTCGGGAGCCTTTTGTCCCCACCGTAAATTTGTATGAGGTTTTATACCTAATCAAGAGAAAGTACATTGAGCCTTCAAACGCAATGCTATTATATATTATTCCAAAAATATTTAGAAACACTCTAAGTAACTTGAAGGACGCGCTGGTATGGATTTAGTAAAATAGGACAAATGTCAAAAAAAAACTTTACCGAAAAAGAAACGAGTTGTTAGGAGTGCCTCGAGTCAGTCACAGCTCTTTCAAAGATATAACGATACCAGAATGTTTCCAGAGCTTTCTTTTGGCTGATTTTGAATCGGTTAACAAAATTATAATTAATGCGAATGCAAACGTGAAAGCTTTACTAGCCCATACCAATTACACTGTGTTGTGTGAGCCTTCAAGTTTTTTTTTACACTTTAGGCATGAGTAGGTACCTATATCCTTAGTTAAGTTTTTTTTAATGTATAATTTATTCGTTCATTGCCTCTAGTTCTGTCAGACTTATCTATATACTTGGATGTTTTTGCTTGCTGCTTAGCCGCTGGCGAGGCATTCCTACTCATCTCGTTAGTTCAGTTAAAAATAAAATTTCCTTTTCCCCCTGTTTGTATTAGAGGAGCTAAGCCACAGTAGTTAACAGAAGTAGTACTTAACGAATTATTTATGTTTAAATTGATTAAAGTCCGATCTCAAATTTAAAACAACCTTATTATTCAAATTTCCTCTAAGTCTTGTGCCGTTGACTGTATAGGCATTCGTCAAAATAAAAAGTGGGGTAAAGTAGCTCCCGAAAATAATATTTTTTTATCAGGTGCTTTTATTTCCCATTTGGGATATGGCTAAATGGGGAAAACCAGTGACCTACCCGTTTAGATCATTACTCAAGTCATCTAAACAAAAGAACATAGGTAAGCTACTTAATAGGAAACCTTGTAAGAACACTGCTAACGCAAACAAAGGTTCAAAAGGCTATTTAGCGAAGGTAAAAGATTCCTTCCAAATAGGTATGTAATTTACTAAGACCACGTAATGTGCTTATACACAGTCGAGGAATAAATTAGTCACGAGAGTGCTGCCCCCTGTCGGGCGCCATCACGTGTCTAATTTAACGGTACAGTCTTGCACAAACTCAGTTTGAAATGAAATTAAAATGAAATAATTTTTTTTTTACATAGTATTTACATAGTATGCCGGTTTATCACGTACTAAAATAACTGTTAGGCGTTTTTGTTCGATATTTTATACCTCTATAATTTCGGCATGATGAATTATGGTACATACAACTGTTTTTTATATTTTTAAAAGTTTAATAGGTAATAGACGCTCCTTGCCACTCTGTCAGACTCGTAGAAAACAGCAAAGGGCATCATAAAACAAAGAAGTTGAAGTTGAACGTCAAAGTAAGAAAGTTTTAAAGGATTCAATTTTTTTGAGTGTTCCTTGGTTTTGAGCACAAGACAAGGTCATATCTAATTCATTGTATTTAAGATTATATTATAATATGTTTTTATGGAAACATAGAACTGGTATGGTAGGCATTTTTATTTTAAATAGGATAAAATTACTATATTTAGAATTAGAAGTGCATGATCGAAATAATTATTTTCAACTGTGCAATTCTTAAATTATCTAAAATTATAAATATATCTTATTTAAACACAAGTGTAAAACAATCTAGCCATCTACAATAAAATTTGAAATACCAAATAGCATGCTTCATTCGCGTCGCGAATGCTACGCACGCGCTTATTGTGGTTTACTAAAGATCAGCGCTACGCAGGTTTTGCGTTCCAAGGCAGTGTTATCGTATATCGTATATCGTTGTCACTGTTATTTATTTGATCTTATTTATATATATTAATTATACAACAAAATAAACAAATTTTTACTTTAAATAGACACAACTCGTATCTCTATCTACACTCGAGAGCAATGAATCCGGGTCACTCAAAGAATCCAAAAAATCTCGGAAAGTAAGAATGCTAGGTTAATGCAATAAATTGTATTTAATAGACAATTTAATACTCCTTAAATGAAAGTTAAAAAAATATGAGTCACCATACATTTTATTTACACAAAATTACATAAAGAAAAAAAACTGCTGATCTCTCCTTAAAACAAAAATAGGAAACATGAAATTTTTGAACTTTATGACGATTTTCTTGAATTTCAATACTTCGTATTACCTCCTCGTGCTTCCATTACTGCGTTTACGCGGTTTGGCATGCTGTACACCAAGTTCCTTATACGATTTTGGGGAATATTCTCCCATTCCTCTGTGAGAGCAATTTTGAGCTCAGGAAGCGTGATTGGGGGAGGGTTTCGTTGTTTTACGCATCTCCCTAGCTCGTCCCAAGCATGCTCGATCGGGTTGATATCCGGTCTGCGCGCTGGCCACTCCATACAAGTAATGTTCAACTCTTGAAGGTAGTCATTCACACTCCTACCTGTATGAGGTCGGGCATTGTCATGCATAAATATAGCATCCTCACCCAAATTGACCATAAATGGACCAACATGTTCGTTGAGGATTTCTTCCACATATCTTACGCTAGTTAAAGAGCCGTTTTCTATGATCACCAGCTCTGTGCGACTTTCAGAGGAAATTCCGGCCCACACAAGTACAGACCCACCACCGTAGGCTACTTTTTCTTCGATGCATGCTTGCTTGAATCTTTCCCCTGGTCTTCTATACACTCTGTGTCTTCCATCGTGCTTGTAGAGCATAAATTTTGATTCGTCGGAGAACAATTTATTGCATTAACCTAGCATTCATACTTTCCGAGATTTTTTGGATTCTTTGAGTGACCCGGATTCATTGCTCTCGAGTGTATTTGCACAACACAACTAATGAATGTCTATGAATCACTTCTTTCAGTGTCTGTACTGCATATAATAGGTACCTTCATGTCCTGGGAATATGGCTCTCATGAGTCTTACATTAAATTACCAACAAATATCTTAGAGATATGGTTTTTATTATCTTAGAAGTGTACAAGTAAGTTATTTTTAGGAAATAAACAGTAAATAGGTTATCATCATCATCGTTAATATAATAATATGTTTAATTTCAACAACTCTAACTATTAGGAATAACTATAATTATCATTAAATTTATATGTATCTATCAATTATTACTTTTGGTTAGGTTTTGGCTTATGAGCGAAAGAAATTATAACTTGACTTCTTTGTTATGACAATAGTGTCGCCAATGTAGTTCATGGAAATTAATTTCATAGTCATAGAATGGAGGCGTGTTTGCAATAGTAATATGAGCGGTAACTTTAGCCCTACTTTTTCATGCAGAAAAATGCATTCAGAAAAATGAAGTAACTGTTAATAATTGAAAAGTTTAAAACAATTTTATTATAAAATTATTGACGACCTCTGTGGCGCGGTGGGCGAAGGTCCGCCTGCGACGCAGGAGGTTGCGGGTTCGATTCCCGCCTCAGGACAAATATTTGAACGATTTGCGGATATTTGTTCAGAGAGTTCTGGTCGTTTTCTATGTATAATAAAAAATATCTATCTATGTAATGATATTGTATTAAGTATATCAGTCATCTAGTACCCATAACACAAGCTTTGCTTAGCTTGGGGCTAGATGATGCTGTGTGGATTGTCCGGCATTATTTATTTATTTATTAAAAATGTATATGAACGTTTTTGTTTCATCAGCATCATATTAACCATTTTGAATAAAGAATATGTTTGAGTGCGTTCAGGAACTTTGCAAGTCATTATGTACAATATAATTTTGTTAGATAGGTATAAATAAACAAGCTTCAATTCCTACAAACTCACACGATTGATATGGTAGAAATATAATGTATATTGTATTTATAGTAGTTTTTTTTGTAATTAATAAATAATTAAAACCATTTTTTGAGCTAGGAATTCTTTGTTGTCTTTTATTAATTCAAGTGCCAGTTCCAGTAAACCAGTGTTCCAGTAAAACTTCTTTGACACATGAGTCCACGTTACAAGCAGGATAGTCTAGCTAGATAAAACGTGTGTTACTAAATTCTTAGCTAAATCTAAAATAATTAACCATGCTGTAGGTACTATCCACACAGGATCATCAAAATTACCGACCTTAAGATAAGTACTTTCCAACAGATATAAAAACTGGCGGCGGAAAAAACTATGTATACGAAGGCCAGTATTTATTTATTAAGTAGGTACAGTAACTAACACGATTAAAAAAAACTATTAGACTAGTTATATTAGCCGTATTTTTATTCTAGATGTATTTTTCAAAGAATGACAGAACCCAAAAACACCCGGTGCCTAAAACAAAACTAATAGAAACTTTATTTACCTGAAACCACAAAACCACTTCTCAACACAGTAAATGCGTTTTCAGTAATTCATATTCGTTTAACATTACTGGTTGTAATATTATTAAACATCTTAAATTATAAGAATTTACGCTCCGTAATCGATTTTGTGTGGTTGACATGACCATGAGTTATGTTACGAGGTATTTGAAAATATTTAAATCGATACTGGTAAGTATAGTCAGATATTTTACTATTTATGCAGTACCAATACCTGCACGTTACGATATGGGATCTAAATAAAAAAAAACTCTCAAAAAAAAAACGAAATCCATGTAAAACGCCATTTTCTTTCGTCCATGTACGTATGTGTATGTATGCCATTGTGAGTATTTTTCTATACTTATTATTATTTATTTCGTTGAAAAGGAACGTAATTCACTTAAATACTTCAGTATTTAAGTGATCCGCAAATCCGCGTTCGAATAATAAACATTATGTCGAAGTAATTTTTCAATTGCCGTGTGGTGCCGGCATAGAATTTCACCACCCCAACTCTTCCCGTGGGTGTCGTAAGAGGCGACTAAGGGAAACACACCGGGGGGCGGGCAGCAGCGCCTTCTGCAGAACAACTACACCGAACTGCGATCCCCAACCCGCATGCCCAGCGTGGGGATTATGGGCAATAACCCCCAAATAATGATGCCATCTATGGCGTTCATTAGGGGAGGCCTATGTCCAGCAGTGGACTATTATAGGCTGGTGATGATGATGAATTTTTCAATATTGAGATTACAAAAACAGGAATTAAACATTATCTTTTGGAACTTGAGGTGGATAGTGCATATTAAATTCGTAGCTACCCACTTTGCGGATAACAATCCCACAGAGTCAAAAAGTTTCAATCCCACAAAGAGCTCTCGTTGAGAATAGAGAATCCTAGAGTTGGGACATTGACAGCACTTTTACCGATAAGAAAGAAATAAGTAATATGATACTGTGTGTCTAAACAAGCACTCAGATAATAATATTCAGTCATAACAAAACTGAATATTATTCTAGTAGAATTTTTTAATCTTTTCTGGCTTTATTTTAAGTGATCAATTTGTAACCATAATGTATTATGTAGGTAAAGATTTCAATTGAATTCCTTAGAAACATTCTATCGACAAATAGGCAGGCCCGGATTAAGGGATCCAAGACCCCTAGGCACTTGGTATTTGAGGGCCCCCCTACCCGACAAAAATTCTTTATGCACTTCATATATGTACTAATGCTAGTTATGATAGTACCCGGAGTGGTTTTCAATTAAGCACTTTAACCATGAGTAACGGCGAGCGGAGCGAGCTGCGAATTTTTTCTGATTTATCCGATGTTTTGTAAAAAGTATGCAAAAGTGTGACAATAGATGTGACAGCTAGCCCCGAATATTATGAAAACTGCGGTGGTCATTTTGGAGATTGGTATGCCAGCAACAAAGAAAAAATGTGAGAAACACAAAAAAAAATAACTTCGAGCGTCACATTTTCGGGTAACAAAAAAGTTAGTAGTAGTAGTTAAGGGGTATGCTATAACAATTCATTCATAGTAACTATTTATAAGTATGAAAACATAAATAACAGCCAGTGGAACGAGCCTTGACATATTGTAGTTTTTGCGGCCATTGGAAATGGTTGAGAAATAATATAGGTAAATGTCGTCAAGTAGAGTGAGACACATTTTTTTTTTAAATTTGTTAGGCATGCTATGAGTAGACAAGAAAGGAAAGCTCTTAGCTTTCTTTTCTTGTGTTAACAATTTGGTTTTTTGAAGATTAACAAAATAACTCCTACTACAGAAAGAATGGCGAGCGAAGCAAACCGCCAAATTTTTGACTTATTTTCGGCAGGCTGTTAAAAATGTCAGAAAGACTACAGAATGAACGGCAAGCGATGCGAGCCGCAATTTTTTTAGCGACTTTTCAGATGTTCTGTAAACAAGAATCAAGAGTGACAAAAGATTATGATTAGCGAACCCTGAAACTTTTAGAGCCTTTGCGGTGGTAATTTTGGAGTTTGGTGAAGTAAGCAAGGTAAAAAGACAAAACATGTTTTTTTTATTACTTTTTCGGATGGTCTCGTGGTAGTATAGGTAATAAAAATTTGAACAGTGAGCGGAATGAGCGCCGATATTTTGTTGTGTTTGCGGCCGCTGAAAATGGTTGAGAAATTGTGACATTTTCGCAAGGTTGTTAAAAAGCTTAGAACAATGAGAATTAACGGCGAGCGGAGCGAGCCGCGAATTTTTTTTGTGACATTTTCGGTCGTTACCAAATAGTTTAGAAAAGTATGTTATAAATAAAGACAGCAGCAGCGGGAGCAATTTAATCACGGAAAAGCAAGAAACTAGGTCTATTGATTTACAAAATTAAAAGTAATTTCGTGATCTGCCTGCCTAGCTGGAATCGGCCGTAAATGAATGCGATGCGTGCACCCAGCGCATTTACATAAAATGTTGAGACGAATTTTGACGAAAAAAAGTTTGAGTTTTCAAGAAAGAATAATTTAAAGAAATATTTAAGTGCGACAATACAATGTATGTAGATACACAATAGGAATCGCATGGCACGGAGCGCCAAACTGAACACATAGTACCTACGTCGTTTCTTGCCTACCTTTTATTATTTGGAAAAATAAATTTTAATTTTTCGGGCAAGCCTGACTTTAGGGGTATGAATGTTCCGCCATGAGGGCCCCTAGGCTTGCCGGGCCCCTAGGCCCGGGCCTTGTGGGCCTAGGGGCTAATCCGGGCCTGCAAATAGGTAACAAACTACAAAATAATAAAACTAAAAACAATATCACGGTAAAACGGCCCCTTCAAGCAAAATAACTTTACTATTACTACCCTAATCCTAAACCTAACCAAATATTAGTGAAAATTATTGTTATTAAGTATAAAATAGGTAATCTTTTTTCTATATTTCAAGAAAATTATTCAATGAGGCTTTTCAAGTGACATTTAAAAAAAGTAGTTGCAATAGACTAAGATAGATGGCGCTGTATACATTTTAAGTGAGTTTATCCTAGTGGAAACGGTGGAAACAGGAAATTATTACGTTGTTTTTTTATAACACTTGACATTGACACTTAACTTTTTGCACTATCTAGTGTTAAAACAAAAGATAGTAGCATTGAAAAGTCTTCAGTACGTGAACATATTAAAAAATAAATATTAAATGCGCTATTATTTTTCATTTTGTTATTGCATTTTACGAATTACACGGTAGTAATGGAAAGTAAACCAACATTGATAAGGTATCTGAGTCATTCGTAATATCTTGGCATTTCGTCATTTTACTACCTTTTATTTAACTCACGTTTCAGCGAACATATCACGTACCTACCTAATGATTTTAAAAGATAGAAATCAATCACTTCGTACAATATTTTTCAGAGATATGATTGAAACATAAATATATTTTATTATAAATAATTATAAATCGATTCACAATAGACGGTAAAAAATATATACAGCCTTACATAGAAACTCTTCTCATATTCACCATTTTTGTTTATCGTCGGCTAAAATAACAGTGACACACAAATCAGGGATAACCTGCAGGTAAATCGATACTCAAGTCAACAAACGCTTATAAAATGCTATCGATAAGTACGTTACTAAAACATCGATAACCAACCCATCCCTCGAAGTTCTGAGGAAGTGCAATATCGGATATCTGGCTGGCACGTCAACGGAATAAAACACGGGATCTCGCGACACAAGTCGCGTGTGGGAATGAAAATACCTGCCATTGTGTGTCCTAGGTATTACTAAAGCTTTGTTGAATACGGTGCCACAACCTTTTCCGGTTCTATACACAGGTGCGACACATTTTGTGTGTGGAATCGCCCCTGGTAGAATATTCGGTTGGGTATATCGAAAGACAAACGGCGAAAGGTCATCGCTTTGGTGATAGCATTATCACACTCCCGCTTCTAATAAACATGCATTTTGTATGTTTAGGTTTGATTATTTATAAAATTCCTGTTCTAATCATTAGCCTATGTTAGTCCACTGCAGGACATAGACGTCCCGTAATAAGCGCCATAGCGCCCTGCTTGTCGCATCCAGCATCTTCTCTACCCTATAACCCTAGTCTTTTGTAGTTCGCCATCACTACTTCAAAACGTCGTCGGTCCTGTTTATAAAATTATGTAAATAAATACCTTGTAAGTTTAGGTGTAGGTATTTCAAATCAGTTTTTGAAATCGACGAAAATTCTATTACACTCGTTCTTGACGACTGTTGTTGATTTTAGCCGAGACATTTCTTAATTTATTACATTGTTTTGCAAATTTATTGACTATAAAAAAGAGTTTTCAAAATGCCGAGTAACTATTATAAAACAAGATAATTGTGTCGTTAAAATAGTTATTTGTTCTAAAATAAGTAGTTTTAAATTCCTGCTATAGCTAGATGGTGAAATAAGCAGGAATTTCGCCACGTCACATCACGTCGTAAACCGGGAGTCGTGCGTCGGGACGTCAAAACAACCCACCATGACAGGTACACACGATGAGCCGTAGGCACACAGAAAGGTAGACTTCATTTTGAAGCAAATTCGAGCAACATTTTGAGAGAAATTCGCGTTCTAATATAGTTCGTAGTTGAGATAGGTATCAGCTACAGATGCTGCATAATTTCGTTTAACTTTACAGCAAGCTTTTCTCTGAAATATAATTTAGGAGTAGCTTCAGGAAGAACAGATTTTGCATAAGGTTAGAAGGAGTTTATACACTACTACTGGCTACCTACTTAGGTACATCTTCTATATATGAAGAGGAAAGATTTGATTGTTTGTTTGTTTGAATTGATTTGCCTGCGAAACTAAATAAATAAATAAATGGAAATAAATAATGCTGGACAATCCACACAGCACCATCTAGCCCCAAGCTATGCAGAGCTTGTGTTATGGGTACTAGATTACCTACTGATATACATAATACAATATTATTAAATAGATGGATATTTTTTATTATACATAGAAAACGACCAGAACCCCTGAACAAATATCTGCAGATCGTACAAATATTTGTCCCGAGGCGGGAATCGAACCCGGAACCTTCTGCGTCGCAGGCGGACCTTCGCCCACCGCGCCACAGTGGTCGTCAAACTACTGGAAAGATTTGAAAAATTCTCGCCATTAGAATCCTGCATTATCCCTGATAAACATATGTTATAGAAGATTAAATAAAAAATAAGGGATCCGTATGAAAACTTCAATAATTATGAAAACTTCAATAAAATTCAAAAAATTTGGTAAATGCCCGTGCATAAGATATAACAAAAGACGCCTTGATCTGTCTCGAATACGGGCCTAGATATTCTTTAGTTTTGTATTAAATCCCTTACCCAATTTACGAGCAAAACAAAATAAACATAATGAGTAGACCTAGATGTGAATGTAGTTAATTATAGAATAACAATAGGCAATTAATTGACTAAGGTAATAAAATTCAGTATTGTGTCGGTACTGAACACGATGACCTTTGAGTCATCAATCAGTAATATCTGTATAATTCAAAGTAATATAATGTTCTGGTCGTTTTCTATATTATTATAAATTTATTTAATATTATATATATTTTATCTAATATTATTGTGTTATGTATATCAGTCATCTATTACCCATAACACAATCTCTGCTTAGCTTAGGGCTATGCTGTGTGGATTGTCCAGCATTATTTATTTTAAGAATACCTACTTCACTAAAGTTTTACTTTCATTTGAGTTTTTATCGGAATCTAGCTAGTTTATTTAAACTTCATCGATAAAACACATAACCGTCAGTTCTGCGCGCACTATCGGTCCACTGACCGTTGTTGCGCACGCGTTCCATATTTAAATAAATATAACGATTCGAAGTTCAAGTTTTTGAAAATTCGAATTTGTTTTTGTTATTGTGCGCGAGTTTCAACCCTAATCTTTTTCGTTGAAAAATATTATAGTAATTTGCTTTCCGTAATTATTAATAATGGATGCAGAAAAGAAGAAAAGTAAAGAAGTGACTGTGGATGATATTTTAAAATTATTAGGGCCGTTTGGAAAGTTCAATTGGTTCAGTTATATTTTGATTTTGTTCCCTGTGTTCTTATCTGGGATGTATTCCTCGGTGTACAATTTCGAAGTTATGGATTTAAAGTACAGGTTAGTACTTAAACATTGTAGTTTTATTATATAGTCACGAAAATGCCATCCCTTTTGTTACAATTTAAAAAACCTCACCCTGGATGCAATAATGTTACCTATTTATTCACTAACCCAGGGTCATATAAGATTAAAGCATGATAAACCACTTTTTTACGATTTCAAAAATAGGATAAGATTCGCAATACATTTATTTATGTTTGCGTTTTTGCTTTTATATAGAAATATAAAAGCAAAAATCATGGGGACTCATAAAAGTTTTATTCCCTCAAATAATAATTTATTTTTTCACACAACTTATAAACCAGTGTAAATATAAGTACCTACCTAAATACTTATTCACATCAAATTGTTTGAAACCAAGGTTAGGGCTTTACTTTGAACTGAGCGGGTTAACCACGAACCTTGTTTGTGCTGGAAGAACAACAAAGTGTCATCCATAAACGAGAGACTTCACTAAATATTTAATTTAGCTGGGCCTAGATGTTTTCAGTTTTTACTACAAAATGTTCGAGACCTCAAGATGTGTTAGAGACCATTCTCTCTTTACATAAAATATGACTTATATACTTAAACCTACTAAATCTGCGCGTGAGTTTATAATAAACAACTTTAGTGGCTCTAATTTAGGGAGTAAATAAGATAAATTGAATTACCTATCATCGTCATCATCATCAGGTTCGGTGTTAGACGGTGAAATGACGTGAATTGGTTTTAATTTTTTTTAATTCTACTTATAATAAAAAATGTTGCATATCTCACATTTTCTACGGCGGTACTTCATAAGGTACCTACTTACGTAAAGTATAGCAAACATTTCCTCTAAAACAAGCACTGTTTATTTAGGTGAGGCATGCTGAAATAACATACAGTTATTACATATTTAAATGAAACCTGTATTTACAATAAAAACAACAATTCAATGACCAAATTAGAAATATTCTTTACAATTGAAACAACTGCGCTAATTGCAGACTGTTGCAAACAATCTACAGGTAGCTCAACTGATCCATATCAATACCAGTCGGAAGCGTCCCCAAGACGCTGGCTGCATGGCCTCGCTGTATGGCAATTGCTGATGCGCTGCGCCAGAGAGGTACCAGCTCTCGGGTCACATGTTCACCAGGCGCTCAGATATCTTTTTAAATACAGTATAAATGAACTAAGAAATTTGAAGTGTGTTTCTATGTTTGTTATTTGCTTGTTATTTTGCTGACGACCACTGTGGCGCGGTGGGCGAAGGTCCGCCTGCGACGCAGGAGGTTGCGGGTTCGATTCCCGCCTCGGGACAAGTATTTGTATGATCTGCAGACATTTGTTCAGGGGTTCTGGTTGTTTCCTATGTACCTATAATAAAAAATATGTATCTATTTAATAATATTGTATTATGTACTCGTATATGTATATCAGTCATCTTGTACCCATAACACAAGCTCTGCTTAGCTTGGGGCTAGATGATGCTGTGTGGATTGTCCAGCATTATTATTATTATATTATTATTATGTCAAATATTACCCACGAAGCTATTGGCCCCGCCCGAGTAAAGAATAGGTCTTTGCAATCCACAAATAGTTACTGCACAATGTTTGTTGACTGTTTACCACTATTGCAAGCATACTGTGTTGTAAACTCGTAACTGTGTTGTGTACTTGTCTATCACTACTCTCGCGCGGCGTAAACTAGCGCGGTGTTTTCACACTCGACGTATTGAGGAGCGAGGTTCTGAACACCATTCATTTTATTTATTAGGCAGACAGATGCAGTAGCCACTTTATTCTTTGTCTATGCATTTATTTTCTACTGAATGAACCGATGGGAAAACTTTGGGAGGCCTACCCTCAACAGATAGTGATAAGATAATAATTTACTAAAAAAACTATCGTAGTTTGACGAATTTTTATGAATGTAAGCGGGCGAACTACGAACCTATTTTATGTTGTAAGAACACCAATGTTTCATCCCATAACGAGGGACTTTATGGTTCGTTGGTCGTGTTCTTACAACATAAAATATACCCAAATTGCACGAAATATAATTTTTTACGATCATTTTGGAATCAAAATACAAGTCAAATCCTCATTTCAATCCCTAAAATGTGTAACAAGGACTTCTCCTTAGACTTGCACCTTTTGTTATCGAGTAAGTCCCATGCAAGTTTCCGATATCGGATATGTTTAGGAAATATGACTAACTACAAAGTGTTGGTTAACATTATTATGTAACGAGTTTATTACCTTTGATATCGTCATGATCATCATCAGCCCATCTTAGTCCACTGCTGGACATCCCTGAGCCCAATAGCGCCCTGTCTTCAGCTTTTTGCATCCAGCATCTGCCTGCGTCTTTCGTAGATCGTCATCCCACCGGTCGGAGGGCGTCCTACTCTACGTTTGCTGATTCGCGTTCTCAATCTCATCACCATCATCATCATCTTTTCTAAGTCCATAAACGAACACTTCTGAATCTAGTGTCTATACAGTAGATTAATATTTAGAAAACTCCAGAGCCAACAAAAAAAACATTAAAACTAGGGTAAATTCTTTTTATGTTTTTAACTGCCGACTTATGTGTCGTTTATCACAAAAATCTAACATTAAAAAACCTTCATTATACTTTATGTTCGCCATAAAGTTTTAACTTATTAGCATAGCAGCGAAACCTAACCGTTATCGGCAAACGTAACGATCCATACGATTAGTTATTCATGATAGAGTTAGTGCTTATTATTGTGATAAGGGAGATGTAGTGAAGTGACTCAGCGTTGCGCTTAGTTCATTCATTAATATCGAGGTGTGGTAATATTTTGTTCAGGGTATTCTGGTCGTTTTCTATGTATAGCAAAAATATCTATTTATAATACAATATTAATAATATTGTATAACCTACAGTTATCTAGTACCCATAACACAAGCTCTGCTTAGCTCTATTGAGCCCCTAGGTGGTTGTATAATAATAGAATGTAAAGGCAGCCTTAACGCTATGAGTGTTATCAACTTAAGGCAACCTTGGGACGGCCTGGATACTTGGGTCTTGGATTGAATTTTGACTTTTATTTCTTTGGAATGACCTTCAGCGTTTATTTTTGTTTAATTTAAAAGTTTAATTAAATAAATAATGAGCAACAAACATGTTTTAAAAACGTTGTTGTGTGATCATATTTTCACCAAGATTTGTATTAAAATAGTATTTATCAGGTTTTCTGCCACAATTTTTTATTCAAAATACTCATACTACAAATATTTTCAAGAAAGCTTGCGGCAGGAACTTAAATACTATTTTAATACAAATAATAGCATCCGATGGTAAAATATTCTCAAATTACAGGACATTTTGGTACATGTACCTACGTGAAATTCATCCGTCGCCGGAGCCTTAACAAAACTACGTTAAGGTCGATTAGGATGTGATGTTTTGTACTGTGCGGCAGCGGTGTTGGATATATTTCTTGTCCCTTATTGCCTACAGTTAATAAAACACTTAGCACCCTTAACAAGCATAAAATGCTATCCAAGTATGTGTACAAATAAGATTAAAGAGAAGAAAACGTAGTTGAAGCCCTAGTTAATTATCTCTTGCTTTACTTACCCACTGAGTACTTATGGTGGAACGCCTTTATACAAACAGTCGTGCACCACCGCAACGAAATAAAATTAACGATTATACTTTCGAATGGTTATTCATGCAAAAATTGTTAAATTCGAAACTTTTAGTCACTAAAACCATTGTTTAATAATTACCATTTATTAACAAAGTAACAAAAGTTACTATAATTTACAGAATACAACAATAATAATTAGTATTTACGCTATGATATATTCCATAAAAATCTAAGCCATCACCAGAAGGCAGAGTGGCCAATTGCTGGCAGCATTGCCACGTTGGATGGCGATGCTAATTCGTTGACCGAAATAAAAGCCAACATTCCGATCATATGTAAACTGTTATTCTTATAAATAGAAACTTTATTTTTCGATTCGTATAAAAACACCCACCCATTTTCAGCTATAAGTACTTTACGGCATGTTATATAATTCGTAAGCATATTTATAGCATATAACAAGGTAAAGGTTTCTTGTTCGCTTCTTTACTTTACCTTAAAAAGATTGAAGTGAACGTTTATTGATTAATTAATCAAAGTGATCACTTTATTTCCCATTTTTATTTATTATTTAACCTGTATTTTGTGACGTGCCCAAGAGTCCTGTAAGGTTTAAAGGAAATAAAGCACTTTGATTTTGATTTTACGAAACATCTTTTGTATGACTTCTAACCTTCAAGTTGGTTATCTAGTAAATGTGCAATTACTATTTGTATGGGAACGTTCCACCTCAAGCAATTATTGCGTACAAAGCCCTCTATACTTAGTACATGCTGTGTCCTGTTCCATAAATAACTAAATGTTCCTTACGGTTTCACTTCATATGGACTTATGATGTACTAAGTTGAGCTAGGGTTTCCACGACAGCAGAAGATGTTATCGTATTTGTGAATCATTCATTGAAAATTTTCAATTTGTTCTATGTTTCATGTATTCATATTATTTCTGCTTTGACAGAATTTTGTTACGAACTTGAAAACCCATAAACTACGTATCTATGGCCTCAATTTTTTCCTGACTTTTTTCTTTTAAACACGCCCTAATAAGTCATGAAAAAACATAATCACACCAGCTATTTCTAAGGTTTAGCGACCATGGACAAAATAATAATTACGGCGAGACAAAATAACAGCAATGCATCTTTGTTAGGTATTTTAAAACACAAATCTGTCACAGTTACGATTTCAAGCTATTAAGCTCTTGCTACAAATTTTTAATTTTTCTTTAGACGTTTCTAATCTTGACAGATCAATCTTCGACTTGATGCTGATGCGCTGTAAATTGTTTGCGACAGTCTACAGTTAGCTCGATTGTTCTTATTTTGTTATTGAATTGTAATTTCCAGCGTGGGGATTATGGGCAATAACCCCCAAATGATGAGTACTTAATGCATTCTATGGCGCTCATTAGGGGAGGCCTATGTCCAGCAGTGGACTATCGCTGTTGATGCTGATGATGCTGTAATTTTCTATATTCATTAAATTTTTATGATTTATGTTGTCTATTAAATGATTTGTATTATTTTAATGAGCAACCCTATGAATCCGGTCAAGTAGGTATAGTCTTATCCATCAATTGGTCATTGCTCCCGACTTTTATTTATAGGGTAGACTTATTTTTCTCGAGCTATGTTCGAAACAAGATTCAAACTTTTCCGTCCATATTAGATAGAAGAATAGAAAATACTTTACTATTTACATCATCATAATCTATGTACTTAACTACTAAGAAGGCTAGGTTCTACCTTATAGTACTCTTCTTAGATATCGCTCATAGCGATAAGGCCGCCCTTTATACTTCCTCTACTTTAAGCATGTCTGCATGTCTGTTTGTAGTATTCTTTTTTGTGTGATATAATATACGATTTTTTGTCTATCTAATATATTATGTATATCCTTGACAGACTTGGACAAAAATAACTTAATAATTAACAGATGCAAATTCTGATTCTCAGATAAAACAACCTTCAAACTCAATTAAAAGTGCTATTTATAAATGAGTATAAATCCATATTTTATTAAATTTCAGATGCTCAGTCCCGGAATGCAGCCTTAATCCGTCAATGGTGAACTTCACCATCCCCCACAATAGTGATGGGGTGATGTCGAAATGCGTGCGCTACGCTCCAGTCAGAAACCTGAACATCACTAACAGCAGCCAGTGTTCCCCTCACTACTTTGACACGACAATGGAGATTGCGTGTGATTCTTTTGTTTATTTGGAAGAGCATTCTATTGTTAAAGAGGTGAGTCTTTATAATCATCATCATCAGCCCACATTAGTCCACTGCTGGACATAGGCCTCCCCTTATGAGCGCCATAGCGCCCTGTCTTCAGTTTGTCGCATCCAGCATCTGCCAGCAGTCTTTCGCAGATCGTCATCCCACCTGGCCGGAGGGCGTCCTAAGCTACGTTTACCAAGAGTCTTTATAAAAGGTTTTAATCCCAAATATTCTTTGGAAGAACATTCTATTTTTATGAAGGAGTCATAATGAGGTTTTAATTTCCAATACTCAAACTCACTCATCATATTGAGGTGGAACCCGGCCGATAGCTGTCCGAGTTTTCTTTGAGAACTATCAAAAAAGTTACTTACATATTCTGCAATAGATTTGTGATTAAGTATAGTAGATTTATAATTAAGTATAGTAGTGCCCATAACACAAACTCTGCTTATTTTGGGGCGATAATGATACTGTGGAATGTGGATGGCCAATCCATCATATTTATTTATTTTAGTGACATACAAATATGGCAATGTTTTACCCCACAGTAAAACACCGGCCAGACAACATAAGATAAGATAATAATTCTTTATTCTCGAAACTAATAATAATAATAATAGACAAAACCTAGGCTAACTATTATTTTATCTAAGCATTTAATCGACACACTTCATACACATTGTAATCGCAATGTTATTACATGGCGACAATTTGTCAGATGCAATTTCGCAATTATATCTGATTGAAGAACTCGCAATTCACCTTTTCAAATATATTATAGCAATTTGCACTTTATGTAATTTTTTGTACCTATTGCTTTAGCTCATAGTTAATGCTGAGATTATAAAGTCGTTATTGCTATGTACGATTACCTACGTATAGGAATAGAGGAACAAATGCGTGATTCAATTGATATGTGTATTAAATATCTATATGTAATAATATTGTATTAAGTATATCAGTCATCTAGTACCCATCACACAAGCTCTGCTTAGCTTGGTGCTACATGATGCTGTTTGGTTTTCTTGGAATGACACTCCGCAACCAGAGACGATAAACTTTCCTAAAGCTACTAACCCGCCCTTATGATTAGATGAACGACTGAGGGTTGTCGTGTGGCCCCGGTTTCACAATGTCCGTGAGCGGGTTTCCTCGCTATTTACGCCATTAGACACTTCTAACCCAGAGAATATAATCCTAAGATGTATCTCTTGCGACTCCACTCAGACTGGCCAATAAAGGCAAGCAAGAGAAAGGGATCTGATTCTTTTGGAATGCCACTCCGCAAGCGGACGCAAGGAGACGAGAACCAGGAACTTCCCCGGGAGCACCGGTCCCGTAGTATCGCTACTCACCAACAGCTCGCGACAAGCTGCCCCTTATTATTATTATTTATTGTGTTACCCAAACCCGTATAGATGTAAGCTTAAAATAAACCGACAGATCAATAAATCCTTTGATACGTCATATTATTATACATACATAGTCTTTGTAATTAATTGTGAGTAATTTTAAAAGGCGTTAATGAGCAAGGTGTTTTTTGTTCATATTCTCAAAAAAATGTTTTAGGGTTTCGAGATCGGTTTCGAAATCCTCATGGTCTCGGTTAGTCTGTTCTGTTTTTAAAATTTTTAGTAACTCAACATACGGGGTCTGAGCAGATTTTAGGAAAAAATTACAAAGAAAATGAAAAATTTACGAATTGTACATAAAAGAGGCCTAGGTTAGGGTAGTATTTTAATAGAATGTATCAGTTTATACATATCAAACAGTTTTATAAATATGTTTGACCAGTTACTGGAAAAATAGTATTTATTTGTATAATAAACAAAATTTCAAAACCATCGGCGAACGAGGAGAGGACTGACGGGTTTTGTTCTTATTAGATTCTAGACTGGACTCTTCTTAGTAGTAGAGTTCAAATACCAACCTTTAAAAGTAGGTTTTTAGGCTTTTTTCTAGGAATTCGCAAGATCATGTTAAACATGATCAAAATCAGCAAAATAAATACTATATATCTAAATAAAAACCTACGAATAAAATAATAAAACTAGAATAATATTTAATTTGTGCTATTTGATTTTAGAACAAATGCAACACTAATTTAAATTTCACACGTTCAAATTGAAATTTCACGATAATTTAATTTATTTAGAACTTGCGTCTGTCGTTCCACATAACATAAATAATTTGTTGCTTATTTTACTATGTTATGTTTTTATTCAAGGTAAATAAAACTGTCTTGATAACTATGTAGGTTTATGAATTCAAGAAATTTAAAAAAACTGTTTCTCAAACTTACATAAACTTTAATATTCCCAAGCAATCGGCAAAAAATGTGAAAAAATAGTTACTTAAAAGAGAACACGTGAAAGTCATAAACAAGCGTTTATTTCATTTTCTTTTAATATTGGTAGTCAAAGTCATCCAGCCCTCATAATTATTTATGTATTTACTACATAGGTTACTCATAGAAACAAAGGCCTCTGACAAAAAAAATTACAGTATCATTTTTATGTAGGAATGTTCACTAGCCACTTGCTGTTATTCATATTAGAAATAAATAAACAATGCTGGACAAATATGAGCAACAAAAGGCAATAAAAATCTGTGGTTTTTTCAATACGATCTCTATTTCAAACTCTATGTAGGTAAACTTAAACAAATGTATAGCCAAAAGTCATATTTCTTAGAATTCAACTTCACGTCACAGAAACAACTTAGTGATGTTGTTGTGTAGGTATAGTTCGCGTCTATACCTGCGTTGTTATTGCAAAGTTGTTTACCCTGACACACCTCCATTTTGTAGGCATTGACTTGTTTACTATCAAATAACTATTAATTATTAGTTGATCGATCAAATAGGAAGGAAATTTCCAAGAGACCAGTTTTCACAAGGAGCTGGCTAATTTTGAATATGTATTTCGAACTCCATTTGGGTATTGCGCGTTTTAATTCAACTTACGTAGGGTAGACTGGGTACGGTTGTGGCAATTTAATTTGATCGTCCATTATTTCGTAAAATTCTTGTAAACAAGTGTGCTTTATAGTGAAATAGACAATCTTCGTATAAATACTAGTATTGTCTCCATAATGTGCCAAGGATTATTATAGAAGCCCTGGCACAACCGTACCCAATCTACGCTACACATTTTTGTTGGGATAAACGAAAAAGAAAGACGTTCAGCTGTATCTCCCCGCTTGGTGTGCACTTCTGTTTATTACATACCAAATTCGCTCAGCGGTTCCGCTGCTATGACTTCGCGGCAGTGATGTGCGACCACCCTTAGAGAGGGACTTATTCCGATTGACATTAATAGTTCTCCGTCTATAATGTTCCTTCATGTCCAGTTCATCCCAAGGTTGCCTGGGAGAGATCACTCATAGCGATAAGGTCGTCTTTTATACTTCCTTTACTATAAGCATGTCGGTTTGTAATGTTTTCTGTCTTTGTGTGGTATAATAAAGCATTTTCTATCTATCTATCTCATCTTATAGTTCGACAGTTCTTAAAATACTAAAGGTAAATTTTCTTTCCAGTTCAACCTCGCCTGTCAAGACTGGAAGCGTACATTAGTCGGGACCGTCCACAACGCTGGTTTCTTCGTCTCCATTCCCCTTACTGGTCTTATCTCCGACAAGTATGGTCGGCTGCCAGCGCTGGTCTTCGCAATGGTCGCTAATGGAGCATTTGGCGTGGTCCGCGCACTGGCGACTGGTTACGAAATGTTCGTGACGTTCGAATTCTTAGAGCCGGCGTTTGGGGCTGGGGTTTATACTGCTGCTTTTGTTCTAGGTTAGTTGAATTACAATAAGGAACTTTATATTTTAAAATAATCTTTTCTGTTGTACATATTTTCGAAGCACAGTAGTTGCGAGGTCTCATACATAATAGAATAAAAAATTATTTAGCATACACAGAATAAAAACAAAGGCAAAGTAAAGACAAAAACGTTGATACTGAAACTGCTGCATAAAAAAACGCGCGACTTGTAGAGAACTCAGCTTAAGTGATCAAAATTAGATTAGGGTAATCTAATTTTGATCACGCGCATCAAAGGCAAAACCGTTGTGAAAAAAAAGCAGATTACAGAAAACTCAATACCTAAATATTCAATTCTCAGGTTAGTATTACCATCTAGGTAAGATGTAAAAGGCTCTATCTATATCATAAGTTATGCTCTAATTATGTTGTCTATGGACTGGTCGTGACTGTCCTTTCTAATTGAGTAAACAAGCTGTCTTCATCATCATAATAATTGTTTAAAAGCCTGCATAATACCACCTAAACACAATAACCTCAGCGCCTCGCAACATTACGTTTTCCCACATTTGAATAAGAAATAAGTATATTAAGCGCTATCCACACATTTCCGGGTCATTTCCGGGTCAGGGCTATCCGTATTCCGAGTTGTGTGAACAAGTTCATAAAATTTCCTGACCCCTGACACGGAGCTGTGTGAACAAGTTCATACAATTTGTACGTAACCGATTTTTTCCCCGTCCCTGACGGAACACGGCCGGGACGAGTTCCCGGAAATGTGTGGATAGCGCTTTATTCCCTTCTTAAATCCCGTACGCACTACGAGAATCGCCGGGCAGGGTTGCTGATCTATTATTTTTATGTCATATTGCGCACGCTGTGATTATTCAAACAACGCCAAAAAATTAAGACGGATAGTCGCGCGGTTGAATCGCTAGTGCGTACCTATCCGCAAAGATTTGCTTTTACAGAACGAATTGGATTATAATGCTTTGTAAACTATAATTTGTTCAAGGTAAAAAATATCCTAATGCATACAGGAACTATTATTGTTAGCAGGAAATAAGCTTTATTAGTTCCGTCCGACCACATTTAACCATGGACCGTACATAACTAGTCAATCTGACATACATAGCTACATTAGATACGCATTCTAACTTTCCTGATAACTAAATCAGGGCGAGTTTTTCATTAAAATGTCTGCTAACTTTAGCATTTCCTTACTTCACTCTGTCTTCTTCTATTGACAGGAGTAAAACTTCTTTGTAATTGTTTTAAGTTAGCAGACCATTATGAATGAGGGGGATCCAGCAAAACATATTTAGAGAATTAGAGCCCGAATTTGTGCCGCTTTCAAAGGAAATAAATTTCGTACTAAAAAGCGTTCCATTCAAACTGCAAAAAACTATTCTGCTACCTATCGAAAAATCAATTTACTTATGGGCCCTATTTTATACATATTGTTCGGAGCACGAGTCGGGGCGGCCGCGGCGGCGGCGCAAGCGCTATTGTTTATCTAAAGATTTGTCAACCATCAACTTTCAACAATATGACTAAACGTAAATTAGTCATCTCATCAAATGAAAATAAGTTAACCCAACAAATCAGCTTCCGTCTTATAATAAACAATTCTGTAAACAGACTGTTTCCACAATTATTTATATATAATTATTACAGTCAATCTATTTCCACTAATCTAAGCTTAAGTAACAAAGAAAACTACAATCAAATAATAAAAAAGAACTAGAACTGTTACAAACACTTCTCTCTATATTATTTTTTATCAGTCCGTAAGAAATTATAATAAGCAGAAAATATAAGACAAATCAAGGTTTATAGCTATCCTATATATTATATCATTAAAATCAGAAAGAAATTAAAAGACAGTAACAAATAGTAGGTATTAGGTAATAAGTTCATTACTGATGAGGTCAGAAATCGGTGGGTTGCTATCCGATGATGATGGCTAAAAGAACAGCGTAGCGCAGTTCCAGGTCATGAAAGTATTGCAGCCCTTGATGGACAGGTTGAAATGAAGGCTGAGACCATGGATTTATGAAAAGTAAGGATGGCATCCTGTCAAATCAAACTTGAATCCTAACAATGGCGGAATGACATTGAGTGTCATTGTATATCGAGTTGCTAACTGAAGAAAAATTTACCCATAATTTTTATAAATATTCTTCCTAATAATTGTTTACAAATGAATATGTAGATTATAAAAAAAATCTACGTAGGTACTGCTTTAGCCACGGTCATCGTCTATTAGACCTACTTTTTATAATTTTCAATTTACGCGAGCGCTTTATGGTGCTAACTGCAGTGAATTTGATTATCCCACAAGCACAGAACAGAACACTGTACTTTCCCGGGATCAAATAGTAACGTATTTGCTAATCGAAGAAATTTCAACAAAATCTGTTCAGCCCTCAGTGTATTCCAACTCTCCGTTCACTGTCTAATTTTAGTTTGAATAAATAATTCTTTGTGCCTATTAACTGGCTAACAACTTTTTTCTGCCTGATGCTTCGCATGCGTTGTTCCTATGGAAATGCCTAACCAAAAATCTAATAAAAATTACTTATTTAAAAGTGGCAATAAGCAGCCATATATTACGATTGTTACTAGGAAGATCAATTAAACGTTCCTAATAATGAAAAAATATACATTATTCTCATATTCATTGTTTGATAAATAAGAAATAAAAATTTATGGATACATAAATATTATTAATTTTAATTGCCCAAATTCTTATAAATGAAAAATCTTAATGCACACTGCATGCTATACTAGATTAAGTGGGATTCCAATTATTTTCATTGTGAGATTCTCTGATTACCTATACGAATTCAATTTAACTTCAAATTTTCATCACCTAGAAATCTGAAAAAATATTGACTATTAGTTATGCCCTGCGGCTACCTATAATCTCGATATAACATGTTATCTGCGTAGCATCAGCGTCAGTAAAATTATTATTAAAATGGGTTCAGCTATTTTGGAGGTTAGCTTAAATAAACACAGGTTAGCTATAATAATTCGTCTATCAAAAGCTAAGCTATTGAATTGATATTACAAACAGAAATTCAATATCATAATTATATTTCAAATAATACATATTATTATAGATAACCAGAATGATAAATAAATGCCTATTTACCTGATTCATAATTTAAAGTCAATAAAATATGAGAATTGAAACTTATTTAATATACTCCCACATTTACCGGAAAATTTACATGTTTACATGTTGGCAGCACTGGCAAGATTTTGTGCTTCTATTTTGATTATTTTGTGCATAATAATTTTGCGTAAAATCAAAGAAATAAGTTGGTGAAATAAGAAATTTACCTAGGAAATGTGATCCGGTGTTTTTTATTGACAAACCCATTGTGATTTTTGCAACATCTGACCACACAATACGGCGTTTTCCATTTATTTTGGTTTGTTTACAATGGTGTTCATCAGTTGGTGTATAAAGCCGTAATGGCGATGACCGACATACTATTTGAGTGATTGGCATGCTTGCTTGATTGGAGTGCTTCGTTTTATTTTTTTCTGATATTCCTTCCGTACTTATTTATAGTTTCATGGCTGAGACCTTATAGCACTGACAACCAGGGGGTCGACACTAGCAGGAAAGAAATCGTACTATGGCGATGTATTATTCTTATTGCCAACCACTGCAACTTAATCTTATTTTTTCAAGAAGAAGAAGCTGCCGTCTCTTAGAACGTAGTGATTATATGCTCTGTGCTGACAACAAGGGCTGCAATGATGACGATTCTTATAGGCCGAGTAAACTTAGCTTGATTCATCATAGCGTGGTCGGCAGGATAACAATAAATCTAATTTCTAATGTTTTGAAAAAAGTTTTATACCTTATACTCATGCGTTACCTCCTTGGTTTATGACCAAAATGAGTTTCTTATCATTACGGAAACATCAACTTTGCTCAAAGGAGGTACTTAAAATAATGACCTTCTTACATACTATTATTTCAGTACGACCTCTTTTCTTGCACCTATATTACAGAATTAACAGATGATTCTATTTTAATGAAGGTTAAACACAAGAAGAGAGCACCCATCCGACCCTAATTAAAATTGTATCGGCTCATCGGTCAGATAATTGGCGTTTTTGCTGAAAATCCTTGCAGTTTAAATGCATGAGTTGGCACCTCATTACCTAGGTACTATTTTAGTAGATTTTCATTTTCTTGCTAAACTAAGGAAACGTTAAAAAAGGGCCTTCAACCTAAGCCAGATATTTAAGCCCTTTTTCAATCGAAATTGTTGATATTTTATATTTTCTCAAACACCGTGACTTATCCCCCAAGGGAAAGCAGATGTTATGCCTAGTGACTTTCCCCTTATTAGTTTCACTGACCATATTTTGTAAGATCTGCGTATAAGCGTAAGAGTAAATAAATAGGTACCTAATAAAGAGATTATTTTTACCATAAGATAATTAAACTGGCTAAAAAGCCTTTATTAACAAAGACAATTATAATTGTATAACTAAATTAGAGCTAGTATTTACATTTCGCTAACTGCAGACTTTTGCAAACAAACTACTACAGGTCAACTGACTCAACTGATCCATATCAATACCACTTGGAAGTGTTAGATTCTTGATAACTGTTGGTCTTAAAATAAATATATTTCTACAGAATTATTAGTACTGTTTTAATGGGTATTTATCGCGATAAGGCGAGGTATCCCAACAGAGGCCGTACTTTTGTGGTTTTCAAAACCATTTTATTTATAGGAAATACTGTTTGAACATTCTGTAAAAAAGATATGTAATAATTAAGGATTTATTCTACTCAAAGTCGCATTCAGATACAAGATTTTATAAACTTCGCTCGGGAAAAAAAAATCTCAAAGTTACCCCTTTTAGAAATGTTTTTTCAATATTATGACTAAACTATCCTACGTACACATTTAGTGGATAAATATTTAAGCGTAGTAAATAAATACATATGTATATTAGTTAAGAAAATTTTCTTTAAGCATTTGCATCTTGATCTACATTTATCTAGGTACTTAAAATAGCACACTATCTACGGATAGTATAATTCCTGCCCTAGTGTTTTGTCTGTATCGCCAACTTATACTACATGTTTACAACTTAGTAAATCAAAGCGACTACGAGTGAGCTGCATAAAGCATTCTAAAATAAGTCTTAAAGCAAGGGACGAGAATCGCTACCACGCCGTAACACAGTGTTACACTACCGCGGGTGGTAAAGACTCTTTGACTTGTATCACAGTACACATATCTTGTATGCTTAGAAAAAGTTGCCTACCGCAATTTTGCGTAAACAACTAACTTTATGTTTAGTTTATTGTAAGTAAGCTTATTATAGTTTTAAGTATACATGTTTTTTAAGATGCATAGTAAAAATATTTCTATTTCTATTTCTAGTTGAGCCAACTTTGGTTTTCGAGATGTAGCAGTTGACTATTTGAATGTTATCTATTATTTTTAATAAAAAGAAAAAGCGGTAAAAAAAAAAAAAAAACTATGTGTCATTTTAAGTTTTTTTTTTACTAAACTAAAGACAGTAAATATTTCTACACAAATTCGCAGAGTTTATCCTGATGCAACATTTTTACAAATTTTCACAATCATCATGTTTAAATAATAGTACCTACTAATTATTATTTGTTCAGATCGCGTCAGTTTAAAAGTATTTATTTTTCCACAGGTCTAGAACTAGTGGGACCAAAAGGCCGTGTCTTCGTAAGCCTCCTCTTCAACAGCATGTTTATCCTCGGAGGCGTGTCTGTGACGGCGCTGGCGTGGTGGCTGAAGAACTGGCGGTATCTGCTGTTCATCATCTACACGCCTTCGGTCTTCGGCTTCTTGTATATTTGGACGCTGACTGAGAGTTTCCGGTGGCTGTTCAGTAAAGGTAGACATTCGTACTAATTTATTTGACGACCTCTGTGGCGTGGGCGAACGTCCACCTGCGACGCGGGAGGTTGCTGGTTCGATTCCTCTGAAATATTTGTACGATCTGCAGATTTGTTCATGGATTTCTCTGGTCGTCTATAATAAAAAAAATCTGTGTATGTAATAAAATTTTCCGCGATGAACATAGGCTATATAATATTTTTAAAAAGTTAGGGATCCGCATGAAAAATTCAATAATTGAACCGTGCGCTGTATATTCAACCTCTTTTTCTATTATGGCGCGTCATAAAAGAAAAAGAGGTTGAATATAGAGCGCACGGTGCTTGCGTACCTAAATGATTGTTCAAAATTTTTTCATAAAGCGTCATGTTATGGTTTTTATTTCCACGTGTACAAATTATTTCAATAAAAGTACCTAGGAATTCCAGTAAGGGAAAAATCCATATTTTGTTATGTTTTATCGAGCCAGGTGCTGCAAAGTTAGGTAGGTATTATGAAAGAATGAAAATAGTAATGATTCAAAGCAGTTGCTTACAAAGATTAGCTAGGTTTGTTTAAAACTATGCGCACTTAGAATAGAAAATGGTTAACATGAGCATATTACTCATAACAGCTTACATCTATTATAATTGGAAAGTCTTAGAACATAGATTAACCGAAGTTAATTTAAAAAGGAGAACGGTAAAGGCTTGTTTCTTTTTGGTTTAAAAAGCACTAGCTTTGGCGTCCAAAACAGCAACAGTTCAGGATCTAACTGCAGACTATTGCTAACAATGTACAGGTAGTTCAACCAATCCATTTCAATATCAGTCCGAAGCGTGCCCAAAACGTTATTCCTTCGGTGTATAGCATGGCAATGCTGATGCGCTGATACTCATCTAGATACTCACCAGCTCTAGGGTCAGGCGTTAATAAGGTCTCAACTGAAATAACTATCGTTGTTTGACGAGCTCATTAGTAGAGGGTCAACTACGAACCCTTTTTTGTTAGAAGAACACCAACGTTACAACGTTTCATCATTTCATTAATTTTCTATCCTTTTTTTCAGGTAGATACGAAGAAGGAGTCAACGTTCTACTCCGAGAAGAACGGATGAATAAAGTAACAATCCCAAAAGACTATTACACACAGGTGGAGAAACAAGCGATGCAGCAGCGTGATGAGAGAAAAATCCTCTCAAAACAACAGGAAACCTCCTCGTTCAACCAAGTGCTACAATCACCCATGATTTGGAAGAGACTTTTCACCTGTTCCTTTCTCTGGATCTCGTCTACTCTGGTCTACTACGGTCTTTCCATCAATGCTATAGAACTTTCTGGGAACAGCTACTTGAATTACATAGTGGTGATCGTGATAGAAGCACCAGCGAATGTGTGTAAGCTGATATTCTTGGATAGATTTGGAAGGAAGAAAGTTATTGCGTTTGCTTATTTCATGACGGCTTTGATCCTAATCAATTATGGATTTGTACCAGGTAATTTTTTTACAAGCTCTTTATTGTACTCTTTTTATGTCACACTAAAACTCCCAGCACCAGAGCCAGACCACTCCCCAAATAAAGGTGGTTTTGCTATAATCAACCGACGGATTCGCGATTGCAGTGGTTCGTAAAATAAACATAGAAGGATTTCCCTTCTTCTATCTGTTACGACATCCACGGCCTGAGTTGAAAGGGTCCATTTTTACCGCTTCCGGCCATGAGATGAAGCTTTAATTACCATTCACTTAATTATTTATATTAGCTGCCTTATAGACCCCTCCTTTGCTATCTAGACTTTAACCAATTACACTTTCAGCTGGCAACTGGTCAATCCTTCTATATCTTGGTGGAAAATTCTTCATCACACTTGCGTACAACTCGCTGTATGTCTTTGCTGCCGAGGTGTTTCCTACCAATTATAGGACAACTCTCTTGGCCATGTGTTCTACGATAGGAAGGATTGGGTCTACGTTTGCGCCACAAACGCCTTTACTGGTAAGAATAGAGTTATTTTATATCTTTATAATATGGGAAGGTTGAATGTACTAGGCGATCAGATATGGATTTAAATGTTACAGAAAAAATATAGAATAGTAAGTTTGCACTTTTTGAAAATGGTCAAAGGGGCGAACAATTTTCAGAAAGGGGAGATTATCTACCGTGTGGTTTATGAAATTACAGGTATCTTGCTCGACGGCTTGACATCTCAAAACAGTTTTGGAAGTTTGAGTAGGTTTCCAAATATTGTGAAAAGTCCGAGAAGGTGACCGTTTCTATGCTAATGATACTAATATTAATAACATAATATTTTTTCAGGCTCGTTACTACGAATACCTTCCAACGATGCTCTTCGGCATCATGGCATCCATCTCTGGTTTCCTGGTTCTCACGCTACCAGAGACTCTCAACATGAAGCTTCCAGACACGCTTCAAGAAGCTGAAGACCAGGACAAGAAAAAGGAGAAAACAGAGGATGGAGAAAGTATAAAGACCAGACTATAGAGGATTATACATCGTACCTACTTGTTAGGTTAATTAAGATCGTATCGATCGATAGGTATCTATTATGTTGGCAGCCATGGCGTCTTAGGCCGCAAAGAAACGACGACGTTTATATTGTACGTGTGGGAAGACTATAGTTTGGAAAAGTAGTGACCGTCTTCATAAAAACTGAAGGTTGTCGCACAGTACAAAAACGTGCATTCAAATTTGAGCTTTAATTCTTTATCTTTAGGCTTCATATCCTGATGTCTGTCAGTTGTCTATCATCTGATGCCGTCAATATAAAATGCATCTAAATGTTACGAGTGAAAGTTCATAATACGTTTTTGATCTGTGCGGTAGTGGTGCGGCCCCGATCTGTGACAACCGTTAATGTACTCAGAACTTAACAGGTACCTAGGACATTGGCTAAGTTACGATCTGAATAATTTGTAGAGCAATTTAGAAATAAGATTTTATACTATAAGGTTTATAATAAGTCCAAGAAACAATACAGATAAGTTTGTAAGGCTAGTGAATAGTTACTTAGAATAAAATTTTCTAGCAGATACAGTCGCGTTAGTAGTAAAAAAACCCATCCACGATTGAAAACATATTTCAGTAGGTATATTGTACAAAAGCGAATGCGCGTTGAACTCTTTTTTAAGCTAATACAAAAACCTTTCTTTAAATCACTGCATCTATTAACACCGCAAAATCCGTTGCGTAGTAAAGATCTAAGCATACATAGGGACAAACAGACAGACAGCTGGAATGTACTTTTGTTTTATACTATGAAAAGAAGATTTTAGTTGTAAGTACCACATAATATCACTTTTCTGATATACTCTACTCAATTATTGTGGTAGAGAAGCTATTTCTATGTACAAAACTAATAGTCGTATGTATATGAAATCATGTTGTATTGTGTGGTAGGAATTTTCTCACACCTAGGTTAAAGTTATTGTAAATATGACCATTAGGTTTAAATAAAAGAAAATATCTGTTTGAGCCGTTTAAGCCTTAGGTCCTTGGTCTCTCAATACATATACATAGATTTAACAAAACTTTCGCGATTTGTTGGCATATTAAAGAATATTTAACAACGTAAACGAGTGTAACCTTAACCGTAGGAGAAAATAAAAAAAAAGTACGCGATAAATATTCTTTAGCATTCTAAATCTATATGGGGGAACTAAGATCTGCACTGACATCTCGCATGGGTGTGTATTGTGCATTATCCCCTGCCTAAACAGGCAAACCTAACCTAACCAGCCCAGCTCCTTGAAGTATTCTTTAGTATGTTAACAAAACTTCTAATAGAGTCCTTAAGTGATACGAATGCTGGTGTCTATTTGGGTCAGCAAATTAGCATTGGCATTCGAGTGGCAATGCTGCCAGCATTCTGGGCACTCTACCGTCTGGTGTCGGCGTAAATTTTAAGGAAATAGATATATGTGTAAATACTAGTTGTTTTTGTTTTAGTCGGTTTTAAATAAATATTATTTGTAGTTCTAGGGGTTTTGTACAAATCCTAGTTCCTACCCATCGTACTTGGTGTATGGCATTACAAATAGCAGTGCATTATTAAAACGTAATGAAATATTTCCTTCTTTCATTCAGATATTCTTCAATATTCAATTGACTAGTTTCTTTCTCTCGATATAAAACTGCATAATACTTAGTTCGGACAGAGTCAAAGCAAATGAAGGAAATGTATGGTACTATGCAGCTGTTTATATGAAGAGTGTGCAATAAGCAATTTTGTGGTTCGGAATAGTTATTTACCTCGGTTTACTGGAAGTAACTAGATAAACTTGCGCCACCATTTTTTATATTGAATTTTTTTACAATTAGGTACCTTAAACAAATGGAATTATATATGCAAAATCCTAATGTACAGTTTGCGAAAACTATCCAAAGCTTTTATGTTTAATGAGTGAAGTAGGTACCTATAATAAAATTGTTCATTGTGCTTCTGTAGGTAATAATTTTCTTTAGGCTAAACTCTATTTACGCCTCCTTACCTCATAAAACTATGGCCAGATGGAGTTTGGATAATTTCCGCGTGCAAAATTCCCTTGTATATCGTTAAAAATGGTAGTGGTGCTACTTTTGCCACTTCACATAGCCTTATGCAAAATGTACCTAGTACAAAGAATCAAATTAATTGTGTACGTATTTGTATTAAATCACGCCCTAAAATGATCAAGGTAATAACTCAGCTTAATAAATCCTAATTTATTATCAAAAACACCGGCTACCAATAAAAACTACAAAGAACATTCGATATTTATATTTTAAAAAAGGAATTAAACACATACTCTTTTTTTTTAAACTTCCCCTTTGCATCTAGGACGCGTTCATAAGTAATTATGCATTTAGGTACGTGATCTCATTTCTGCGAACGTGTTCCAAGTGGACTCTGTTTTATAATAAATCGTGTGGACAAAAGGTTTACGGATACGTACGCTAAACACATAAAAATTTAGACTAGAACTCACTTGATTTCATTTCATTTGCCTTAGCGTTGACTGTACTTCGACGCAGCGGCACAAATTAGCATAATATTTTATTTGCATAACAATAGATTTGTATCGTCGACGCCAAGTCACGTCGACGCAGGAGGAACCATTCAAAATTATTATATCCTTTATCCTATACCTAGGTACCTAGTTTTGATTTTGCTCCCAGTTTTTACGCAACCTCGGTGTAGTGAATAATTATTGTATTAACTTATGTAAAGACATAACAGCAATACAAAAATGCTTTCATTAAAAATAGACATTACAAGTACAAATGGGTGACTTACACACATACAGACACAACAAAAGAAAACTATGAAGTAAACCGTAACCGCCGCTTCACCAAGAGGAATTAGGTAGGTACAAGAAACAAGGTAACCTCAATTTATTTTCTTGTGAGAGCACTATGGGTCTTTATCACGAAAATCCGATAAAACCTCATTCATAAACAACCCTAAGGGACTTTCTCTACGAGCGAATGTAGCTAGGGTGCCCAGGAGAAAGTATTGTCGTCTTACTATGTGCCACAAAATTTTCCGAACGGAAACGTTGTCATATTATGTTAGGTACGATTTTATTAAACTCAATTCTTTTGGCACTAAAGTTTAGCACTTCTATTCCCTTAGATACCCCAAGCTAACCCTAGACTCACGAAGAAAGTGCTAAGGATATTAGTGTCCTGTGGTTTACCCCATCTTCAACTCCACGCCCCGTCATCGTCAAACACGGCAGCGGCGCGGCGCGGCGAGACGGGGCGTCCCTTCAGGACTGTCAAGTCTGGACAGATGCTTCTTTACGCTCATCACAGAGAGGTATTTTTAGCCCTATGCAGGGTCCATGCTTGATATCATAAAATTTTAAGACGTCTGGTTTTACCTGACTCCTGGTTTTATAGGGTACAGCTTACCTCGCAGAAAATCTTGCATCCTAAACTACAAAATAGGGGTATACTTAGCTAGACAGCCAAGTACCCCTCCCAAGTAGCACAAACCTGCATTATAAGATATCACACAAGGTCCACATCATCGGTAACTTCAGCGTTTAAGAAGAGTTATTAGAGTACACTCGAGCTGCAATAGCTCACAATTACGCATTCGGCTGTATATAAGCACTATATGGCGTCACGGAGACAACACTGTAATGTTGCGAGTGTTAATATAGTGTTACAGTTCAGTGTTATACAGCTTTTAGGAATCAATAATACTATCAGCTGCATTATAGCACTTTAATGGACCAATACAAGCCTTCTATTCAGCTATATTCTGAATAGAAGGCCACATGTGGCCCTTAAAACGCTTGCATTTTAAGAAAGAACATGTGAACTACTATATTGCTTGCAGTTATACTGTGACTCCAATTAACAACAATATAATTCGTCTTGCTGCACAAAGTGGAACTTTAGTTATGTTAATCAGCTTGTTACATGCAATCGTATAATAGCACTATAACAGCCCACATGATCACTATGGGTGAATTCTTATGATGCTAAAATATAGCAAACTGCTTAATAACAAATCACAAGTGACCCAAGATCCCGGTTAGAGCTGAATACTTGTACTTGCGTAGGCAATTAATCTACTAATGCAGTTAAATGAGTTCATGAAGACTGTTTATTTCAGCGCCCCGTATAGGATTATATAGACTTGTGGTATTTAATATCGAAATGTAGAAATATAAACGTAGAACAGGAGGAATACGCCGAAAAATTACTGCAGAATACTTGAGAATTTTAAATAGAGATACGGGAACACTGATCAAGCTACACGTTTGATGAATAATGAGTCAAGGGGGAGTAAAATTTTAGAACGGCAGGGTTCCCGATCCGCAACTGCTTGTGTAGAAGGACGTGCAGATTTAGATGGACAGAGCTCTGCAAGTATACAGCAAATATTAGAAGATAGTGGTTCCGTATCTTGCAGTAATGACAGATACCTAGATATCTCTAATGTTTCTGAAAATTCAGACAGTGACAGTGTGTGTACTGAATATGATAAACAAGAAAAATGACGTGAAAACATAAGCAAATGGCCAATTGAAAAAATATATCTTATTATTTTTATTTATTTTTTATTATTAATATTGCATATATCAAGCTTCGCTAACATAGCGGCTTGATTGGAAAGAATGGTTTGTATATCTCCCGTGTTGATAACTTGTAGTGTGTCTTGCTGCTGGAGTGCTTTTTCGCTGGCAGACGTTTGTGAATTATCCTGTAATATAAAGTAAGTAGGTATATGACTAAATAATAAATATGAAGGACGTTACACACAGCGCTTTAATTTAATTTTATAAATTACGGATCCCTAAATTTTCTACAGAGTTTAGTGGTTCACTGTAAAATATTTGCGTACAGTAAGCGCAACGAAAGATGAGACCTGTCAGATGCCAGTGGAGGGGATTTCGCGCAGGTACAGTCGCGCTTAAAATAGGTAAATAAAATAATTAGTTCGGATTAATAATAAACATATTTTCGCTTCCTTCGCCATAAACTTGTAAACGTCGAACACCATCTTCCTACTTCGCTGTTTTAAAGCCTTTTGCCTCGAGGCATATTCAAAAGAAAACAATAAAAAAAGAATGAACACAACTAACTACTTTTGTATTCGTTGGTACTTCGGGCCACAGCGGCGTGTGCGCGGGCTGCGGGGAACGACACACACACACGACTAAATAAATACGCATGCGCGGACGCCATACCTCGCCTCGCACGCTCCTGTCTTACCGCGCGACGGTCCCGCCCCTCCCCGCTTGCCTTGCATACCACCAAAATTGCCTGCGAAATAGCTACTGCGCAGGTATAACCACGTGATCGGCCAGGTCTCTTCTTTCGTTGCGCGTATTGTACTTGTTACCCGCTATTAAGCTTTTCATGAATCTGTGGCTGACTTGTTTCACACAAGAACTACTCTTGTCAGCTCATTGCTGATGTATGTACCACGAGTGAATACTTATACAGCCCATAGCATTTAATTGTGATTAATAAAGTGCACATTGCTTGTCTGCCATTTTTATGTTCTAACCTATGAATATGAATATATTTACAGTTTATATCTTTCTCTACAACGAAAATAACAACTGGATTTGAAGAGAAAATCTGTGATTTATGAGTAGGTAAACAGCTTATTGTCAAATAACATGGACAGAATAATAAGATTTCTGTTTTATTTTTTTATCATCATCAGCGCATTTTAAATTATAATTTTCAAGTAAACGGTACTATTTTGAGAGCGCATGAAAATTTTCATCTATATTTATATGATATTTGACAGTAAAAATGCTTTCCCATTCGAATTTTACGCGTTTAGAAGAAAAACTCAAGATTTTACTTACCGAAAACAATATCAACATCACAAAACACTTGTCAAATTGTTTCACTTGGTAGCAAATAGGGGCGAGAACGTGAAAATTATTCACAATTTTGCAACTTGTGAATTTTCAACTCCATAAAAGCGTTATTAAGATCCTGGTCTGTACTTTGTGCTGTATAATAGGTAACACAAACTCTGATAATCAGCATTGTGCTGTATAATAGGTAACACATACTTTGATATTCAGCCAATGTTCAGCTCTTGGGGTGACTGTTACCTTTAATAATGCTCAAATAATGCTGATATACAGCAATCAGTTACGTTATTCAGCCTATAGCTGTTTAATTTGTGCCCAAATCAGAGTTATATCAGCTGAAACAGCGCTGCTAACGCTCTTATTCAGCAGACTTGTACAGCTAAGGATTCTATTGTGGACAGTTATTCAGCTTTTATACAGCACTTTTGTGTTACTTGGGCTATACCGCATGACACGAAAGTGTGATAGGAAGACTCCTATCACTCTTTCGTGTCATGCGGCGAAATCATCGCTGGTGTGATAATATTCAGACAGCGACAGTTGGTTGGCTGCGGTTTGACTAACCGCGTGGTTTTAACTAACCGCACGCGGTTCTCTGATATGATATCTGATAAGAACGATTACGACAATACTAAGTATAAAATAAGACCCGCGCGATTGCCAAATCGCGCAGTGCCCGCTATGTCCGAACGTAGGCTTAGATGACTCGTTCCGAGACTATCGCTTGTTGGAGTAGTCCCTTATGCCTACCCCTACAGGCTTATATCAATGAAGGTACGTGATAAAACCGGCAATGGGTCACCCAGTCCAGTCAAAGGCCATAACCGGGCAAAAACAATTTGTTAGTTTTTGCTGTCCCGAGGCTGAAATACATGAATAAGGATAGGCATAGTGAAAGGAGTATGGTCTCTTTGTGGGATATTTTAGTAGGTAGGTAAATAAATCTATATAGGCCGTTCCAAGTTCTAAAAGAAGGTAAATCTGTCATGTTAGCGAGCATAGGCCGTAGTTCATGCTGATATTCAGGATTTTATAATGCTTATCTATTTATGGATCAAAATTTATGTTGAAAAGTTCTTTATTAGGAAAAAACGAGAGCACTCTAAGTAGGTAGGTACCGATCGTGAGTGTTGTGTTTCGCTGTGTATTTAATTTACTCCTTTCCCTTTCACCTTGGTCGCTTGGAAGAAATCGCTTTAAGCGATAAGGCTAAAGTTGAATTAATTAGCTACAAAATAAAGCATCATCTATCTATAAATTTTATCTTGATACAGAAATTCATCATATCTATAACATTTAGGCAATCAGCCTTTGATTATTGGCTACCGGTAAATAAACACTGAGTTCTGAGTTGCTCTATATGAAAATGACGATGGAAAATGATAACGAGTTGTGCGTTGACTAATTTCTTTGTTTAAAAAGAAAAACATTCATAGAGATATAGTAAGTAGACAGAGAGATGTTAGTAGGTTCTTATATAACCTAATCTTATAAACCCTATACACTTATAACAGTTGTACATAATTATAGAATTTTAAATTAAAATATAAATCATCATCATCATCATCATCATCATCACCAGCCTATAATAGTCCACTGCTGGACATAGGCCTCCCCTAATGAGCGCCATAGATGGCGATATATATAAATAGATTATATATAAATCATATATAATCATAATTCTTTATTGCACAATAAAAATACAAAAAAACCTTAACATGTAAAAGAATTGGCGAAGGCGAGCTTAACCCTAAAAAGAGTTCTCCAGCAAACCTTATTCGGAGAGACAGTACCTAGTCTTTACAATAAAGAGTTTCGAACATAGAACTAAATGATAATTTTCCATAAGCTTTTCCAAGTTGCTATTTGCTATGTGAATGTGAGAGAAAACAACCTAATATTCTATTCTATATCATCAATAGGCGACGACGGCTCATGGCTCCAACACTTGAGAGGTGATAGGTCGCACTACGTCACCTGCTGCGACAGATCTTGGTATTGTGCGGTGATTTGTGTCTACAGATTATTGGGTAATTGGACATTGCAGAGTACCTAAGCTATTGCATACCAGAGTATGCAATGAACAATTGAAAATTAATATTGACGAGTCCCTGAGTCGAGGTAGGTATTATAAATTAAATGCTGCTCGATAGTTATATTTACTTTACAAGTTTTATCGATCCAGTCAAAGCAAATTGGCGCACTGAGCTTTCTTTCCCGAACATTTTATTTTCTTTGAAATTTCTTTAGCTTGCATTGCCGGCAGAGGCATTTTGACCCGTTAAAATTAAAAGATTGGAGCTAAGTAAAGGTAAGTTGTAAAGGACAATTGGAACGGAAAATCTCTCAGTTCCTACCTAATACTCTTAAGAGCCTACCTATACTACCTACTAAAACGGAAGTTGATACCACCATTACATATCGACGGGTTCCGGGCTATTTGTATTAAGCGACATTTTTGGAACTTTACAGGAGAGCAGTTTAAAGTGTCGATTTTTAGAAAAAAAAATATAACTTTAGCAAATCGCATTATTTTAAAAAAAAGAAGGATTTTATTGTTTTTATAACATATTCCTCATAATCCGATTCATGTTTTTTTCTTATATTCCTATTTTTAACGAAGATAAATGTCGCTTAATACAAAATGACCCATATTTCACATTTTTTTGTTCCAGGCTAAATGAATTAACCGCCTATGATTATTGTTTCTTATTCCAGGCTAAATGACTTAATCGCCTAGGTTTATTATTTCTTGTTCCAAGCTAAATGATTTAACCGCCTAAGTTTATTATTTCGTGTTCCAAGCTAAATGACTGAACCGCCTAGGCATGCATATAATGGCTCTAAGCTAAGTGCTTTAACCAAAGAGTAGGTCATATTTCAAACCTAAGCTAATTGATTGAAATATCATATCTTAAACTTATTAATTATGGCTAATTGGTTTATGCGACTGATATTTTTTAAAATAAATTGTTTGTAATCATACTTGAATAATGAAGTTTGCAGAAATTGGCGGTTAAAACATTGATAAATTAAAAAGTACATACATAGGGCATACCTACCTATCTTGTTAATACTTATGAAATGAGAAATAAAACACACATTACAAATTGTTCAAAGATAAGTTTTTTTATTATAATCACAACAGCAGTAACTTCTTAGCTTACCAAGGTAACAACTAAAGTTTTTATTATAATTGTATAGGAATCAGAAGTTAAACTGTATTTTTATTACATAGCCTGAAGTCTTATTACCTGAAATAATTATTTTAAGATTTTTTATGTTATTAAATTCTACTGGCAGGTATAATCTCGTAATATCCTTCCTACAATAATGAAATGGAAGTGCCGGCAATTGTTTTAAAAAAATGACAGCCGAGGCCTTGACTGTGTCAGATGTCTTATTTTTTGGAATAACTCTTCCTCGTGATTCAGTTTTTGCTGATCCCATAGATGAATTTGAGAGAGTATAGTAAACGTATCGCTGAGTAATATCCAGAGGTTTTAGCAAAAATTGTTGACATACTCGTATAGGACGTCGACCCTCTCCATCGTTAATAAAATATTTAAAAGTATTGAATTACTCTCTTTTGTTCTTTTTTCTTTTAATTTCTTCTTTTGACGACGTTCCTACTAACCAATCCTTTTTCTTTCAGCGGACAAGGTCCAAAAATGATCAAATAATCTTTTCCTTCTTTCTTCACTAATCTTGGCACAATTATTCCCACATTTTTTTCCAGCGCAAGGGTTTTCATGTACTTTCTTTTCTTGAACAATTGATCCATCTTTTTTTGCATATTGCTGTCCTGATTTTTTCAATTGCTTATTTAGTTTTTTTTTGTTCTTTCTCTTTTTCTTCTTCTTTTTCTTTGGATTACTAAGTTCGCTTTCGCTAGAAAATTCGTCACCAGTCTCTTTCCACGACGAGGAAACCCATACGAAATCTTCCTGATCAGATAAAAAATCCAAATAACTTTTCATCATCCGACTGTTTTCTTTTCTGTTTTTTAGATTGTGGTTCTTCATTGTCAGGAAAACTTGGTAAGTTATTATCTTGTGCATTTTCTTCTTCTAAAGACTTTCTTCTAATAATATTCATATTATCTTTTTCAGGAAAAAAATCCATTATGGAAGGTGTGAGATATTCCCTATTTTCTAAAAAATCATCTTTTTCTCTTTCTTTTTCTTGACTTGGTTCAATGTGTTAATATAATGTAATTTTTCTTCTTGTTGACAGCGCACTACTTCAGTTTTATAAAGATTTTCTGTGTCTTCTTTATTTTGTGTCCTATCAATATTCAGATTTTCAGTATCAGTTGCAGTAAATTCTTGTCGGCAGTATACTTCCTCATTTCTTGAAAGATTTTCGGTGTCTTCTCTATTTTGTGTCCTATCGATTTTCAGTTTTTCATTATCGGTTGCAGTAATTTCTTGTTGACAGTGCACTTTTTCAGTTTCCAAAAGATTCTCATTGTCTGTTTTTTTGCAGTCTTATCAATTAGCGGGTTTGCAATATCAAACACGTCAATTATTTCATCCTCATTATCTTCTGTGTTCTGAAATGAGAATAAATTTGTTTGAAGTAGACCGTTATCTTAATATAATAAAGGAACAAGCGATTTTCTGGCGACAAAGCCGGGCCTAAACCGCTGACGCTAGAAAGCTGAAATTTGGAAGGTAGGTTCCTTTTACAACACAAACACCCATTAAGAAGGGATTTTTGGAACTTCCACCCCTAAAGGGGAGAAAAGGGGGGTGGAAGTTTTTTTGGTCCTTTTTCTAACTCTGTAACATGAAATACTAAACACACAAAAATATTGAACACGTGTTAAGTGATAGGGTAAAATGGGTTATTTAAGTTTGAGATTCGTAGTTTGGCACCATATAAATTAAAACACATGTTTCAGGATTTTCCAAAAATGTTAGGTACTATAATAAGCATGAAAAGGAATTCGAATTATTGAGGTTATTGAGGTGAAATTTATCAACCATTGACGCTATTGACTTGAAATTTACAGACAAAACTAAACAAACAAAAATATCGAATACCTATTTTAGGATTTTTCTAAATAATCCTGAAAATAGGATAAAATGGGTTATTCAAGTTTGAGATTCGTAGTTTGACTAAAGTCTACGCAAATGAAATTGCAAGCGGGTCAGCTAGCTAACTACGTAAGGTAAAAAATTCGAAATTTTATTACTTATAATAAATGATAATTATAAACAGAATAATTTTAACCATCAGGGTCATCATCATCATCATCATCACCAGCCTATAATAGTCCACTGCTGGACATAGGCCTCCCCTAATGAGTGCCATAGATGGCATTATCATTTGGGGGTTAATGCCCATAATCCCCACGCTGGGCATGCGGGTTGGGGATCGCAGTTCGGTGGAGTTGTTCTGCAGAGGGCGCTGCTGCCCGCCCCCCGGTGTGATTCCCTTAGTCGCCTCTTACGACACCCACGGGAAGAGTTGGAGTGGTGAAATTCTATGCCGGCACCACACGGCCCCATTTTTAACCATCAGGGTAGGAGAGGTTAATGTTCCCAATGTTTAGTATAACTCCGGTTGATTAAAGTTCACTAAAATAAAATGTGTATATTTTTCTTTCAAACCACATAAAACGGGCTAAAGATAAGGCTATATTTGATCTCAGGCTATATTGAAGCTAAGGCTATATTGAATCAAACGTATCATACGAAAAAATATCGGTAAATGGTATTTTTTTAAGAAAACCGTAATAACGGGCTTATATACAGGATATTCTAAGCGAATTTCAGGAGTTTCTGACTCTTAAAATAGGGTATTAGCTGATATCGTGAAGATTTTTTTACCCTAAAGACCACGCAAATGAAATTGCGAGCGGGTCAGCTAGTATTATATACAGTTATATAATAATAAGTATTAAGTAGTAAATTTTGATTTAATTCTTTATGTTCGTTTATAGGATATGTAAAAAAACTGAGCCTTGTCTGAAAAAAATTGAAAAATAATAACTAGTAGGTACATACCTCTTCTTCAAGTTCGAACTCAATTTGACAGACTTGTGAAGTGGTTTTTTCATTCATTTCTGTCCTTATATTTTCTTTTAGTTCAGCTTTCGTTATTTTTAAGACCTGAAAACACAATCATTAAAATAGATACACATTAAAATTATTTTTAACATGGGTTTTTATATTTTTAAACTGTCTCAAACAAATAAAGTTAAATCAAAACTTTGAAACTCTCATGGAAATCGAACCAACTACCTTTGGATCTAGATCATACAACAGAACGTAAGTAAATTTACTCACCTCATCATCTTTTTTTGTCATTATCCGTTTAAGATAAACTGTTTGAAGTACTACAACTTTACTTTTGTTATAACTGAAACGACACTGCAAATCAAATATTGAATAAGAAAAATAGGTTTAACCATAATCTTTAAATATTTACTGTTAGTATCCTAAATGTTCATGCGACCGACATTATCATTATCTACTGCAAGCTAAATGGTTGAAGTGACAACATCTAACATTTCATGTACAGAGCTAAATGTATGGACCGACACTGGGTTTGAATCTGACAAAGAGGCTAAATGTATTAAACGACATTCTTGTATATTTATAAGATAAAGCTAATTGTATTAAGCGACACTGAATAAGAATCTAACAAAGAGGCTAATTATATGAAGCGACATTTCTATATATTTATAAGGTCAGGCTAAATGCTTTAACGTACGTTACCTGTGAACTGTTGCTCCAGGAAAAAAAGTTTAAACGACTGAACCGGTATTTGGTAGTGAGCTTAAGTACACAGTTCCTAAATTTGTCAATATTTTGTGTTGCTTCATACCTTGCAGTCCAAAATGTGTGCGTTCGCCCAGCAAAAAGTATCGTCTTTTCAAGAATCGAATGATGCAGATAATTTGTGCCCTATGTCGTGTAAATGTGCCCAAAATTTTAAATTTGTGCCCCCAAGGGCTGCAGAGTTATTTAGGAAAATCTGATTTTGCTGCACGAACGTTCGCCCAGCAAAACTTTTTTTAAAAAAAGGGTATAGCTGTATTTTAAATATGCAAAAAGATAGCTTACATACTAGTGTAAATGTGCCGTAAAAGCAAAATTTGTGCCCCTAAAGGTTTTAGAGATATTTAGTTTTTTGCTGGGCGAACGTTTTGGTGATTTCTATATCTCGGAAACGGCTGAACGCACAGTCATAATTTTTTGTTCCTACAGATACGGTAAATTTGTGCCATTTGTGCCGTAATTTTCATTAACATGAGTAGCATGGTTCAGGAGCTATTATTGTTTTTCCTAGAAAACGGAAAAATGCTCTGGCTCTCGAATGAACAAGACCATCGACTTCACGTTGGTGCCGACTGGTACCCATTATATATTCACACGATCCTGTAAAGTTTCACCGGCCTACTACTTATAATAGACGAGTTATTAACGATTTTGTCTTTTTTTTGAGGTTATTTTGAGTGAAATTACTTAGGATACGAAAACACTAGTTTCCTGTGAGCTGGCTTATTACATGCTTCTACAATAATTTGAGCCCTATTTTAAGAATACGTATGCAAAAAATCATCTTTGTATACCTAATACTTTAGACAATAATGATAAAATACCATTCGAAGTATTTTTGGTAGATAACCAGACCAAATTCGAATGAACATTAAAAAGCGGCCGTACGATACTACAAGCTATCCTTCTTAAATCGTCATGATAATATTTAGTGTTTAGAGAACGTTGCGTACAAAAGTGGAATTGTCATTTTAAAAATATACTTTTGATGATGAATAATGAAAAATGATGAATATAATATGATGAAAATGCTCTTTTCAATAAATAATTAAGTAGGTACCTACTTAGTAAGTACCTATACGTAGGCATACCTGTACCTACATATGTTTTTTATCTGATAATCCTAAAGAGTATCCCCTGTAAGAAAATAATCCACGGCTCTTTTGCGAATAAATAATTAGTAGGCTGGTTTGTTTGTTTGCTAAATCATAACGAGCCAACCTTTTCATAGGTACCAATATTATAATGGTAGGTACCTAAGTATTTGCCAACACGCTCTACAAATTGATAAGTAAATACAATATTCAACTCGGAGTGACCGACGACCGTTGTGTGTGCTCTTCGAATGCACACACACACACATCCTTATCGCACGCACCCATAAGTAATTTGTTTTTGAGTCTGCCTGCCTCTCGGGTTATTGTAATTTACAATAGCATATTCATTGTTATTTGTCTATAAAAAATAAATCAATGTAAAAAAAGAACAATACTGTTTTGTTATCTTATTACTTACCTTCTAAAAAAAAACAAATACCTATACTGTCAACGGCACATCAAGCTAGATCAGATGTCAAGTTGTACCTATAGGTATTTGGTGTTAAATCATTCATTCATTATTATCTCAACAGGTCACTGATGTGCCGTTGTCTCCGGACAATTTATTTTTAGTAATACCTACATTACAAATTATAGTGTACTAGATGCACCCCGCAGCTTTGCCCGCGAACCAGTTTTTTTTCGTATAAATTTCAGAAATTTATTGCACACCCCCTAGGGGTTGTGTAAAAATACCTACATGTTTAATTATTCAGTCCATAGTTCATTTATACCGAGTTTTGAGTGAATCGAATCAAGTAAAAATTATTTTCCATACAACCCTTACCACCATATTTAACCCCCTCAGAGGTTAAAATTTCCAAATTTTAGCCTATTTAATCCTACTCTAGGTCCTAAACTATCTACCTACCTACCTACGAAATTTCATTTAAATCACTTAAGTAGTCACAAAGATTACCTAGGTACTTATAACGAACATTCACACAGACTTTCCCATTTATTATAATAGTAAGATTATTAAAAACAAAATAATTCACATTTTATTTCATGTAAAATATTTTTCGTGACATAAATATTATTTTCTACTTAACAATTCTGTACGCATCTGTACTACTTAAATTTCATTACAACGCCACCAAGTAAGGAAGGATAGCTTGTAGTATCGTACGGCCGCTTTTTAATGTTCATTCGAATTTGGTCTGGTTATCTACCAAAAATACTTCGAATGGTATTTTACCATTATTGTCTAAAGTATTGGGTATACAAAGATGATTTTTTGCATACGTATTCTTAAAATAGGGCTCAAATTATTGTAGAAGCATGTAATAAGCCAGCTCACAGGAAACTAGTGTTTTCGTATCCTAAGTAATTTCACTCAAAATAACCTCAAAAAAAAGACAAAATCGTTAATAACTCGTCTATTATAAGTAGTAGGCCGGTGAAACTTTACAGGATCGTGTGAATATATAATGGGTACCAGTCGGCACCAACGTGAAGTCGATGGTCTTGTTCATTCGAGAGCCAGAGCATTTTTCCGTTTTCTAGGAAAAACAATAATAGCTCCTGAACCATGCTACTCATGTTAATGAAAATTACGGCACAAATGGCACAAATTTACCGTATCTGTAGGAACAAAAAATTATGACTGTGCGTTCAGCCGTTTCCGAGATATAGAAATCACCAAAACGTTCGCCCAGCAAAAAACTAAATATCTCTAAAACCTTTAGGGGCACAAATTTTGCTTTTACGGCACATTTACACTAGTATTTAAGCTATCTTTTTGCATATTTAAAATACAGCTATACCCTTTTTTTAAAAAAAGTTTTGCTGGGCGAACGTTCGTGCAGCAAAATCAGATTTTCCTAAATAACTCTGCAGCCCTTGGGGGCACAAATTTAAAATTTTGGGCACATTTACACGACATAGGGCACAAATTATCTGCATCATTCGATTCTTGAAAAGACGATACTTTTTGCTGGGCGAACGCACACGTCCAAAATGGGCCCCAAAAATGCGGTAGTATTAAGCGACAAAAAAGTGCTCCGATCGTCACCAAACCCAGCTCAAACGACGCAGAAAAATTTGCTGATTCCAAATATGTATAAAAGTCTATATCGCCCAGAGTGTCGCTTAATACAATTAGCCCGGAACCCGTCGATATGTAACATTTCTATACCTACTTACAAACCTCATCGCAATTGGCGTCGCATTACAAGCATTACAGCTTATTGTTCTGGGACCTGTAGGTGCCTATTGAATCCATATAGCACTCACTGGTGGTTTTACACGTTTTTTGATATAGAAAACTGGTGGAAACAGGGGTGTTACCTGATTACATTCGAGAGGGTAGGGTAGCTACTACGTATCAAACTTGGAGCTGTAAAAAATAAATACTAGGTAGATACTCGTAGGTCAGTACCCTTTAAACTATAGATACTAGGTACCTATACAACATTATTATTAACCTCCGCTAAAGAAATATATCTAAGCACTAAGCATTTCTTTTTCATCATCACCATGATGGTCACCATGACCATTAGCCGTTCTACCTACCTAACCACTTATAGGCAAAAGTTATGTTAAGTTTAGGTAATCATTCCAAAGTGTCACGAAAATTTAGTACCTACTCAAGCACAGCACCTGTAAATTGTTTTAATTGCGTATATCAACATAATTGGTAGGTTTCTCTGTCTAGCTAAGTAAACCTGTTTACAGTCTAAACTCTGCAAGTCCATACAGTATGGTACCCTAATGAAGCATTCCTGCCGCGCCACAGGAGGTAAGGATTTATGGTCGCATGCTACTCGCTAAATTGCAAATGCCGAGATGCAGATGTGAGTTAGACTGGGGCGGGAATGCAGTTTGATAAGGCTTTGTTTGTTTGAATTGGAGTAATAGCTTATTTTGGTAGTATACCTACCTTTACCTACACTATTCACAATTTGATGAATTCAAACCAAGAAGCATGAACCTATGTTCATGCCAAGAAGCATTAAACTAAAATTGCTTGGCGTCTAGTTCCAGGAGTGATTGTGATCAATTTATTCTAGTTTTCCATGTTCTCAAATCGATAAAGTACCTAATAAGTGTAAATTGCACGGCACCTGCGTGTATTTTAGATTATGGGCAGTTTGATTACAATTTTTACATCAAAATTAGGTGGAATATAGGGTACTTTTAGGTAGGAAACGACATAGCTGTCAATAATCAAATGGTAGGTATATAAAGCTTCTTAGATCAAACCAAGTCGGTTCTATTAAATTTTGTATGAAAAACTTAGTAAAATTCTAAAATATTTTATACACCTATCTGAGTTTTGCCACAAGGTATTATTTACATTAGAACATTATTTCTCCTTCTATTATATTTATCATTTCAAATTAAAACTTTTATCCCTTTTCTTGAGAAGCTGATTTTATTAGCTACCTACCTACCAGAAATAAAATGTGCCAAGACATAGCGATTGTGAATTTCTGGGCTGTAATTAAAACAAAGCAAATGATTTTAATTATTCTGTATATTCATAAATAATATCTAGCTTTCATCAAACACAGTCTTTTTACCTTTGAAAGGTAATATACCTGACTGTTTCTTCTTAGCTTCCCAAGATGGATGCAATTTCTCTTCTTTAGGCTCAGCCGCTTTATTATTATTGAAACTCCTATTATTCCCTGAATTTCTGTCACTAAAGTTAGAATTCCTGTCATTAAATTTAGGATTTCTATCATTAAACTTCGAATCCCTATCATTAAATTTCGAATTCTTATCATTGAATTGGCCTCTTCTATCATTGCCACCAAATTTATTGAATTTTCCATTAAAGTCATTACCATTGTCAGAATTCCCAGATCTGAAGTTAGGTTTATTATTTCTAGGTCTAATAGGTGCACGCCCAAACATGGCTGCGCGTCTCTCTTGTCTATTCCCTTGTCTATGGATCTCTTTAACCTCATCAGGTTGTCTTGGTTCCGCCAATGTCATGTAGTTATCACCTGAAACCGTTTTAAAGAATGGATCTACAACTTTGTGCTCTATGTGACTGTCAGCAGTATCCTTTTTGAACTTCCTGTTAAGCATTTTCTCATTCAAGTTCTTATTTTTGTTATCCTTCACTTTTTTATCTGGTTTTTTCTTTGGTTTTAATGTTGACAGGACTTCTTCAATATCAATATTAGTTGTTGTTGCTGCAAGTGATAACTTTCGTTGCTTGGCAGATTCAAGAAATTTTGGTTTTTCAACCACCTTTTCTAGCAGTTCTTCAGTTTCATCATCTGATTCTTCCTTCTCAATCTCAGCATCATCATCAGACCCACCATCATCATTCTCCACTTCTCCATCACTAGATTCATCACTATCATTGACTACTTGACGTGTCACAGGCGCATCATCATCATCACTTATATCTAGACTACCTTCATTAGAGACATCATTCTCCTCAGCTTCTGCATCACTGTGTCTATCATCAGACTCATCATCACTTCCATCTTCACTGCCTATTTGTTTGCTATCAACACCCATTTCCACATCTTCAACATTCCAATCACCCTCAGAATTGACTACTTTTGCTCCTTTTCCTTTCTTCTTATTCTTCTGAGCATCCTTAGCTTCTTTTTTGAGCTTAAGCCGTTCCTGTCTTGACATTAGCAAGTCTTTTATGGGTATATCACCAAACTTATCCTTCATCATCTTGTATTTCTGCTGTAATGCCTTGTGTAATAATAATCTAGCACAGGCCTTATCATTGTCCACTATTGGTTTATTCAGATGGGTGTTCAGTTCTGCTTTATTAGTGATTATGAACCTTGCTAGGTCTCTAGGCTTTAGTTTCTGTAATGAAAATAATAGCTAATATAAATTACAATAAATTTTAACAAGAGTTACAAGTATTTACAAATTGTATCGTATAATTGACAAATTTTAAACAGTGGATCTATCTGCAAACTTTTTGCTAACAATTCAGAGGCTCAGGTACCTTTCCTTTACCCAAGCTTCCATCTGAAGCAACTGAGCTCCCTATTCATAAATTTAAACAATACTTAAAACAAAATCTTATTAAGAAAGCATTTTACTCGATAAATGATTACGTTAATGTTACTAATGCTTGGCCAGATGTTGCTCCATTCCACACCGACAATAGCATGTAAGAAATTGAATGTTGTGCTTAGCTACATATATGTATTTAAATAATTATTGACATGTACCTATCTAAATCATTTTAATCTTAGATTTAGATAGGCAAAAACAAACATTGTATTAGACATAAGTTATATATGAATGTACTAGTGGTTTCTTTTTCACTTCTTCCACTAGTGGACAAAAAATTGAAGTGAAGAGAAATCAATAACAACTTATTTCTTTTTTGTTATAATCATTAACTGTATGAAATTTGACTTGTCCTTATTTTGTAAGCCTAAAGAAATAAAGTTATTGAATCTGAATCTTTCAATGCTGATTCGAAGTGCCTCTTAGACGCTGACTGTATTGGCCTAACATTTGGCATTGATGATGCAGGTACTTCGCCAAATAATCTCCAACCAATATTTAAAGGAAAACAATAGCAAGCAATTTCCCAAAACAATATTTAAAAGTACCTTTATAATTAGAACCTCCTTAACAGCGGACTCAGCTTTCTTTTTATTTTTAACTTTCAAATTCTCAGGAGCTTTTTTCTCTGTTAGAGTTTTGGCTTTCCTTGTGAGCTTGTGTATTACTTGAATCTTAGCTTGGTTCACATTTCTCTTCAGCTGAATAACCTGGAATCAGAGCAAAAAGGTACACCTAAAATAGCTATAGTAAAATGATTTAGACATTATGGAGAATTAAGAGAGCATCACTCAAAAAACCATTGTGTTAACTGTTGTACATAAGGTGTATGAAAACATAATGTGTTTATGAAGTTCCTCATTAAGGATGAAACATTGGTGGTCTACCAAGCAAGGTATAATTTGTAGCTGGCTGTTCTCATTTAATAATAAACTTTTATCCATAAAATAACAGTTAGGTTATGGATTCCTGTCTGAGGTAGGCACTAAGTGTTTTGGAAGGTCATTTGAGTGGAAGAATGAAATTGAACATCCCTGATGTTTCTGATGGGCAGGTTTGTTAAAACAGGTTTTTATTTGCTCTAGAGTATTACTCTGACAGAAACATCAATGGAAATTGAGTTTCGGTACTCACCTCATTGTTAAAAGCTTGCTTTACAGCCCCAACTTCCATTTTAGTGATTGTTTTGATAGGTTTTTAGGTTAGGTTGGTTTCAGGAACCCACAATTTAATATAGTAGTGAAAACGGGACTTCAAACCTGACTGATTTTTGTAAAGAAGTCTTCGCTTACTTTTGTGAAAAGGATAACACGTGAAAAACATTTACACACACAAAAATGAGTAGGTACCTGGTACGTGGTACCACACGCAAAACGCATTATGAAAACAGCTGATGGTCAAGTTCTGAACAACTTCAACTTCTTGATTTATGGCGCCGCTTAATTTTGGCTACGATGACTGTATGCCAGCGTCTGTGTCGCATTGTTATACATAATATATAAACTTCGAAAACATCTATTATTTATTCATCATGTGTTTTAACTTCCTAGGTCTAATCGCACCCTTTGTTGTAGTAGTTTTCATCAAAAGGTGATATGTTTCCATCCTTTTTCCAACAAGATGATTCGTAACTCGATCTGAGTAATCGATTAAAAATCCAAAGACAACGAAGAGTAATCCCCAACACTAGAAATGTAATTGATCGATCGATGCAATGCATAAAAAAGTAGAAATATTCTCTTTGGTCGGAACTGTCAATCCGAAAAGTACGTAAATAAAATTTTACAAATAAATCCCACATTATCTGAGTAATCTATCACTTTCGTGCATTTTTTAACTGAAACTGTGAATTAATGGGATTGTGATAAAAGTGCAGTGTATTTATTTTGTGGTTCACGGTTTCTGTGATTGTGTTTTCAGCATGGCTCCTCGGTTCGAGATCGCAGTCGGTCTGCGAAAAGGCCACAAAACAACTAAGATTTCTGCTGGCAGGAAGGGAATTACTGACAAAGCCATCAAAATCCGGCCAGCAAGACTGAAGGGTGTAAGTTTCATTCATTTTTCAAGATGTTATTAGTTAGTTTGATACCTACTCACAATCAGACGGTTTTGGATAATGAACCAAAACATAACCTAACTAAGAAATTATCACTATGACATATTTCTCTTTGATAATTTCATGAAATTCCGGCCATCTATTGATTGTGCCTTGCATAAGACAAAATCTATCCGTATTTCTTTGTTATAAAAAACCTTGATAACTTCAGTAACTTTTATTTATCCTCTTTCAGACTCAAACTAAGCACACCAAGTTTGTCCGTGATCTGATCCGTGAGGTCGTTGGCCACGCTCAATATGAGAAGAGAGCTATGGAGTTGCTGAAGGTAATTTATTTGATATTTTATGATTTATAAATAATATATACCTGCCTGAAAAGATATGCTGCTGATTTGTTTACAAACAAAATGCAATCTGTGGCTCAGCGTTGTTGAGCCCTGATATAAGCTCGGAAGTATAAGCCCGTAAACAAGAATGCTTACTTACTCCTGTGGCTCAGCGACCCGAAGTGTGTCTTGGCCTCCGATAACAGAAGTTGCCATTTTTCTCTGTCATGCACAGTTTCCCGCCAGTCTTCTGCTTGTATCTTGCTAATTTGTTTATCTATTTACAAAACTATCTACCCTCTATTCCTAATCTGCTTACATAAACCATTCCTATTTCTTACTCTGTCTTCTTTTATTTAGATAACTCAGAGTTAGCAAAAACACTACTTAGCCACAGTTTTAAGTTAGCTTATTTAGATTATTTGGTTTTACTCCTTTGAACAGCTGATGCTAATATCTGAAAAATTTTATTTTCATACAAAGTCAGAATAAAGTCAAATTACCTATTTAATCTTTGTATGCTTAAAAGAGTAGTTTGTGCAAACCAGAAATTATATCTGCAACCCTATGTACCACAATCACAATGAATGGGTTCAGTGATTTTATTAAAGGAACCCTTTATTACAATTAAATAACCAAATTACAACTAGTTTTTACAATACAAACAATTGAGCTAACTGCAGGCTGTTGCAAACAAACTACACATAGCTGAACTGATCCATTTCAATATCAAGACCAATAAACACAGAAATAATATATTCCATTCTTGTATTTAACTTTTGCTATAGTATAATGTAACATTAGCTTGATAAGTTTATTTATGGAACCCCTAGGAAGGTGGTACCTACGATACAGGTTTTTCCTGGTGTGTGTGAAAACCAAGTCCTAATTTTTTTTTAAATATACTTTTTATTATTCCAGGTGTCTAAGGACAAGCGCGCACTCAAATTCCTGAAGAGGCGTCTCGGCACACACATCCGCGCCAAGAGGAAGCGTGAAGAGCTCGGAAATGTTCTGGTACAGATGAGGAAGGCAGCGGCCCATGCCCATCACTAAGTCTAATAAATAAGCTTACAAAAATTTGCCTTTTATTTAGAGACCGAAAGTAGTAGGTTTACCTTCATAAGGCAATGTTCAAATAATAAATAAATGTTGGACAATCCACACAGCATCACCTAGCCCCAAGCTAAGCAGAGCTTGTGTTATGGGTACTAGATGACTGATATAAATCATACAATAGATTAATATTTTTTATTTTTATATATGTAGAAAACGTCCAAAACACCCTGAAATCCGCAGATAGTACAAATATTGGTCCCAAGGCGGGAATCGAACCCGCAACCTCCTGCGTCCCAGGTGAAATTCCACACCCGCGCCACAGAGGTTGTCAAAATCCAGTATCCCAGAAGAGCTACTGTAGCTCTTCTGTTAGAGGACCTATCTGATATGATCCCTCTTTAATTAAAAAGTGCTGGTCATCTATACTAATATTATAAAGAGGAAAGATTTGATTGTTTGTATGTTTGTTTGTTTGTTTGAATTGAATAGGCTCCGAAACTACTGGACCGAGTTAAAAAATTCTTTCACCATTATAATCCTTAATTTTCCGTGATGAACATAGGCTATATAATATTTTCAAAAAAGTTAGGGATCCGCATGAAAAAATCAATAATTGAACCGTGGGCTGTATATTCAACCTCTTTTTCTATTATGGCGCGTCAGAATAGAAAAAGAGGTTTTATAGCGCACGGTGCTTGCTTTTTCTTTACGGCCAGTGTCAGTTTTGGAATGTCGAGTCAATGTCAAAAACCCCAATGCTGTTAAAAAAAGTAAAGATCCGTATGACAACTGTGAAACCCATCGTTTTAGTGTGTATAATTTCTGAAAGTTTTGTTTAATACCCGTGCGAAGCCGGGGCGGGCCGCTAGTCATTAATAACCTAACTGTCTAGGTTAAGTCATGCAACCTATCATTTTTTTTTTTCTGTGCACATAGTATCAATAATAGAGAGAAAATTCCTGTTTGGTGTTAGTGATCTTTCTGGATCTTCTGATGAGAATCTACGAGTAGGTACGTTGCGACGCCAATTGAACATCCATAGCCGCAATTTGCCCAATAACCTGCCGCTCGATTTCCTCTTCATTATCATCTGATGACATACCCTCAAATTGGAAGTCACAATCAGAGTCGTTTTCTAAAAGCTGCTCTTCAATATCACTATCAGTAAAGTCATAAATTGGCGCCATTTTCGTTCGTTTACGCCGCGAGGGCCCCGGTTGATCGCTCATATCATAATTGAACGCTAATGTCATCAAAATAAAACTCAATTTTCAAAAACCAACACTTTCACAACAATTTTGAAAAATTCGAGCGCCGACCTATAGGTAAACGTGTTGCCAAGCGCGGTGCCGGGCGAGTAGTAAAGCATACAAACTGAGCGGCGCTACCCCGCGAATATGCGGGGTCGGCACTGAAGTTGTTAAAACACAAACTAGGTCACATTCCAGAAAAATCAACAGCACTCATTATAAAACTAAACATTGCTTTTGTCTGCTGTGTACTCTTCAGAATTAAATAATATCTTATATGAGAGATAGAGCAAATGACGTAGGTAGATACCCTTACCCTACCCGTACCACGTAGTTAGGATAACTACTAACAGGGGGTATAAAAGGTCGGGGTTAGGCTATCACATTGCGTCATCGATTCAGTCTTCTACAAAGACAGCTAGTCAAAATAGCAAGGTTCCTTCCTACCTACCAAGTACCACCTATTCACCCATCATGAAAAGAGCCATCAGTACTAAGTAAACCATAAAAACCGTATTAATAAATAAGTGCCATAGGTACCTTATTTAATCAATATAATATATACATTATATATAATATAATTTAATTATGCAAGCGTCGTAGATCTGTTTTTGTGTTCTAAATTAGAATGTTACGTGTTTGTATGTAAAGAAGAATTTACAATTAAATAACCACTTTTGTAAAAAAAACTCTGGAACCTCTAGGTAGCACAATGACTTATCCATATCAATACCATTCTGAAATAAACTTTTTATTTGGTCATATGTCTGTAAATTTTATGTAGGTAGCGGGCACCGCACCGCGGCGCGCTGTTGTTAATTTCATGGTTTCAAACGTAAAAAAAAAATTGATATAAAATTAATTTTAGGTATTTGGAACATCTAAAACTTCATTTATAATTAAAATTTGATTTAAATGAAAGATTAGGTACTTATGCGTTTTAGTTCAGTTTAGAAGGCCCCGATAATACCTACTAAAAAAAACCTAAATATTTTTTATTATCGTAATCTTCACGTGCCAGTGGGTCTGGTGGGTACAACATAGTGGGATTAAGTTATGACAATGAATCTACACCGAGCCAAATACGGTTTGTATTTAATCTGTTGACAAGTGGCATACAATGTCCGTCATAATAGCAGCCCCGCCCACAAACAATTTTCATCATTGACCTATCGGTCCCCGGGTGCCCTGGGTCAAGTAGACTCGATAGCAAACTTTATGATGTAAGGCAAAACGAAGTTGGTAGATACCTAAATAAATAAATAATGCTAGACAATCCTTACAGCATCGTCTAGTCTAGAGCTTGTGTTATGGGTAGAATATAGAATATGGCTTAGAATATTTTCAAAAAATTGGGTTCCGTATTAATAATATTTTTATTGTGTCTTAAATACTCGTGCGAAGCCGGGGCGGACCGCTAGTTAACGATAAAGGTACTGATATAGGTAGGTAAGTATACCTACATAATAATATTTTTTACATCCTAAATAAATATTTGCTGACCGTAAATACATTTGTCTCGAGGCTGGAATCGGAACCGCAACCGCATGCCTCGCAGGCGGACGATCACCCACCGCGCCATAAACAAATATGAAACTTTTATAGACCGGTTAAACTACATAATTAGCAGTATAATAGTAATCTACCTAATACAATATTAGTAAGGTTTAATCCTACACCATAGATGGTACCTACCTATAATAGGTAGGTACCATACCAACCTACATAATTAAATTACCTACTAAGAAATAAGGAGATAACGCTCGCCTAGTAACAGATGATGCCTGACCTGACCATCCTATAACGAAACCCCTAGTACTTATAAAGAAGAGAAAAAATATACAAGCCACTAAGTAGATTTTCATGTCTAGGGAGTAGGTAGAAGTCTTATCATCATCAGCCTACGTTAGTCCACTATTTTACAGGCTGAACATTGAGCACTAGACGGTGGCGCTCATATGGGAGGCCATATTATTATGATCATGTAGCAACAAAGGAGTGGAATATACAAATGCTCTGCTTCTGCTAGATCTCGGCACAATTGTTGATTGATACCGGTTTTAAGCGGCCGCGTAGCTCGCAACGTCAAATGGAACAAAAACTAATTGAATTCTGCCTATATGGTAAGTAGTTAGGCAAAATAAATATACCATCATCAAAATGACCTTGTAACTTATACGTACCTCTATATGTATAGTACAAGTACTTAATAGTAACCAGTGACGTAATAAAGTTGTTGTTTAACTAGGAAAGATAACAAAAGCTTATGAAATATTGTTTTATTGTTACATAATAGGTTCACATACCAAATATACAGATTTAGTTTATAAATTTAGAAAATTCCTTAGGATACAATTTTATCAAGAAAAACATCAGCTTTAGTAAGTAATAAATTTACAGTTTATAAGATTTTATAGACAAATCTTAATATGTTTTTACCGTGAATATTCATGAACAAATGCTGGTTTATATCAAGGCAGGTATGGATTGTATAGAAGATCAATGTTACAATATTTGTAATTCATTGCAACAACTTAAAAACTAGATTGAAATAAAGATCAAAAACTAATCTAATGTCACTATTCTAGGGAATAGCATACTAATCCTGTCTTTTAAAACGACAACTAAATAATAAACTTAATCAGTAACAATAACAATGTTTGCCTATTTCTATTTCGCAAATGGAAGATCAAATACAACATTGTGTTATTTACGAGATTTAAATACAATAACATGTTCTGTTTTCGGCATTATCACTCGACTTATATTTATCAATGACAGAGTTTACTCTTAATTTTAAAATATCACTAAGGTTTAAAAGCTTTTTTGCAAACTTGCAAGGACACTGCCATTTAGGTCAGTGACCATGTTAATCAAGAAATAATCAGTGACAAAGTTACAACTCTACTTCAAGCAGAAATAAAGTTTATTCTAGCCTAAGTTATTATCAAAGTAAATGAAACCTAGTATGGAACATTAGAGAATAGGTACGAGACTGATTCCCCATTGTGGGTACGTCTGACAGCCTCTGCCAACATCATCGAGACATCAATACACTGGATCTTAGGGCAGTCCTGCATATGCCTTTCCTGAGGAATTGTGTTTGTTACCACCACAGCTTCTAAGCATGCATTGTTGATCCGTGAAATTGCTGGTCCAGAGAAAATGCCATGAGTAAGGATTCCATAAACCTTTGTGGCACCTGCCTCAATGAGCTTTTCAGCTGCATGACAAATAGTTCCGCAGGTATCAGCCATATCATCCACCAGGATAGCTGTTCTGTCTGTTACATCTCCTACAAGAACCATGGATGCTACTTCATTAGCCTTCTTTCTCTCTTTATGGATCAAAGCAAACTCAACATTCAATCTATCAGCGATAGACGTCACTCTCTTTGCTCCTCCAGCATCAGGTGACACTACAATACTGGTTTTCCAATCAGGTATGTTCTCTTTAATCCACTTCAAGACTGCAGGTTCAGCAAAGAGGTTATCTACAGGAATGTCAAAGAATCCTTGGATTTGGGATGCATGGAGGTCCATTGTGATGATGTGATCAGCGCCAGACACGGATAAGATGTTGGCGACGAGCTTAGCGGTGATCGGAGCGCGGGATTTGTCTTTCTTGTCCTGCCGGGCGTAGGGAAAACAAGGGATTACCGCTGTGACGCGGGACGCCGATGCAATTTTACAAGCATTTATCATAATCAAAAGCTCCATCAAATTGTCATTTATCTCTCCGCTGCCGCTTTGAACGATGTAAACATCTTCCCCGCGCACCGATTCTCCGATTTCAACGCACGTTTCCATGTTACTAAACTTCTTGGTTACTACTTTTCCGAGGTCGATACCCAAACGGTCTACGATCTTTTGTGCTAGATCAGGGTGCGAGCTTCCGCTGAAAACTTTGATGTTCGGCATTCTGGTAGTTAGGGGTAGGGCTTGGTGATCTAATTTGTTCACTACTTCTTCAAGGGTTACTGTTGATTTCATCGACACTTGGTCCAATCGACCTCACGACTGTTATTTGCGTTATGAACTCTGATAACGCTGAGATGAACTATATAAGTAGTTAACTATTGATAAGACACTGGGGGCAAACGTGGGGATTTGCCGCCGCGCAGTAAATAGGCACCGCACCGCACTTTGCTTCGTAGCAGGTTCATTCACGCGCTCGCTTCGCCGTTTCTTTCATTGCACGTTTTTAGATTTTTTGCTAAAATTGATTGGATGATATGTCAATAATGTCAAAATTGACAGAGTTTGTTCGTTTCAAAGTTGAAGTTGAGTGTGCCTACGCGTAGGCGGCGTAGTGGAACCCAAAGAAGTAGAAGAGCATCTAAGAGCATTGCTATGGTGGAACATGTGGAACCAACTCATTCTATATAGCTTTCCGTCTTTCTGCCTGTCAACCTGTGTTTCTCAGGAATATGTACCGACTGTATCGAGTTGAAAATCAGTTACTAAAGTTAGAACCTACATAATTTGGCAAGAAAAAAGGTTTCATTAAATGAAACTCTTATATTACATGCACATTGCACAAGTTAAAACTTTAAAAAACCGCTTTGGGCAAAATTGTTTCGACTGTGTCGAGATGAAAATCAGTTATTATATAAGTCTAAGTACTTAGACCTAAAGAAATAAATTGCTTAAAAAAAAACTTTTGTTACTATGTATAGAATTATGTTAAATTATCTTATCTTTTACATTAATTGTAGGTACAAAGATCGGTACCGGGAAGGTAATAATATATGTACAGAGACGAAGAGGTTGCGGGTTCGATTCCCGTTTTGAGATAAATGTTTGTACGGTCTACAAATACGTATGCTGGGTATTTTCTATGTGTAATATAATATAAAATCAACCTGTTGAATGTATCTACGTATCAGTCACCAGACCCGAATTTTGACTCTATCTCTCTCTCTATCTAACATTTATTTTTGTTGAATGAAACAAATTAATCGAACATGGCATGAAGGTTTTGCACGTTTATAAGTCGAATTTATCACATCTGTGCGTGTCGGCGGCGGCCGACTCGATTATCAGCTAATCACAGCTGCTAAACATCACTATTCTATTGACAACCGACCTAGCGAAGATCTCGCGAAGATGGCAAGTTTTATTTTACTTTCGTCAGTCAACCAACATGTCATGTCATCAGTGTGGCGAACGTAGGCGATTTATCGCCATTTAGGCTACCTAGGACTAGAATCGGCGATGAAAAAATCTGAAAGGCGACTGGTCGCCTATTAGGCTACTTCAGGACACAATTTAAATTAGTCGAATCGCAAATGAACTGCTTTTAATATAAATCATAGGCACCTTAGGGTCTGTATTTATGCGATATTAATAAATGATGGCCACACTATTCGTGTATGTTGGTTGTTTCCGGGCGGGGAATACCGAGAAATTGTTTTAGAAATTATGAAACCGAATTTAGGAGGCAATGAAGTGCAATGTTACTATATTACTATTCATGACTACCGCAATTATCTATCTTATACTGACTAAACAGTAAACAGCGGGAAAATGTTTTGTCACTTTCGTTTCGTTCGCTTTTTAACTTCTATGTCGTAAGTCCTCCCAATGATATTATAAATTTTTGGGTAGGTACAGGTGATGAAAATGCAGAAAGCTGGTGGGAATTTCATGTTCAAAGACATAACGGAGTTCTCCTTACGCTGTCTTTCATTAACTTTGACTAATGCCGTCGTAGAAAGAATTTTTAGCGTTATGGGTAGGTACGGTGAAAACAAAATTAAGGAACAGAATGCAACTACCCATGCTGATCGCTATTCTGAGAATTCGAACAAATATGAATGTCAGAAGTATTTGCTGTAACAGCTTCCAAGCAAATAATCACATTATCAGTTTACATGCTGGCAGAAAAATGTACGCCGCCTCCAACACCAGAAGTCTTAGCGAACCTTGCGCCGCCAGTATCAACTACCACAAATGACGGTGACGGCGAAAGTCTTGTTGGTGCCTTAATGTTGCTGGCAGACGAACCAGAATCTCTTTAAAAGTAGATAAGTATGTATAAATAAAGTTTAAATTAAAATACAAATGTTTTTTTTCCGGCTCCTTTTTAGGCTACAGAATTTGAAATTCGGCTACATTAGGCTACTTTATGCTGTGAAAAATGGCGATATCAGCCCCCGCGTCGATTCGATGGCAACACTGCATGTCATTCGATTTTGAAGGATCGAACCCGACCACAACATTAAAAAATAAAAAAAATCATATTATTTGTTGAATTGATGTTTATTGTGTTTTTAATACATCAAATCTTTAAACATTAGTTTGTTTTGAAATGGCTGAAAACCAAGAAGCATACACCTCGTTTAGTACGAGCAAAATAAAAGTGCTTCGATGCATGGAATGGCTCCAAAAACAGAACAGTCAAGAAGTGAAGAAGTCGTTGCGAAACAAAAATGACATCCAATTTATTATTCAAACGAATGCTGATCGTAAGAATTTCTTGCTAGCTGCAGCTGATGATGATACTAGCGTTCCGCCCGGTGTAGGAGAATTTTTAGAAGAACCGAAGGCTGTGGTAAGACAAATGCGCGGGAAATCACTTTTTCAACACACCATTGCACAATGGTCTCTGATTTAATAAAATGCATAGCAAAACCAAAGACGAACCACTTAAAAGAGCTATGATATATACTTTGATTAATATATACACCTTGCTCAGCATTTACCTAGACTCTACTTAAACAAGTTTATACAAAGTTCTATCATGGTGTAGCTAATGAGAGTGTAACAAAGAGGAATGTTAATAGATAAATGATTTTAACAAAAGGTTTGTTTCAGCCTTTGTACCGGCTGCGAAAAGAACAGCTGAGTATGGAATGTGAATGGCAGGGGTGCGGCATAGTTTACAGTGATTACGAAGAATTCCTCAAACATGTCAAGGAGCATTTCAAAGACCTGCCAGTTATGAAGAAAGACGAAGATACATGTAAGTATCAATTCTTTTCCTCAATCTTAGTTATCCATCAGGCAGATGGAGTTCTTAAAAGTGCTTAAGACTGCTCTCATCCTTTTCACCTCTGTGTCACCAATAGCATACAATAAACAATAAATAAATATTGCTGGATAAAGCATAATCTAGCTCCAAGCTAAGCAGAGCTTGTGTTATGATAAGTACTAAAGTACATTAAGTACATTAGTGAATACTGAATGTACCTCAGAAGGGGTAAAACCTTTACTAACAAAGAAAATAACCATTATAACCATATTTGGTTATAATGGTTATTTTCTTTTTTTACAATTGTAACAGTTGAGGACTGTTCCAAATAATCTACAGGATTATTATGGCTTAAAGATATAATTGCTATAATATAATAATGGTATATACAAGCCTAAAAGATGTGAAAAGACAAATTAGCTAAGCTATATGTCATTTGAATCACCAAAAACTTGTTTTAAATTTTGTCCTGAAATAAAATCTCAGATCAAAGCAAAAAGAGCATGATAAATAATGTTGAAAAAAGCTACAGAGTATTATCTAATCTTGCCAATACAAGAAAGTACTAAGTATTGATTTGATTTTATCATGATTCAACATGCCTTTCCCACTTTATTTGATGTACTGTAACATCTACAGGACATTATTAATACAGTTTTTAGACGAACACTAATTTCCTTAAAACTTTCAGCTGACTACATCTGCCTTTGGGATGTCTGTGGACACAGAACAACAGATTTCCAAGAAATGGCCCGTCATATAAACTACCATGCTTACCATGCCAAGTTGCTTGCTATAGGATATAATGGGAGGTCTACATTGAAGCTCCAACCTTGTCATAAAGACTCCACGAAGAGGAATATACTGAAAAGCTTGTCATGCCCTCATCAATGTATGTGGATTGAGTGCAATCAAACATATAATTCTGTACAGGTTGGTATTTATTTATTTAATAATAACTGAAATAAATAAATAATGCAGGACAATCCACACAGCATCATCTAGCCCCAAGCTAAGCAGAGCTAAGTAATAACGTATTTAAAGAACAGTTCACATTTTAATCTTCTAGCATCTTAAAACCTGAAATAAAGGTTTATCTAGACACTAGGGTTCTCTTATTACTAATTAGGTAAAAAATGTGATGGTGTTTTCTGTTTTGAAGAGTTATTGAAATAACTGTCATCTGATTTTAATCTTGTTATCATCATAGAATGATAACGATAGCATCATAATTCTAAGCTCAATTTGATTTTGTGTCCTTGATATTAAGACTGTATTTTATAACTAGCATAGCAATGGGGCTTAACAGGTTGAAATGAAAACACGTCAACTATTTTTGTTGTATATGATACCTTAACAGTTTGAATACACACAACGCACACGCCGAACTAAAAGCCTACTTCAGGTCGCCACTGAAACTGGAAAAAAAAGTTTTGTGTTGTGTTATGTTAAAAATGTATACAGCAGATGATATTTCCCTATACGTTTATCTTTCAGGAATTCTTCAATCACGTAAAACTGCACATAATCTACTCCGAAAAGTTTGTCTGCTCTTGGGCCGGTTGCGGGTCCAGTTTCTCCCGTCGCGTGTTCCTGACGACTCACGTCCGGGGTCACACGGGAGAGAGACTGATAGCGTGCTACCACTGCGGACAGCACTTCGCTAATAATAGGAAGCTGTTGGACCATTTGAGGAGACAGGTGAGCTATAGCTTAGAAATAGCGAACCTAAGTATGTTTTCTCGAATAAGAGAAATCACTGTTTTTCTATTTATTTGGTCAGCGAAGCGTGACTTGGCCTCCGATAGTTCGCCATAGTGATGCTCATACGGCTATGTATATGTCTTAGTAAAGAAGTTACCATTTTGTTGTCACTATTAGCGAACATAAGTATGTCTTGGTCACGAATAAGAGAAATCACTGTATTCCTATTTTTTTGGTCAGCGAAGCGTGACTTGACCTCCGATAATTCGTCTTAGTAATCCTCAAATGGCTTAGAAACACTGTGTGTATCTAAAAGAAGGCACCATTTCATTGTCACTATTCCGTGCTAAGAGAAAACTCTATTTTGAATAGAATCGAATATTTTTTATTTGCAACTCACATAAAAACATGCTTAAACATGGTACTTCGCTCAGAGCAACCTGAATTATGACTTGGCTCAGATACGAAAAGTTTCCATATTCTAGTAGCAACTCGAACTGATTTGCCTGCCATTTTTTACTCAGCTCAGCCACCTAAAGTAGTTATGTATGTCAAGTTTATCTTATAGCTCAGCACTCTTGAGTCTTTGCCTTTATCCAACACTTGCGGTCCGCCCCGGCTTCGAACGTGTATTTAACAAAAAATTAAATTGTCATGCGGAACCCTAATTTTTTTTTAAAAATTCTATTGCCTATGTTCATCGCGGAAAATTTAGGATTCTAATGGTGAAAGAATTTTTCAAATCTGATCAGTAGTTTCGGAACCTATTCAATTCAAACAAACAAACAATCAAATCTTTCCTCTTAATAATATTAGTATAGATATGACAGTATTGGTGCAGCCCTTCAATTCCTTCCATAAACCACAACCTATTACTCTAAAATGTGTTTCCTATTTCAGAACGTCCCACCAAACTCCCGCTTCACATGCAACATGTGCGGAATCAAGTGCGCTTCCCAATACCTATTAGACGAGCACGAACGCGGCCACGTGTCTATGTACGCGTGCGCGCTCTGCGATATGACAGCGGCGACTCCCGCGGCTTTGGCTATACACGTGCGCTACCGGCATCTTGAGCCCGACGGGGCGAGGCTGCATGCCTGCAACCAATGTCATTATAAGTGAGCACTTTATAGTTATGCGTGAGCGCTTTATAGTTATTAGTGAGCATTTTATAGTTATAAGTGAGCATTTTGTAGTTATAAGTGAGCACTTTATAGTTACGTGAGTGAGCGCTTTATAGTTATAAGTGAGCATTTTATAGTTATAAGTGAGCACGAGCAATTTATAGTTATAAGTGAGCACTAACGCAGCCAAATGTCTATGTCTTTGGCCATGGAATACTGCTGAATGCACACCACACACCAACTTTTCTACTATACATTTTTTTTATTATCACTGTAGCTAAAGCTGCGGTTTCGATGATGTTGAAGTAAAATAATTGTTCTGTTAGATTTATCATAGAAAATCAAAAACTACGAGTAACTTGATTTTAATGAACTTTGTAACAAAGTGTGGTAATAAAAAAATTCTTTATTTCGGAATTCATAGGGAACAGATACTATACAACATACAGTTACATAACGGGAACAGTTACATAAAATTTGTTCACAATATATTAAATAGTCAATTCAATTTACAGAAAATAATAATCATGGTCTTTCCACAAAAGCAGACTTGCTGTAGGCCAAGCACGGCGATTGTTCTCTAGGGTAGAATAGACAATAATGACGTCGCATCGCCATACATTGCGTACATTATTGATGTTGAAGAAAAAAATTTGAAATAATTTACGCATTCGATGACAAAGTGACGTATTTTTTGTCTATTCTACCTTAGACAAGAAAGCCCGTGCTTGCCCTACTGGACTGCTGTTGAGAAAAGTTATGCTGACGGCGTAATGTTCCTCAACTAAGAATCGAACGAACGAATCACTAATCAGAAAGAAACCTAGCTTTAACGCATCCCCTAATAAGTCATGGTTACAATATTAATAATTTCATAACAATTTCTATATCATTTCCGAGAGCTGTAACGAAATGGGATCTCCGCAAGCATCTGAAAACGCACGAGCGTAAACGCAAACGGGAAAACAGAAGCGATGCGGAAAACTCTGAGGAATCTGAAATGGGGGTGAAAAAGGAAAAGGTGCGGAAGCAATACGCCTGTCACATATGTCCTAAGAACTTGAAGAAGGTGTATTCTAGAGGGGCGGAGTTGACGATACATTTGGTGAAAAAACATGGTGCGGTTTGGCCGTTTGGATATAGTCGATTTAGGTAAGTTTTCGGTTTTTTACTTTATTTCTATAAGGCTTACAAGATAAGCACTTAGATAAGTAGACTATTTACCTACATAGAGTAAATTATTTTAATTTTAAAAAATAAATGAGTGCTGATAAAGATAATTCTTTTCATCAGCATTCGTATATAAACCTTTTTCTGTTTCAATTGTAAATAGGTACTGGAAATTATAAAAATTGTGAAATGTGGTTCTGTTATTGAATTGTTAATAATGGTTGTGTACACTTTATTTCTTGTTTTATAGTAATGTACTTACTAAACCTTATAATAATAGTTAATGGTCTTTTAACTTCTAACAGTTGCTTAGTAGTTGCTTCTGCTATTATCATAAATCACTCTGATTTATGATAATAGCAGAAGACGAACTGAGAAAAAGGAATGCTTTAATTTAGCAAACCATTTATTTATTAAGGTTAATAGTTGTAAATTTGACTTAGCTTATTTATATAGGCACATATTTTATTGATTTCTGAAGCTGCCCTAACTTTGAAAGGTTCCCTTAGTCACGGGTTCGATTCTTACGTCTGTGCTCAATCCGTTTATCTCTTTTACAGGTACCAAAAATGCGAAGATGGCATGTACCGACTAACAACAACGAGATATGAATATCTAGAAGTTTCCAAAAAGATTGTAGACGGTGGACCGAAAAAGACCCTTGCGTCTACTGAATTAGACTTCACTTTAGAAAAAACAGGTGAGGCAACGTTCACAACACCGACTAAGTACGAAATTGTACTAAAGGGATCCTCATTTAGTGGTACACCAAACGTGAAAAACGAAATTGAGCTTAGACCTCAGCATAGTAACGTCGAAATTACTATGTGCGATTTGGATGAAAAAGGTAATATTATTAAATCGGAGATTTTACAGTCTGATGTAGTTTTTACTTAGTTTGATAGAACTTATTTATTTTTATGTAGTATTTTACTATTTTATCAATCAAGGTAGAATGGGACTATTGCTCTATAATTTTCCTTTTTTTTTTGTTTTCTATGTACGAGTAGAAATTATCTAGTAAGCAGACAAGAAGTTTTGCATCCATGGTTAGTTATTTTCTGTAACCCATGCAAAAAAAAAAAAAACTCTGAATCAATCGTTGTTTCGGAGTTTATTACAAAATTTAACAAAATGTTTGTAGAAAATGGATTACATTTTGCGCAAAACTTATTATCTGCTGTCTAATACTAGTAAAAATTTGAAAAATTGGAAATAACAATGTTCCGCGCGACTGGTTCCGTTCCACCTTTATTATTTTACAATTATTTTACTGATGTCTGATAAAATTTATAGCCATTATGTATATTTTAGAATTGTCATGTTTAATTTTCATGAGTATAAATAATCCCTGTTTATATATTTAAGTTATGATCTATATTTCCTATTCCTATAAGCTTTACATCGTAGGTCCGGGACTTATTTAACAAGGTTTGTAGTAATTTCAGTAAAAAAACGGTTTAATAATTAAAAAGCCATTTATTTCAATAAAAACATAAAAAAGCACCAACTAATTTCACAGCCACGGAAAATCTTTAATTCTATTTGTAAACTATAAAACAAACTCTGAATCAATTGTCGTTTTGGAGTTTATGAAAAGTAAGAGATTGCTCATTTAGGGGAGGCCTATGTCCAGCAGTGGACTATCATAGGCTGGTGATGATGAAGAGATTGATTACGGGAGAATTTCTCATACAAAGCATATTTTCACCATGATCTGCTATTATTTGTATTAGAATAGTATCTATATCGGTTCCTACAAGAATTTTTTTCAAAACACTTCACAGAATTGAAATTCACACAAAACACGTTTTCTTATTATTTGTGTAGATAGACAATTATTTTCAAAAAAGCTTGCTGTAGGAACCTAGATAAATACTATTCTAATACAATACATGGTGAAAATATGTTCAAATTACAAATCATTATGGTATTACGTTTGTATGGGAAATTTATCCGTGTCCGGAGCCTTAAATCAACATAACGGCGATCGACTACAAAACGAATATTGAATGATAGTAGGTTTTAACATGTGATGTGTATTATGTACTGCTGTCTATTAATCCTAAAAAGTAGAAAATTCAGAAATAAAAATAATCTGCGCGACTGGTACCTTCCTAATAATTTTACAATTTATTTTATTGTATTTCATAAGTTTATGCAATTTTTTTTTAAATATTTCATAATAATTTTAACTATTTTTACAATTATTTTACTATGTCTGTGTACAATGTCTTTTAAAATTTATAGACACCTGTATTGTATATTTTAGAATTAAATATATGTAGGTACTATTTTAGGATTAAACAATGTTTAATTGTCCGAGTTATACGAAATCCCTATTTGTATTTTTAAGTAATATGATCTGTAAGTACCTAATAGGTCATATCGTAGGCCCGCGGCCTATTTTACAAGGTTTTAATTAACTTATGTAAATAAACGCTTTAATAATAAAATAATCATTTTATTTTTCCTTATTTATTTAAATAAATCATTTCATTTTTGTTCACTACAATTTTTTGCTCACTAGTGAAAGAAGTGCAAAAGAAACCACTAACTAGTAAATTCTTAAATACCTCACTTGTGTCTAATAATGGTTTGCCTATCTAAATCTAAGTCTAATGCGATTTAGATACATGTCAATATCATCCATCCATTGATGGTATAGCAAGCTTTCAGGATGGGCTTTAGTTCTTTTCTATGATGGATAAACCAGCCTGTTCAACTAAGCTGGACTCATATTTGAAGAAACCAGTAGCTAGTATTATGTTATCTGTGCCAGTATGTATTTTCCCACATCTCATAGAAACTTTTTAAAGCTTCTAACCAACCGATCCGCCTCCCTAAAGCCAGATTCCACTGCGCCATGCACCGCGTTATGTCGGTGGTGGCTCGTGGCTTCACCCGCGAAGCAAACTACGGGAAACTCTTCCATGTGGTACAGAGGTTCGCTCAACAAAATGGCGCCGTGCCCGCCATTTTGTTCTGTTGCTACACTGCGGTAAGAGTAAGTTCCTCGGGTGAGCGGGTTTGATGCCCATTGTGATCTGAAAAAATGTTTTAGTTATAATTTTATAAGTCAGTGATTGCTGATTAATTTAAATTAAACCTTGCTGGTTGTCTATCAGAAGTAACATGAATTAGTTAGACTTTTTATATATAGGTGACTAACTTTGCTTATAGTGAGGTGGTGTATATTAAGAGTTACTAAGGAAATGGCTGCCTTCGTTCTACCACATCACTTCTCACTAAGTAGGTAGGTACAGTGCGCGTCAGAATTAAGTAGGTACCCCCCTTGTATACATACAAACTATTTTCGACCACTTCTAATTCCCTTGTAAATAGTCACAATTTTTCAGATGCAAAAATTTATCACGCCGCCGCTCAGGATCGAACTGCCCTTCCATAATACTCAAAGTCTGAAATTCCCAACATTAAACAATATTGTGTCCCACATACATTGAGATAAGGGGGGTAGGTACTTATATGTGACGCGCACTGTACAAGTGTACATAGTATAAAACAGATTCAAAGTCGCTTCCCGCTGTCTGTCCCAAAATGTATGCTTAGGTAGATCTATAACACTGCGCAACGGAATTATATGTGGTTTTTCTATTAGATAGTATGTGATTCGAGAGGAGGGGTTTTGTATCGGCATTGCACCGTTCGCTAGTATAATATAATACGCCTCCACTAATTAAACGACATTAAAAAAGAAAGGAAAAAGGATTTCTAACCTCAGAACAGAATATATATATAACAGAACTAGCGGCCCGCCCCGGCTTCGCACGGGTATTAAACAAAAATTTCAGAAATTATACACACTAAAACGATGGGTTTCAAATTTTCATACGGATCTTTACTTTTTTTTAACAGCATTGAGGTTTTTGACATTGACTCGACATTCCAAAACACACTGGCCGTAGAGAAAAATCAAGCACCGTGCGCTATACAACCTCTTTTTCTATTCTGACGCGCCATAATAGAAAAAGAGGTTGAATATACAGCCCACGGTTCAATTATTGAATTTTTCATGCGGATCCCTAACTTTTTTGAAAATATTATATAGCCTATGTTCATCACGGAAAATTAAGGATTCTAATGGTGAAAGAATTTTTTAACTCGGTCCAGTAGTTTCGGAGCCTATTCAATTCAAACAAACAAACAAACAAACAAACAAACAAACAAACAAACAAACATACAAACAAACAAACAATCAAATCTTTCCTCTTTATAATATTAGTATAGATATACCTTTGTATTACCTTCAACTCTTACCTTATAATAGTTTTGATAGGTGTAACATCGAAATTCTTCCTCAAAACTGTATTCAGCAACTTATTCACCCCAGCATGTACCCCCGCTAAACTGACTTTCTCCATTTCCTTAGCACCGTTCCCGTATATCCAAGCCAGCAACACATTAGGCTGGGTCGCCACTGTATCTAGTCCATAAATCTCTGTTATCCACTTGTCCTCTGTGAACTTGGCTTTATCTTCTTCCCGCCATAGTATGGTGAATTTACAAGGGGTTTTAGGCCACCAGGGTTCTGTGAATTCGATGTAGATTTTGTCAAGAACTGCTAGTTCGAGCGATTCGATCGTGGATATTTTGTTGGCTGGGGGGGGCGGGTTGAAAAGTTGGCTGTGACTGGAAATAAATCAAATAAATACATTTCAGTGGGTATAATGATGGTTGTCAATTCTGTATTTTTGTGTTGCACATAAACGGATGAAAAATTTGGTGGTTTTTTGTATGGCTCTTTCTTAGATACCTTAGAATAAAATGTTTCAAATGTAGAGCTGGTTCTAAGTAAAATTTGGACTGGGGTTTTAGAAAAAAAAAATTTTTAGCCATCATCAACGGCAGCTGCTTTATTTATTTTATACAGCTCCTAACGCAATAGCTAGCCAAAGCGTGATGCTTGACAAAAACGCTTCTACAATAAAATAACAATAATTAAGTTTACAAAAATAAAATATCTGATTATCTAGCCGATAAAAAAGCTTGAGACGAGTTATGCTTAATCTCGCAAGTAAACTTCCCGCTAGTCCACAGTGGGGACGAAAGGGAAGTAAACTTCTCGCTGATCCCTATGGGGACGAACGGGAAGTACATATCTATACTTCCCGTTGGTCTCCACTAAAATAATATGAGGTCAATCAATGTGGAATAAATCAACATAACATCTAATGTACATGTTATGTTGCTAAATGACTAGCAAAAAACTCACCGTTCTTTCAAAACCCCAATAGAAACAGTTACTATAACGCTCTTCGCTATATAAAGGCTGCCATCCTCACATTTGACTTGCACGAGTGGGTTGATTGCATTCGCGGATTCGCTACTGCGTCGACTGCCCCATCTTATGTATTCAACTTCTTTGTGCAGCAGGATTGGAACATCTATCGCCTTTTTGGGGTCTGGGTATTTGTTCTGAAAAAAGATGCAAACTTTGAGAATGTGTTTCTATTGACGACCTCTGTGGCGCGGTGGACGAACGTCCGCTTGAGACGCAGGAATTTGCGGGTACGATTCCCGCCTCGGGACAAATATTTGTACGATCTGCAGATATTTGCGCAGGGTATTATGTTATCTGTGTATTGATAATACTAACTCCTCAATGAAAATTTTGAAATTTACTTTAAATAAAATACCTACGTAAGGGGCGCTGTTTTGTAGCGGAAAAACCTTAATACTTACCAATAAGACATCCAAAATACTCTTATACCCTCGTCCCTTCCAATTTATCATAGGATCCCCCTCGCACACCCAGTGTTCTGCCAACCCTCGCAAGGACTTGCCCGTGTTGGGGTCGTCTTGACCCCCAATATGGTTGTTACGTTCGTAGCTTTCTATAAAGGCGGGGGTCAAGGGTTGGTTCTTGAGAATTGGGTTTGTGGTCGCTCTGGAACACAAATCGGAATAAAGTTACTTTACTTTTTTTACGACCTCTGGCGCAGCGGGCCTGTAGTCTATGGTAGTTATAGAAACTCTGTGGAATAAAAGGAGACGAGACACGCTGACTCGCTGATTGTCTATGCCGCCACATTGTGCATGCAGTACAAAGAGAATATAAACACTACGTGTGCAGTAGAACGTAGTGATTATATGCTCTGTGGTGCAGTAGTGCAGTAGAGTCAGTAATCTAAGAACTTCTAATAAAATTCACTAATAAAATATAATCTTTTATATAATATACCATACAATACAGGGCCAAGAAGTCCACAGCAGATTGCGGGTTTGTTTCCGGCCTTGCGACCGCCACGGTTAAGGCTACTGATGACGTAAAAAGAACTGTCGTCAACTTACGCGATCCTTACACACTCGGCAATGCCTGTCGCATTCTTCTCCGCCTTTTCCACCTCCTCAGAGATCGCTGCAGATATCTTGGAGCTGATCTCTTCAGGCACTATAGTTCCGTCTGATTGGATGTGCCAGCTGTGAGGTTGATCTTCTTTAGCAAGGAGTCCTAAGGGGTTTGCTAGCTCGTACACTACATTGTCTTTTTCGCCGTGGCACCTGAAACATTACAGTTGGTAAATGAATTCACGTATTCAATAAAAGGGCAATTAAAAGAGTTCGGAATATAATTGCAAAATATGTGATTGCGTTGCGCTACCTGCACCTACTTCTATCTATAACAATTTTCTCGAAACTTTCGACATCTTCTTAAATGAGATTTACGTAGTTGAATTGGTGAGTCCTCATACTTCACTGCATAGTATATAAAACAAATTCGCTTCCTGCTGTCTGTATGCATGCCCTATGCATGCTCAGATCTTTAACCCTAGAACCGTACCCATATAAAAATTTCATTAACGGTACCATGGGGTACAGGCACACCCCTAAGAAAAACAACACATATTTCAAAAAATAATGAACATTTATTTAAGATCAACTTACATATGCTTCCTTACATTAATCTCAGTCTTATTTAACACAATAAAAGTACATCCAATTAAGAACTTATACAGTTTTGGCAAATTTGGTATTGGTGCTCTTTGCAAATGAAAGTTTTGCACGTGACACAGAGTGTGCGCGATTTACGGTCCTTGGACCCTGGACAGAAAGAAAACCTTTTAGATTTAGGATTTTCGTTAGTTACCGCAGCTAATAATCGCTTTTTCCCCAATATATCTCCAATAACTATTTGTGCGTCCGTTGGCAAAGTGTGGTATTGAAATCTATCTCCCAGGTGAGGTTCAAAGTAGCGTAAAGTGCGCCTATTCTTGAAATTTCTACTGCAGTAGGTAGTAACACATCTAGCAGGGCCTTTGTTAAACCCTCCGTAAAACTGAGTTTTGACGTCATCTGAAGATGAAGCAAGAAGCATCAAAACACTAACACCAAGAGGCACAATTTGCAAAACCATATATTTGTTACTAAAAATGTACTCTACCACATTTTGAGTGACTAAATTATATATGTAAACATATCATTTCAACCAAACATCAAAATGTAAATATAAAATACAAAAAACATAAAAAAAATCAAAAAACATGATCATATTTATACCATTAATTACTTACGTTGAAAGTACCCTGGGGTGCTGGTGCACCCCACACCTACCCTGTAGAGTCCACTGGCCTAGCTAGACTAGTTTCCAACTGAGATACAGGCGCGTACCCCCACCCCGCGAAAATACACGAACGTGCGATGCCAACCGTCAAATAGTAAAAAAGTTATAGACAATTTAATTTAATTTTTTTCATTTGTACCCATTTCATTTGTATAGGGTACGGTTCTAGGGTTAAAACTACCTACGCAACGGATTTTGATGCAGTGATTCAAGAAAATGAATGTTTATAGGTAATTATGATTAACATGCACCCGAGCCAAGCCGGGGTGAATCGTTAGTTTATAATAAACGCGAAAGTTTTGATATTTAGATGTTGGTTAGGTACCGCTTAATTTTTGCGTAGGTAATTTTTGCATGGACGTAGTTCTAGACATGGAATATCATATTTATCATAACGAGTGCCAAGCCGCAAGCGGAAGCTATTTGTTTAAAATACTGTAGGTACTGAAAGAAAGAAAAAAACACATTTTTCTCTTACCAGGCAGCGCCGATATCAACGGCACCGGCCCCGAACTCGACAGTATGAATCCTGCCGCCGATCCTATCAGCTGCCTCCAACCCCAACACTTTCAGTCCAGCATCGTGCAGACGACGTAGTGCGGCGATGCCGGCTGCGCCGCAGCCTATCACGATAACGTCCATTAAACCCCTGAAAAACAAGAACAGTGTCTGCTAATTGGTGAAACTGCCTCACTCTAATACCAACAACATTAAACACTACAACATAAAATTAAAGTACCTAGGTACCAATTTGCACAAAAAACCTAACGAAACAATCGTTTGCTTATTTTGGAGAAATAAAATAGATCTTGTGCTGAGAGACATATTATATTATAATATACACACTTTATGGCAGGTACTATCAGATCACTACTACTTTAATTACTTTCTACCATACTAAGATACTAAGTAGGTATTGTATTTATTTATCTATTTAAAGAACACATAGGTAAGGTAAATAGTCTAATAATATGTATATGATAATTTATTGTGTACATACTTCGTAACTATAGCTACATAGGTACACCCAGAACAGAAACCAAAACAACCTGTATTTGCCAAGCTAACTTTTCTAGCAGTTTAGGCATAACACAAAATTACGAAAATTGTTGAACAATCGTATAAAATTATCACCATTTTCATCGGTCCTAAATATTGTGTTTGCTGATTGTCGTTTGTTATATTTAGGCCCGGTTCTATTCAAATATTTTTGATATTGACTGTTTAGCTAGTTAACTAAGTAGGTTATAAGAAATCTAAGTGCTTATTTTGTTAGCCTAAAGAAATAAAGTTATTGAATCTGAATCTGAAAACAAGTCTGTCTATGTATCTATCTAATTTCAGGCCGCTCTACCGAAAACCCAAGTAGAGTTGTTGCATCAATCAACAATACGTTGATAAAATGTCACGGTCATCTCTATCTATGTTTACAAACGAAGATAATAAAAGTCGATAAATATATTATCATAGTCCTACGTTACCAATTTCTCTACAATTAGGTTAGGTACCTACTTCGTTAGTAACAGTTATTTAGGCCATTATTATAATCTTTTAAACTTGTGTAACAATCATAGTCTGCCTAGCCTTTATGTTGTTAGGTATGAGTAGTTTAGTTCAATCAAACATTTGTTATTGTGTAATTAGATTGGTACACATGTGTGTTCACAGATGTCTTATACACAGACCGGCAAATATTCCAGTACCTAGGTATTTATTTAGATTTGAACCGCGTTCTAGCACAAAAAAAAATAACGAATAATATGCCTGTTCTATTTTAATCATAAAAACACCCTATAAAGAAGATTATATGTGACATATACCTAGGTAGGTACTGTTTGTGTAGCTACAGTTTTACAATAAAGTAAGCAGGCTAGAATTCTCTAGAATTAAATATGTAAAGCTAACACTCTTGAGATAAAATGTGTGATCAAAATTAAATGAATATAAAAAGTATTAACATCATTGTATAAAAATGCCAAAACTTACGCCATTTTGGAACTTGTTTATCACACACACAAAACACGTGCCGCCGGCCACAAAACTGAGATCCGTCTGAATGAGTTGAGTATTGAAGTCAAAATTTACTTGTTGCGTAGGTAATTAAAAACAGGTTTATCGCAGTGTCATCTATTTAAGTCAGAATAATCTCTTGTATTTGCGTGCGAACTGTATATGACTATTTATGTTAGGTATTCATTTCATACTTTCGTGCGTTTTCCCAGTTTGATACCTACTTATTACCAGTAGGTAAGTAGGTACTTACCTAACAATTGAACTGTTGAGTTGTGAGATGTATCGGATGTTGCTCGTAAAGAACTCTCAATAGATTTGCAGCGACTTTTTAAATCGTTACTTAGTAATTGATAAAAATCCCTTGTAGTTGATACATAGTTCTAGATTTTAATGATTATTTGGGTACATACCTATAATTCTGCCTATTATAAGATAAAGTGTAAGTATTTAATAAATATTTTGATGGAATAAAATTATGTAATTTAATTAAATGGTACAAATACAGCAGGTAAAAATACACTGTTTTTTAGGAAATAAACATTTATTTTCATGATCTCGGGCCATATAGTTACCTGGTCCTTATTTAATATTAATATTAGGTCCTTACATATGAAATTGGCGTTTTTCGTACTGGCCACTTTAATCACAAATTTCTTCTCTTTGGTAAGGAATTCCAAATTCAAATTTGTACAGCTATAGACTCATGTATTTGGGCTTCGATGATCGTCATTCATTTGTTTTTTTTCTTCTGTTTTTTTCTGTTTGCGTCACTCATTTTACAAAATGGAAAACTTAAAATATCGCATTATTTACGAGTACGAGTTCCGCCGTGGCACTAGTGCTGCGGAAACAACTCGAAGGGTGAATGATGTGTATGGCGGTCGTGTTGCAAAAGAAAACACAGTTCGTTTTTGGTTCCAACGTTTTCATTCTGGAAATTTCGACTTGCAGAACAAGCCCCGTGGACGGCCTGAGACTCAAGTTGATAATGAAGAGTTGAAGGCTATTGTGGAAGCGGATCCATCGCAAACCACGTCCGAGTTAGCTGCAGGCTGCGGTGTTAGTGATAAAACTGTTTTAATTCACTTGAAGCAAATTGGGAAGATTAAAAAGCTTGAAAGGTGGGTACCTCACGAATTGACTGAAGCAAACCGGCAAACGCGCGTCGACTGCTGCGTTACATTACTAAACCGGCACAATAATGAAGGTATTTTAAACCGAATCATTACCTGTGATGAAAAATGGGTTCTTTACGATAATCGGAAGCGCTCAGCGCAATGGTTGGATCCTGGCCAGCCAGCCAAATCCTGCCCCAAGCGAAAATTAACCCCAAAAAAGTTACTTGTAAGCGTTTGGTGGACTAGTGCCGGTATTGTTCATTACAGTTTTCTCAAATCTGGCCAGACTATTACGGCTGATGTCTATTGTCAGCAATTGCAAACCATGATGGAAAAGCTAGCGGCTAAACAACCTAGGCTGGTCAATCGCTCCACGCCACTGCTGCTTCACGACAACGCTAGACCACACACTGCGCAACAGACGGCTACTAAATTAGAAGAGCTTCAATTGGAAAGTCTAAGACATCCTCCGTACTCCCCGGACCTTGCTCCAACAGATTACCATTTTTTTCGAAATTTGGATAACTTCTTGCAAGGGAAAAAATTCAACTCCGATGGGGCAGTCCAAATCGCCTTCAAAGATTTTATTGATTCCCGTCCGACTGGTTTTTTTAGTAAAGGGATCAATGAACTACCTATAAGTTGGCAAAAGTGCATAGAAAATAATGGTTCATACTTTGATTAATTAAATATATTATATTAAAAAATATTCGACTTTTTGTTCCTCCCATACAAAACGCCAATTTCATATGTAAGGACCTAATATTATTTACTGTGCAAACTTTGTAGGTAGGTTGAGTATTGACCTGCCCAGCTATTCAATTAATTTTTGATTAATTGTAGATACTTATACTTATTTGAGTTGTATGTGTTCGAAATCGATGATTTTTATTTTCTTTATGGACATAAGTAATTCTCAACAGATTGAGAATTTGAGATCGTTCAATACAATGTTTTTGTAAACTCGTAAAAAAGGCGTTGGTTGTATTGAGTACACTAATTGGCCGAAATGAAACACGAAGTTTCATTTGGAGAATTAAAATAGGCAGGGCTTAGTCCTTACTGACAGATGCTGGGGATCTCTCAGAAAGGACTACGCCCTGCCTCAGGTAATTTATAAGAGCTATCTTGTAAGTTGATTATGGTGCTTGCTGCTTACCGATACTGCATTCTTAGACCTACCCCTGGGACACGCGACTGACTAGATATTCGGTAGGGTGACGATGAATTATGGATTACTGAGTGAGGGAAAGGTGGGCTCGCAGGCCATGTATTATGTGAGGAAGAGGGGACGCCAGTCGGGCCGCGGTAGGTTTAATGGCCCTGTGGTTCGTCAATAATGGCGAGAGAGGGTTTAATGGGGATCTCAGCGTATCAAGTCCTGTTCCCGCCAGTTTATTCTTAAAAGAATTTCCTCGACGAATAAAAAAGAAAGAAAATATGGTAACAATGATGAAACTATTTAATTTCATTTGTTCGCTTATGGTCAACTTACAAACCGTCCACTACAATTTTTGCCTACGTTTTCTTGTTTCTTGTCATTGTCAATTGTTTGTGTAGGGTATTGTTGAGCCCTTTCATATAAATAAATAAAAAAACTGTTTAATGAAGGTAAAAAAGACCCATATGATATAAATATCCAAAAATATAGAGCACACAATAGAAACGTAAAATAAAAAGATAAAAACTATTTAGGTGAGATACCTATATATTTATTTCCTTACATAAATCTAGGGAATGTTATAGGATGGCCAGAAAGTCAGAAACAGCCTTCAAGATGGTGTTTTTGGACCAGTGCATGTGTTGCGTTACCCGAAAACAAACAAAATCCATACACGAGATAAAAATCAGCTGTCATTGTGGGAAGTCTCACAAATATTCGCAGAAACTTCTGTAATAGCCCACAATCTCCAAACCTATGGCCACCGGACAGGAGCTGCAAGTTTTTGCTCCGGGACAATGTCCTGTGCTACCAGGGTCCAGGATAGTACGATGCCCTGCTGATGATGTTTACTTCTGTAAGAGATTACCTTCTCGGGAGGTTAGGTTTTTGTCGAATCTTCTTGTGTGGCTTAATGAGCTAGTTGACAGCTAAGCTAACCTGGCAGTAAGTTAACACCCAAAACTAAAATGTTGTACCTAGGCCTAACCGGCAAACTAGAGACACTATATTATATTTGACATAAGACCAATATTAATGACGTAATGTTACTTGACAACAGTAAATTTTTTATCTTCTTTATCTTTTTATCTTCTTTATCTTTAACAAGTGTACCTAATACTAGTAACTTGGCTGTTTTCTTTGGTAGATTGTAAACGCCCTGCTCCCCTAGTCCTTAGAGAACAATCCCAGATAGTTCTCTAAGGTAGAGTATATGATCAAATAGCCTATTGGGTAGAATAGATACTAAGTACCTCAGAATAGATGTTTTTTTAATTTATACAGAAACATGCTGAAATAAAGAAAAGTTCATATATAACAGACTTATTTTTGCAATGAGTGACATATAGAACGGAAAGAATTTCAAATTGATTGCGCAATCGTTGACACCTGCACGTATATTTTTTTCTAACCTAGACAACCAATCCCCGTTCTTGGATTGTTTTGGGGCTGGTCATTGTATTCTGAGAGAGTTACCCTTTAAAGAGCTTCTGCGGGCTAAATGACTTCATGAAAGGAGTACATAAGAACTATCTTAACACTCTACATTCTCAAAAATTAAATGTTAAACCGTGCGCAAACGCACTATTTACAATTGACAATAGCTGAATATTATAAACGAGAATATAAACACAAAACATATTGTCTTAATCAAAATTTGTCTAAGTAAGGTTAAATCACTGTGTGAGAAATGAAATAGGATCATTTCTAATACATTTTTTTCTTGTCTTTGGTTAATATTTTTTCTTTTACTTTAATAAAAATTGTTAAATCTGTATCACGTAAGGAGTCCTGTAAACTATTGCCTGTAAATTATTGAGCTTGAGACCCTTCAAGTCTTCTTCACCAGTTTAATAAACTTAGGTAGAGCGAGGAGTTGAACCACATGGTAAACTAGGTCATAAACACATCAACAATCAGTTCCTCAAGAATATTATTATACTAATGTATTATAATATTTATTATAAATGTATTCTATAAGACATTTATATGAATAAACGATTATTAATGTTATAACTGCATAAGCTTCTAGTCTACACTCATGGATGCATATAGATGTCGGATGTCTAGATCTAGAGCTAATTTAGGAAGTGTCTACAATTCCTAAATTAGCTCTAGAACTAAATCTTTCTTGCTCTGTCTAATGGAAATACAGGTTCAAATATAACAAAAACTAGATGTGATCCAGTTCTAGTTTACTCACTTGCATAAAAAGATACAATACAATACAAAAATGCTTTATTGTACACCAGAAATAGAACAATAAAAAAGACATTACACAAGACAAGTACAATGGGCGGCCTTATCGCTTAGAAGCGATCTCTTCCAGGCAACCTTTGGATGGAAAGAATTATTTGGATATAAAAAAGGCAGGGGGGTGTACCAGAATAATACATATATTACTACCAGTACTTAAAAATAAATAATAAATAAATATATAAGATATACCTAGCAGAATTTTATATATATTATATATATATATAGAGGTATAAAGAACCTGAATGAATGAATCTTTGCAATAAAATACTGCGTCTTCTGCTAATGAGTGATCAAACCCTGGATAACGACTGTTATTTTAAGATAAATACGAAAAAGAAATAATAAATATCGATTAAGTAGGTACTTGCAATAAGTCTGTCGTTTACGCGTATACGTAAGCCTCTTGTTTGCGATCACAATAGGCCTATAATGGCGGCAGCGATACTAAAGCCACCTAAAGATAATCCGCCTCTTGTTTCCTTCAAATAAATATAAAATTAAATTTATGTACTCAGTACAAGGCAAGTGTAATCGACGATGCTGATGTGTATGTAACTCAATACAATAATTTGCGGTCCTAAATGTGCACACGGTGTTCCATTTCACATTTCTGTGGATCACATATGGTAGCGCGAGACTTGAGCAAAATAAATAAAAACAAGAAGCGAAGATAATTATTATTAATAGAAAAGAAAATTACAATTAAATAACCAAAATAGAAGATGTCAACAATTGAAACAGTTGAGCTAACTGCATACTGTTGCAAACAATCTACAGTTAGTTCAACTGATCTATATCGATACCAGTCGTAAACGTGTCTGTGTAATAATTAATAATAATAATATTCCAGAACTTACATAATGACAGTATAACCGGAACTAAAAACTTTGGTACCCACTAAAGTACCCAAAGGTATTGCAACCTTTTACCATAAAATTTGGAATCATAAAAGAACAGGTTTTAAAGGAATAAAAATTTTAGAGAGAAGTGTGTTTTATTTATAGTTTCCATAGAGAATAAGTTAAAGCCTTAGGTAGGTAGCCTACTTAAATAAACTTTTATGAGCCAATTTTTATTCTAAACATTATTTATGACCATAGAACAAATCTCAAAATGTCTTTAGTCAGTGTTTATTTTGTATGCAGTATGCTGGTAGTGAAAAGCTAAACTTAAATGATAATAAAATCCCAAATAAATCTATTTCTTCTGGACTCGCACCCACGTCGTGATTTTTGGGATACTATTCCATATACACACACATACAATATACATATAACTTTTTAGGGATTATCCCGAGTTAGCGCATAAGATTTTTTTTACTAAAGTGTCCTTACGATGAGCGCGTTCAAATCTTTTGTTTGTGGATCAGAAGAGTGGTTTCTATTGACCGTAAGTTTTGTATATTAGTATAAGTTTTGTAATCCACAAAACTCCACAAAGCAACAAACATCCAGACATCCAGAAAGCAAGAGTGGCTGTTAGTTCTATTGGCTGTTTTTGTATATTAGTATAAATAGTATATAAGAGCTGTGGATTTCGTTTTATTAATTAAAATAATTCTTCAAACAACTCATCGTAGAAGAAAAGTATTGATAAATGTTATTTATTCACGTCACGAATTTTTCTTCAAAAAAAGTAGCAAACTAAGATACCTATTACAAATTAGGTAAAAGAATTAAGTTAAGGATGTATTTCCTTAAGTTTTCATATTATGGTAAAAGACTTATCAGTTAATTAACGCAACAAGTTGCTTTCTCTACAATAAAACGAATTTATATAAAAACAAACTTCATTAGGTAAAAAAATTCGTTACGTTAAAAAAGGCTATAGAATATTTTCAACGAAAATAGGAATCCACATGAAAAATTACATTTTTGTTAAATATTTGTGCGAAGCCGGGGTGGACCGCTAGTTTTTAATATACTGGAGGCCTGGATTTGTGTGAGCGACGCCGATTATCCCTTTCAAAAATGTATAAAATACGGAATGGTTGATACCTACTCGTTTCTGATTGGCTGCCACCATTCACCACTAGGGGTGCGAGCGAGTGCGACAAAGAGTCATGAACCAACGCGTCACCTGGCGGGCAGGTGGGAATATTAAACTGAATAAAAACAATCACCAGCTGGTACGTAAGGTCCTGACTCATCTGAAGCTCACTTCCTCGGAAGACGTTGGGTGGCACGAGCTAAGTCAGGTTTCGTTGTCATAAGGTGTCAGGTGCTATTGTGTAGTGAAGCTTAATTTGGAAACCTGTATTTGGAGGAATTTTTAGTACCTATTTGTATTTGAATTTTGACTGTCGGTAAATTGTGAATGTAAAAATCTCGCTTGCTTTGCAGAGTTCTCACTTTTAAGTTGGTAATAAATAAATTCAATTTAATTTCAATTCAAATCATTTATTTCAGTTTTACACCATAAATTGTTTGAAAACCTACCTATGTATGTACTATGTTAGGAAATTACAAATTTTAATCATTATAATGTATAATCATAATCATGTAACATAAACTTAGAATACATTCAGATAAATTACAATTGCAAATTTAATTTGATTGATTTGAAATTTAAATTCTAATAATGTTACTCAAGTCAACAACGAAATAAATAAAGCCTCTAAGCAAGCATACCTACTTTGTGCGGTGATTTTTACGCCACTTGCACCGACTTTTTGGGATATACCTCTTTGATGGTACAAGTTTAATGTCGAACATACATTTCTGACTTTACTTTGGTAGAGTAGGTACCATCTGAACTTTCGAGCAACTATCGTATGATAAAAACAGAGCTTTTATGTAGCTTTAGGGCTAGATGATGTTGTGTGGATTGTCCAGCATTATTTATTATTTTATTTATTACCTATCTATGATTTTAAATCCGTATTACACCAACTATTGCATAATAGTAAAGGCCTGAGGTGCAATTTTAGCGGACTCTTGCGAGTCATATTCTCCAATTCAAATTATTCTTAAAATACCTTTCTACCTATATTATTTTTGGAACCATAGCTGGAAAAACACATCCCTGATAACAGGGTAGAATAATAGATGTATGAACCCAGCTAGGGTATATAACTAGGTACCTATTTCTAACTACAAGGTGTACGAAAATGTGGTGTTAAATAATAACTACATCTGACTGAATCGAACATCCATCGTGCAAAAAACCAATAAGCCTTTAAAATGTTATGAGATAAAGGTGAACGGGAAATTGAAAATACCATACTGCGTCCGTTTCACATAAACCTGGGTATTTGCAGCTATTATATGTATCGAATAACTTATAATGGTTCCTGTAATCTATAATGTAGTGGTACCTGAACACCACCAATTTGAACACCGTAGGTACTTAGGTACTACCTACGTACAGCGGTGTTGATTGGTATGGTATCTCAACGCCCTATTACATTTGAAGTAAATTTCTATGAATTTCAAAGTAGAATCTTTGGATATAATAAAACCAAGCCGTTTTATAGTTAACAAATCAAATTTAATTGACTTAAACAAGTATAATTACATGACTATGAAAATGCCAGATGGGGTCAGCTAAATGAATGCCACTATAAATGGCTTTATTGTTGGGACCCACTCTTATTAGTTAGGATCTAAATTTTTATAAAATAAGACAAAGATCAAAGGCCAGGTAAAGGCACTAGCAAAAAAAATCTAAATTACCATTGACTAATCGGAAAAATAAACAGACCACAGCAATGTTGGTTTTGTCAAAACCGTCATTTCACATAATTCTACTGTAAAGTTTAATCCATGATGCTTATCATGATGATATTTTGACGTACAAAATGTCCTAAAGACAGTCTTTAGAGACCTCATTTGATATTAAAAGCCATCTCAGTGCCTTTAATCTCAAGGTAAGCCCGTACCTTGCATAAAAGCCTCGCTGATTGATGTGCAAGATAACTGTAAGCTAGAGTCTCTAAGGACGGCTTTTTGTGTGGCCGTTGCTGCGCTGATGAGATTTCCTGTATGCATCGATCTAATATGAAGTCCTTAACTACATGACGACGGCGTACCTAAGGAACAAGTGTATTTCTTCCTCTATGGCGTTTTAATCGTGACTCGTTTGATGATATTAAGCAAGGATTCTTAATTATGTTTTTGTCCAGGAGTGTAAATATTTTGTGTGGATTGTTTGTTTATTCAAAACAACTAAACTAACCCTTGTCTGTTTTGTCAATAGGATATCTATTGAACTATTGTCTATGAGATGCTTTCATCTTATTGTTTCGGTCAGATTCGGATCAGACGCCGAATGAATTAGTTTATTGCAAGCAATGCAAGTTACAAGTTTTGATTGACATAATTACTCGTACTCAGGTAGACGCGGCACGCTGTAGTGTATCGTAAGTCGGGTGTGTTGGTTCGCGAGTGTCAGTCGCGCCGCGCTCGTCGGGGGAGCGACCGCGTTCGCGTCACGCAAGCTCGAGCGTCGATGGAGCAGTCGCGATGGCTCGCTGCGGTGTCGCGCTAGCGCCATGTTGAAACATGCCGCGCGGCCGCCGGCGGCGAACGATGCCGACCACCGCTACCAGAACATGCCGCGGCGGCCGCACCACCACCTGCCGCTCAATGTGTCCACCCTGGATTCCTCCAAGCACTCGGTTGGTGGGACGTCAGCCTCAGTCAGTCCGTCGGCCGCGCCACCGCCGCCGCCGCCCGCGAATGTTTCCATCGTGTCTCCCGTTCCTGTTACATCTCCGAAGATCGGGAATGGGACCGCGACCGGAGGAACAGGCACCGTTGCGAGACAGCCTCGAACGAAGAACAGCAGCCGAGCGGCGACTGAAGAGGCCCTCACGTCGCTCGCGCTGCTCTGCCTCATCAGCTTGCTGCTGGCGCTGTTAGCTCTGTTGTTCTTACTGAAGATATCAGCTCCGGCGTCGGGCGCGCCCGATGAGTTCGCCGTGGTGTACGAAGTGACGTTAGCCCTGTGTGCGTTGACACTCTCCTTGAACCTGTGCTGCCTGCTTGTGTGTGCGATACAGTTCCTGTTCGCGGTGAAGCTGGTCCACTCGCCCGCAGCCCCCAACGGACGGTGAGTACTTTCATACACCACTTGACCGTTACGGAATGCCTCCAAACCCGTTGTGGCGATTCCACCTCGTCTGATAGAATGGCCTATACAAATATTATAATCTTAGGTTATTACTTGCACCGACATGCCCGTGAGGCCCCTCAGCTCCAAACGGTCCTATCTCATTCAGGTTATCTCTTACACAACGCATAACTGTAAGAAAACCTCAGGTTTTCGACTCGACTATCGGGTTTGTCGTAAGGTTTTTATGATGGTTTATCTTCAGATCGTTGTTCCCAAAAGCTGGTCGAATGCAGATGTGTTTAAGCTCGATTCTCCAACTATTACGACCTGTTTGTAAGGTGCTCCTAGCAGGTGCTAACGGTCTCGCGTGGCGGTTATTTGTGAATGGTTCGGTAAAAAATGTTCAACAACCGTTGATAAAGTCGCACGCGCCGATTACCTGCGTTATTGACTTTTTCTATTGTTATTTACATAATTATCTCGTGATCTTGAGGAGTATAGCGCATGGCGGTACGACTAACCGACCCATTTGCTCAGATTTCACGGACTGATTACGAATTCCTGAGAAAATACTGGATTGGCGCAGATTGTTATGAGCTCGGGTCATAGAATAACCGTGTACCTATGGTGTTTGAATACTCAAGGTGGGAAACTGTTTAAAATTATAGTCGGGCATTCATTCATCGGAAAATTATGGAGTTGAGTAGAGGTCAAAATTTTTACGTATCTATATCTCACCTACACATTTCCATAGAGTCATATCCATGTACTTGAACCCTCCGTTTCACTTGATGATTCATGGATCAAACATACTTTGATCTGTACGAAATTAATCACGTACCGTTTTCCGCTCTCTTCCGCATGTCCTATACCCTATACCTATCTAGGTAGCAAGCAACAGCTCGTGGTACTGGAAACTATAGCTAGGTATTAAAGTATTTATGTCTTGCGACCGCATAGCACAGAGTTTACTAGTTCAGAGAAGGTATTTGTAGGGAAGCCATTAAAAACTCCTTGCTGAATTCGGGTCACGTTGCAGGAATGAGAATGAAAATGTTTTAAACTATTTGGAGATATGTAGCTTTGTGTGAATTTAACTATGGAACATATAAATATGTTCCTTAACAAGTGCTTAAGGTGAAGATAAGTTTGAGGACAAATTTAGCTCTAAATTATATTGTTTTTTCAAGGACTTTGCACTGTAGGTAGGTAGTTTTTCTAGTCTACACTACAGTAGTCTAATTAAGATCACGGATATGTAAAAAACCGGTTGCAAATGACAGTAAATTAAGAAATATATACTATAAATTGCAAAGGTATTTCGTAAATTGCTTATTGGCTTATTATATAATCTATTATATTTAGAATTGGCTATTTAGCCCAACACAAAAACTAAAACTGCAAAACATTCTCTATGCTGACAGGTTTTGGGGAATGCATCAAAATCGTATAGATCCGAATTAATGAATAAGCGTAATTAATAGATCTTAAAAACTGAATGGAAAGTCTTGAAACCTTATTTTGAACATAATAAAATTTTTGGATAGTAACGATGGTAATAATAATAAATACCTACTTAATCAATAAATAATTGAGGACATTCCACACAGTAAAAAAATAGTTTTTAATGGTGTTGAGGGAGCATCCAACATAGTCAATATTATCACAGCCTACACCAACAACCATAAAAGTATGTAATGTTAAACGTAATAAAGAACTAGATTCATCAAGCCCACATCCACATCTAAATGCTTGGGATAATTTCCCAGGGCTGGGAATAGATATATAATTGCGATTGGGACCTGTTTTCTAAGCTGAATTGTTCGATGATAGTTTGTAGCAAAACCTGCAGGTGCACGATCAAGTTTATAAACTGGCTTTGGTATAATCTAAGTACGTAATACATAATATAGTGTTCGTAGACATATCAACTCGGCAAGGCATCAACATCGCCTCGCCTCATCATAAGATTACTATTATTTATGCTTTATGGTGGTTTTAGCTATTTTATCTTTTAGAATACAACGGTTTTGCATAAGAAATTATTATGTTCATGTTTTCTTATGTCTCAGATTTTTGTTATTATAGTACGTTAGCCTTAGCTCTCGCGGTAATCTCTAGGATAAATATATAATAAAGATAATTTTTGGATAAATATTTTATTTATATATCTCCATTGTATAAATAAATAAATCATTATCAACAGCTTATACGAACTTATCCACTAATGGATATCTACTGCTCAAAGTAAGTCTTGGCAGCGAGCTATATCGATGATAAGTAGCTTATTTTGTCCTGAACTGGATGATATTATATTATCAATATTAGCATGGAAACATCGTACGAGTAATTTAAAGTAAACAAACACCTAGATGCAGTTCCGAATACGTGAGTAGGACCTAAAATAATTTTGTGTACAGTCAGACGTGACTGCTAATGTAAATGCGGCGTTATAATAGATATGTGAGTAACTCTAGTTTACGGGTTTTGGTTGAATAGTTTCGTGTTGGTGCAAGATTCAATTTTTTTATGCTTTTTTTTTGTTTTCAGCGGTATTGGTAAAGGAATAAAACTAGCGGAATAGTAATTTGCCGCAATTCGTAAACTGTTCTTTATGAGCCCATGATAAAACCAATTGTTATTTGGGAGTATTTGCGAAAATCTTTGTTTTTAACCTTCTTTTTACATAGCTCATGTAGTGAAAATTATGAATTTTACCTATTTTTCAATGAATCGGAGTTAGGTTTTTATACGTTAATAGAAAATAGTTTACAATTCTCATAAAGAAAAAATTTAATAAAACTTGTCCAACACGAATCGAACAACCTTAACCATAACTTACGAAGGTTTTTATTTAAAGCTAGTTTTGCATATGTTTTAAGCATTTGTGAGCACCAAATTCAATTCAGTGGTTTTAATACCTCTACCTAATTCATAGCATATCCTTATAAAATCCTTAAAGAGGGTTTACATTTAAATTTATAGTATTATACCCTTTTTGTCGTTGACAGTACGATGTTTTATATAGATCGTTTAAATTAAATTGAACAGCGAGCATGCAGAAATAGCAGAGCGCATTACACGAACAGAAATAAAAAAGGTGCAGCAAAAAAGGAGCACGAAACTTTTTCTCATGAGAAACTCGAAATCAAACAAAACGAGAGCTTTTGTCGAGCACTAATATGAAAGGACGCTTATCGTGAGAAAGATGCGTTTACTCAAGGATTGTACGTGTACGTTTCGATTCAAGGATTATTTGATACAAATTATAAAATACAAGGCGCTATGCAAGCCACTTTAGTTGAAGAAACGGTCAACTTTTCAATATGTTTCGCATTATCTTCTTCTACAGGTATAATACTATATACAGCTTGTTGCGAGTTGCCTGTTGCGGCAAATGTTGCTGGCCATAAAAGTGTTAGTTAAACATGAGCTATATAAATAGGTACATGAAACATAATTTTACAAGAATCTGCACCTGTATCTTCTTTGGTTAAGATGGGGGCTGCCGTAACGTGTAAAAATCTCACACCTTCGTATATTTTCGCAATTTATACAGCCCAAAAGAATTCCAGTTGAGGAAACAGTTTTATAAGCTTTATAAATACACTGGGAGTGTCCAACTGTGAGGTATTGAATGAGCAACTCCACACGAGGCCAGGCAGCGAATATTTTAGGAGCAAACCGGTCTTTACTTTGAACAGAACATAATATCTTTTATACAAGTATAGTTATTGTTACAATGGTATAAGACCTGTTTTAGATTTTTCGGTGATTTTTTGAACAAATTTTAGTTTGAGTGGCAAATAAGGTGTTATTCAATGATATGTGGAATCTTTTAGTGTCAAGTGCAGTTAGCAAGGCCTTTGTCGTGATTTGTATAACTTGGATAAGTCATTCTTGATTTCAAACAGTCTTCATGGATTTTGCTTTTCTACAGATAATATCTTTTAGAGAAGTAACTTTTTGGAATAATTTGCATAAGTAAAAGAATCAAAGAATTCGGCCAACTTTGTTCTCGCTAGGCTAACGTACCTACTAGTTATACAAATTTAAGAAGTTGTCTTTAAAAATTAAAATCTACTTTGTCTCTCTCTCGCTTTGCTTTTGGTTAAGCCATATTTTATAATGTATATTTTACTGCGCAAAAAGCCCAATTCAGTCGTACTTATATATGATTTAAGACCCTTGAATCGAGAATGGATAAACAGATAAACTTCACCCAAAAAGTGCAGGAAGGGAACCTCAAAATCTTAATGCGAAGGCAAGGAAAAGGGTCTCCTAAAAGCGATAGTTACCTTGAGCAAGGTCGCGAGGCGTTTCCAAGAATCCTGATTATTTCCGGTGCCTCATCTCTAACCATTGAACAAGTTCCTAAACATTCTGAGAACGTTCTTTCTATCTGTCCGTGTCGGAATGCGCTGGACCACCGAATATAATTTATATAGAAATATTATCGAGAGAAATGATTATCGGGATTTTTTAGGATAACGGATTATGAGAAACTAGTTTCTGAACGCGGATTTGTACGCAGAACTTCTTGGTAGTGTGAGTGATTCACCAAGATTTAAAATCTGTGTTGTCTGTTGTGAGATACAAATGACGATATTTATTAAAATATAGTTTTTGTAAAAATAGTTAGGTACATAAAAAACTGACGAGCATCATCATCATCATCAGCCTATGTTAGTCCACTGTTGGACATAGGCCTCCCCTAATGAGCGCCATAGCGCCCTGTCTTCGGCTTGTCGCATCCAGCATCTGCCAGCAGTCTTTCGCAGATCGTTATCCCACCTGGCCGGAAGGCGTCCTACACTACGTTTACCGAGTCGCGGTCTCCACTCAAAAACACGTTTACCCCAGCGGTTATCGGTTCTTCGCGAAATATGGCCGGCCCACTGCCACTTCAGTTGGCTAATTCTCTGAGCTATGTCGATGACTTTAGTTCTCTGTCGGATGAATTGGTTACGAATCCTATCCTTCAGAGAAACTCCGAGCATAACTCTTTCCATAGCGCGCTGAGCGACTTTGAACTGGTGGACCAACCCTATCGTGAGTGTCCACGTCTCAGCTCCGTAGGTCATGACTGGTAGGACGCACTGATTAAAACTTTCGTTTTCAAACATTGCGGTATGGATGACGAGAAGACTCGACGTAATTTTCCGAACGCTGCCCAGCCTAGCTGGATCCTCCTCTTGGCTTCCTTCTCGAAATTGTTTTTACCCAACTGCAAAATCTGCCCGAGGTAAGTGTACTTAGAAACAATTTCGAGAAGGTGGCCATGTACGATCACCGGTCTTGGATCAATGTGGGCATTGATCATGACTTTGGTTTTATCCAAATTCATGCCAAGACCGATACATCGGGAGGCTGAAGCTAGACTGTGGCTGAAGCTAGACTGTTTGACTGCTGACGAGCAGGATTTTTTTAAATATTTTTCGTAGAATAGAATAGAATGGAACATTATATAGTAACGATATAATGTTCCATTTCATGAGCAACAGTCATGTAAACTACGTCGTGTTATTATTTATAGTTAGAGTGATATCATATTTTTACAACAGTTTTTAAGAAACATAATGTATTATATAATATGATAGTTAATTGTGATTGAGATGATGTCATTCAGGTGATGAATTTTCACTTGATTTTTAAACAAAACTTTCCGTTTGGTATATGTATGCTTACATCTATACATATATTTCATAGTCTAAATACGTCCAAGATTGGTCCAAGAGAAAAAGAACGGTGCCTCTAGAGTGTTTGCAACAACATCATCAACATCACCAGCCTATAATAGTCCACTGCTGGACATAGGCCTCCCCTAATGAGCGCCATATATGGCATCATTATTTGGGGGTTATTGCCCATAATCTCCGGCGCTGCTGCCCGCCCCCCGCTGTGTTTCCCTTAGTCGCCTCTTACGACACCCACGGGAAGAGTTTGGGGTGGTGAAATTCTATGCCGGTACCACACGGCCCTATGTAATTAGAGAATTAGACATAGTATATAAAAATACTATAAATGGCAAATATGGCAAGTATCTGTTAATCATTTCTAAATTTTTAAAATATATAAAACAGTAAAAGCGTATTCCAATCAGCGCGTCAGAATCAGTGCGTAACTCTGTAATTAATAATATCATTAAATAACTGTTTGAAAGTCAGTGACTTATGCCGCAGAATAAGTATACGTAGGTTAGGTACATTACTTATGACAAGGTACAATTGCCCAATGATAAAATTTAATTATTTTGAAAAATTCTAAAGTTTTCGTGTATTGTACTCGAAATGTTGTGTGTAGAATGTCGAAATGTAGGGAGTGTAACAATTATTCTCCAAAGCTCCGTACAATAGCGATATATCTAGAGGTAAACAGGTCTATGCATGGTCTATGATTGACGAAAAATCGACGATACATAAAAAATACAGCCGAAAATAAAACCTTCTCCTTTTTTGTTTGAAACCTCTTGGCACAATAGATCTTTGACCCACTACTCTCCCAAGCCAGTCGGACTGGTCTATAGTCATTTAAGTTGGTACACAACATTATTACATATACATACAACATTATTGTAATTTTTTGTATTTCTATTTCAGTAGAGTTACCTTTGATTGTTTGCAACAGTTAGCTCTGTAAGTAAATCTAATTTGATTATTTAATTGAAAATAATTTTATTTGTTACCAAAGGATTCAGCCCTCATTTCTGTATAAATTATTTGTGTGCAATTATTTTTAAACTATTTTTTAACCATGATGTCTGAATATTAGGAATTTATTTTTTTATTATTATTACACACTGAGTTGTTGGCATAGGCATATCTAATTCAGTAGGTCTGTAATAGGAGACCTAGACAGTCTCTGTCTAGGTAATAGTTATTTGACGCAAGACATGCGCTAAACGAATTTGCTAGAACAGCTCCAAGAACATCTACATTTATGTGGTTTTATTTATTAGGCACTTAAACAAATCCAATTTCATACAGTTTATTTTATAAAATAAGTAATAGTACCTAAGTTATTGATTTTCTCTTAACTTAAATTTTTTTGTCCACTGCTGGAAGAAGTGAAAATTACACCAAGTACATTCATATGAACCTATATATAACTTATACTCATTACTTATTACCTCTCTCATAACCATATGTTTGTTTTGCCTGCAACTTGGCCGAGCCATTTAAATTATTTGACTGACAATTTTTTTTTTTTTTTAACCAGACTTGACTGAATAGAAGTTCAAAAGGAGTTTTCTACCTATTGTCACAATGTCATGCACTAAATGCAGGTAACCAGAGTAAGTTCCGTCGAGCTAGCTCTGTCACGCTGGCCGGCTCGCATCTCATTTTACCGGTCTTTATGGATAGCTAACGGTTGTTTAAAAGTTTCATGCTTTTTAGAGCTGGTTGTTGATTGTTTTGGGAACGCTTATAGAATTAATTATGAGATATTTACGATTTGTTTGTGTACATTTTATGTAGATAAGAACCTTTCTAAGAAGTTCTTTCTATCAAAAGAATACTGAGACTGAAGGAATACGAAAGTAATTCATCAGTTACCAAAAGATGTTACAGTACTAAATAAATAAAGCTGGATAATAGACAATTGGTGTCTATTCAGGAGCGACCCAATACTAAACGATACTATACTAAAATTGTACTATCTTTAGTTTAAAACCTTCAAAACCCTATTCAGTAGCACACGGTTTTAGTACATTTCTAAAATTAGTAGGCTCATAGATTGATTTAAATTGAATTGCAGGTGTCGCCAGTAAGATATATTTTTGAGTCATTTTGAATGAATGGAATGAATGAAATGACCGATATTTATTATCTGTGCGCATGTTTGGCGCGGAAGTTTAGGTTGTTGGAAAATTTGTTTTCCAATTTGGGTTTTTGCTTACAAATGGATGTGACGAGAAGAAAAAGGATTAACAAAAGCAACAGGAGATGTTTATTGAGCGTCTCTACGCTCATAGAGGTTATGAGAGGTAAGCATAATTTCTACTTAATAATGTTACCTACCTACCTAAGCAAAATTGTGATACCTTCATATCAATCCCATACCTACGTACCTAGTAACATGTTTTTAGGTCTAGCCAGACAGTAAACTACATTTTCTGCACTCCTGCAATAATTATTACTGTTTTGTACCTATGGAAGTATTTGTACCTATGTTTATTCTGACGTTTTCTATTTCCTACAGGAAAATAAAGCCTCTAAAGAGTTCGTCGATTTGTAATCCTCGCTCAGTGAGGAACTGAAGATATATGGTTGCAGCAGGTCCGCAGAAGAATGGCAACATGTAAGTACCGACCTACTTAGGTAGGTATACCTAACACTATGCGAAAGTTTGAATATTTTGTTATAACTCTGTACGCCATAACAACCAACCGAAGGCTGAAATGTTGTATGCAGGTAGATATTTCTAAGCTTGGAATAAAACGTAGGTTACTCTTTATGATAGGGATAGATAGAAATCAAATAAACTTAAACAATACGTTCGAAGCTGTGGGCAGAAACTAGTGATCTATATTAATATGATCCTACCTGATTATTTTCTAGGTAAAATAGCTTTACCTTTGTAACATTTTTTTAAATGTTTGGATGATTTCAGCTCTGGGTTATCATGGGAGCCAAAACGACGAAAAAGGCCAGAGAAATCAACCTATCGATAGCCGGAGACGGACCATCAGACGGCCGGGCCATCATCAATGACGTGGACGACAAAATCCTCGACATCGTCCGCAATGCTTTGGTTCATGATTTTGGTGCATTAGAAGCTGTGAGTTACCAACATAATAAGTTGTTCAGCCATACTAAGTATATTGATTTTGTATCTGTGTCTATTATCTTTTCACACCACACGGGAATGTTAGTAAAGGATAAGTATATAGGTAGGTATAGTAAAACTACTTGTATATCCTTATAGTATAGATGCTGAACATAGGGGAGGCCTATGTCCAGCAGTGGACTAACATAGGCTGATGATGATGATGATGATGATGATAGATACATGCCTATACTCTTCTAGGTGGTACTATAGTTTCTATAGGTCTCTGAATACCTACTAAACTGTTTTTGTTTTAGGGCTTACAAACAACAGACGGACCAGCCAACGCCCGTTCAAATCCCATCGTCCCGGCGCAGAACGCTAGACCTGCCTTTCCCTGCTAATCTGCTACTGTTCAGCTGGTGGAGGTCCTCAATGCAGACAGCCAACGATTGGCCTCAATTGTAGAAGCATCCCGAGTATTAACTGAGGCGATCCGAGCACTGGATACCCCCAATAATTCAAGAGGAGAATTTTGTGTAAATAATATAAATAAAATTAAAAACAGACTGGTGTTTTAATTATGCATGGTTGTAATTAACGCTGTAACTAGCCTCGATATTCTTGATAATTATTGTTTTGCTTTAAAGCCCCACCATATGTTAATTTTCCTACTTTCCATCATCTCTGATCTAAGAGAAATGTTTAGTTTAGGTACTATAAAATACAGACTTTTATTATAGTTGAACGCATTAATAATTAACCCTAATTTATTTTAAAATTGCTGCTAGTAGTGTCTAAAAAGAAAGCTTGAGAAATGACTAATAATGATATTCCTGTCACTTTTGATAAATCTAGCAAGTAGTAATCTAGTAACTGTGAAAATATTAAGTACCTCAAAACTTAAACAGCTAATAGAAAAAACATATTAGATCGCAAAATAAGACACGCTTCATTTAAAAAAATCTGTTTGCAGCATTTTAAACATAAACGTGAATTTCACGCTTCGTAAATTTGCGCGGCAAAAAAAAAATGCCATGCAAACTTAGCTTTTCATGACTTTTGATTTTATTTCCTTCCCTTTTATGTGTTTATATAAATAGGTAGGTACTCAATGTACTCAATACTAATTATGTCTTTGAATTTTAATCACTCATTTTTACAAAGCTAGGAGCGTTTGACTTCAAATATTTCTATAAAATATCAACAAATCAAATTATGTAGGAAAACATGAACTGCCGCCACACCAACTATAATTAGTAGGCAACGTTTTACAGTGTTCTAAACTAAACCATTTTAGTCAAAATTTGTGGAAATCTGACACAATAATTGGTACAACTGAATGCGAAAAGCGGCATCTATACTAAATTGAGCAACTAAAATCGATTTTAGTCCTGTCAAACTATAATTAGTTTAGTTCGTTCTAAAATGGTATCATCTGAATAGCACTTGTACTAAAGAGGTTCTAAATTCAAATTTTAGTTTAGTTTAGGCTAGTTGGTGACCGCTGAATTGACACCATGTCATCTAACCCTTCGTATAGTAATTACATATATTATAAATCAAAACACATGACAATTATAGGTTTTTGTGCTGATCGTTGCTAACAAAAATGTTATCTTGGGATATGTTGTTTATCCAAAGGTTTTATCTTGAGAAATAATCTAATTCTTTAACGAAAAGAATTATTTAACACTTATACTTAAGCCATTCCGATTTTAAGAATCCACCAGGTATTTTCCATCTTAAAATCGGAAGTAAGATTCTTTCCATTATTTCAATGCATAAATCGTTATAACAGCAAACATAATAAAAAAAAACTACTCTAAGAAGCACCTCTCCTAGGTGCCAATCTACTTATTACGTTGAAAAGACTAAGAAAAGTATGTTCTATATATCCCTGTTCATCCGAATGAATAAGTTTCTTCTTTGGTTTAAGCATAGATAAAGGTAAGTTGTAGTTGTATCCAAACGATTTAGTTTTTCTATGTTTTAAGCATAAAGTAATAGGTATAAACTCAATTATATCCAAACGACTAAGTTTATTCTATGGTTAAAGCATAGATAAAGGTAAAATAGGTAAAAGCGTGGGAGATCCAGTTCGAGCCCCGGCGACCCGCGGGCCTCGGAACCAGTGACATTGAAACGCTAAAAGACCAGATGAGGCCTTGACTAATGCAAAACGATAAGTCACGGAGAAAACTCGCTTTTAGTCAATTAACTGACCTATTTTGTCTTGTCAAATTGAAAGCGTTACCTTTACCTACGCTTAAAATTTGGTAAGATAAGAGAGAATATTAGGTAATCCTGTATTTTGACTTGCCAAGTTGTAAAATATGAGATAATATATTAGGCTAATATGATGAGAACTCGGTAAAATATACCTATGTATTTATCACGTAACATAGGATAGGTATCTGGTTTTTTATGAATCAGAAGAATAATATATTTCCCCCATTTAATAAATAGGTAATAGGTAATGTAACAAAAGAAAAAAGGCGATGATCTTAATTCTTAGTGCAAAAGAGTTAAATATGACTTAACCAGCCCCCCCTAGCATGGGGATTGTTCTCTGGGGATTACATAGAATCCTCATGCATTGCGTTCATTGTTAAAGCTAAAGGAATCAATTTGTTTTACGTATTCGATGACAAAGTAACGTAATTTTTCTCTATTCTACCTTAGACAACAACTTTCGTAATCGGGGTTCGAAAATGTTCAGGAGCGCGTTGAAGTCTTTTGTTTCAAATGTCGAAGCCAAATCATTAAAAACCTCTAAAATTATCAGTGTTTTTCTACTATGTTAAGCATGTTATATACAGTATCCTCTTGAAAAACTCTTTTTATAAAAAAAAGTCTTTTGTTTCAAATGTCGAAGCCAAATCATTAAAAACCTCTATAATTATCAGTGTTTTTCTACTATATTATCCATGTTATATCCTCTTGAAAAACTCTTTTTATAAAAAAAACCGCATCAAAATACGCTGCGTTTAAAGATCTAAGCTTACATAGTGACATACAGACAGACAGCGGGAAGCGACTTTGTTTTAAACTATGTAGTGATAATTGTGAGCACTAACTTCTGCCACTTCAATTCAGATTAAATCTAAGCTTTACCTTATCTTATTATCACACTCTTCTCGTGGGTGTCGTAAGAGGCGACTAAAGGGAAACACAACGAGAGGCGGGCAGCAGCGCCCTCTGCAGAAAAAATCCACCAAACTGCGATCTCCAACCAGCATGCCCAGCGTGGGGATTATGGGAAATACCCCCAAATGATGAATAATGCCATCTATGGCGCTCATTAGGGGAGGCCTAGAGGTCCAGCAGTGGACTATTATAGGCTGATGATGATTATCCTACCGAAACAGCTATACCTGAATACTGGAAATGCAATTATGAAACCAAAAAGTCAAGTCCTTAATATATAAACGCAATAAAATGAAGGTTGCTGTGCCACTACTTGCACAACCGAAATACCAATACCTTAAAGTACTTTCACAAAATGTAGATAGGTCTTTATAATATACATACAGGGTGCATTATTAATATTAACAAAAAAATCTCAAATGATAATATCACAGAATAAAATAAAGCTAAAACAATCTTAAAAAATCAGAAAACATACAAAAAATCGCGGAACATACATGACGGTCCAATCGATAGGTATTGTCCCCAGACCGCCAGTTCTTCGCTGCTGGTACAGGTAGCATGAGACACCCAGTATATTTACATTTATGCAATATTTGGTGCTAAAAACCTTCCAAATTGCCTTGTTAGCGTATAAGTATCGATTTGTAATATTTGCCAACAACATGTTGTTACCTACATTCGGTAATAAAAGCCAAGGGCGTGTTGGACATATATGTGAAAGGGTTCTATGTAATAGAGGATTTGGTCCGAAACGTCAGCAAGTCGATTTTTCATGAGTTCGGTATCATTTTATTAGACGAAAGTAAACTCGACCAACTCAAACGGCTTTGATCTATTGTCCAGTCTTATCTACCTATTGTTTTTTGCAACAGTCTGCAGTTAGCTTAATTGTATTCTAGATCTAACTTGGCTATTTTATTGATGTTCCCTTTATTATTAAAGGTTTTATCCTGAATCTTTTATAACAGAGAAAGGAATCTACCTAATGTTGATTACAATTGGCGTGGTAAAAAGAACATTGGAAGATGAAAATGCTTATGGTTGCCTAAAAAATTGTTACGGAACCGTAAAAATAACTCCCATAGACATCCAATACGAAGATTCCGTTCGAAGCCACAAAATGCCGTCTAAACCTAACTTAGCAGTTTCTTACGGAAGTAATACGACACTACGGATATGCGGTTAGCCATAATTTTTAACTTTATTTTGAACCTTAGGACGATGATTTTAAGGCTCTAGGAAGTGAACTTCCGTCTAACTGTCTTATCAGTACGACCGTTAGTAATCCTTATATAGAAAGCAATATAGTTCAATTTAAAGCAGTGGGACGAAATAGGTCAGAATTGAGGGATGTAGAGTTTTGGATATGGAATTTATCTGATAAGATAATGCATTGACCCTTATTTGTCGAACTTAATAACTTAAAAAAGTTGTGCTTCCATCAGAAGCAAGTTCTGACGGAAAGTTTGTTTCGTACAGAAAAAGATACTAACAGTACAGTACAGTTAAGTAACAATAAAACTCCTGAGGAAATACTAAAAACTTAAAACAAAAGATACGCGTTTTGTTTTAAGTTTTTGATAATAAACTATACTAACGTACCACCATATTGTAAATCAAAGCAGGCACGTTGAATTTTTAAAGCAATAAAAGTAGTCAATAAAATACGCTATTTCTAGTAGTAGAAACCAAAATCCTTGGAATATTTTTTATGGTTACCGATAACCAGTTTCAAATTACTCGACTCTCCATTTTATCTCAACTTTTAATTATGGCGTGCTTTAGATTGACAAATGCTTTTAACGTGGGTGACATAACTAAATACCAAATTAAACAACCGATAAAATGGCTTTTAAAAACGGTAGTCGGGCTTATTAAACTTAAAAAAAATATATTATACGTTAAACGTTTGCATGATTTTTAAAAGATCTTTGATTATCTCATTCTAATATATGACATTGACATCTATGTGGCGTTGGGTTTTGGTTATGTCGATTTTGCTCCTTCTAATTTTAATAATTTTATTCATAGAACAGAATCATCAATGTATTTATTCGACAAGCGCAACACGGCTCCAACCTTGAGCAAAAAAAAAAAACAGAGCAAATTCCTTAGCATGTCTACAATAGCATTCCCAAGTTTCTTTTTGCGTTTTTGGAATGGATAGCGAAGCGCAGGTATTTCACTTATTCTTTTGCAAAAGCTAAATAGAGATTGATTGATTATTCGTCACTTATATTCTTGTGGTCGTTTATTATGATTTGTAATGTAATGATACTTATTTAGGTATATTTAAAATTTAAGAAGTTAGCTCCAAAGCATATACCGTCCAAGAGTTACCACACTTCTTGATGATTTGAATAGATAAATAATCCTCGACAATTAATAAAGTACCTACCGCCGAAGTAAGAGTAACAAAAATAGAGCAATTTATTTGCTGGCATAGGTTTCGTTCGACATAGGACTAGCATCCTATGCTATTCCAAAAACAATTGACTTAAGCAATAAAAAAACATGATCTTGGTTATATGCTCAGCATAAGTTACAAGTACCACAGCCATGTGATGACCGAACATGAAAACACTACATTCCAAGCAGAGGAATGCATCAGTCCGTCCAAACACATTACCCAAGAGATATTTCCTCAGCCGTAGAAAAGACGGAAGAGACTGCTCTGAGATTCGTGTCAGTTGCAATGTTTACATGTTTCATGCACGATAATGCACATGATATACGGTCATAAACGTTTCGTAATTTACGTTTTTCATCATCTTGAGACTTCCTCTTGCATAACTCAGTCAGTTGGTCAGTAATTATTTTAAGCTAGTTGTTGTTTCGTATCGTTTATTTATTGCAAATATTTATATACGTAGACAGAGGGAACAGCTATTCGGTTATATTTCATTTCAGAAAAGTATTTTCAACAAAGCTTGTGACAGGAACCTAAATAATCATCATCATCATCATCACCAGCCTATAATAGTCCACTGCTGGACATAGGCCTCCCCTAATGAGCGCCATAGATGGCATCATTATTTGGGGGTTATTGCCCATAATCCCCACGCTGGGCATGCGGGTTGGGGATCGCAGTTCGGTGTAGTTGTTCTGCAGAAGGCGCTGCTGCCCGCCCCCCGGTGTGTTTCCCTTAGTCGCCTCTTACGACACCCACGGGAAGAGTTGGGGTGGTGAAATTCTATGCCGGCACCACACGGCCCTAAACCTAAATAAATACAGTACTATTCTAATACAAATAATATCAAACTACGGTGAAAATATTCTCAGTTTACAAATCATTTTGGTACTACGTTTGTATGAGAATTTCATCCGTCTCCGGAGCCAGTAGTAGTAGGTGATAAAATTTTGTCATCGCTTTTTAATGTCACTGTCAGACGTCATTAGTGTATCGCTCCAAGTTTGTTTAGTGAGTATTTGTAAGCAAGGCTTTATGAGGTATTAATTTTAAAACTTTTATGTAAAGGTATTTGTTAATTATTTAAATTGAAACTGTTTTCTAGAGCAAGCAAATATTAAACATACAATGTGGCATTACTGCCAGCATTCTGGGCACTCTGCCTTCTGGTGACAGCTCAGATTTTTTGGAAATAGATTTTATTAATAAAAATAAATAATGCTGGACAATTCACACAGCACTATCTAGCCCCAAGCTAAGCAGAGCTTGTGTTAGGGGTACTAGATAAATGATGTACATAATTATATGAGAGCACAGATATATATTTTTCATAATACATATCAAACGACCAGTACTCCTGAACTAATAGTTACAGATCGTACATATTATATGTCCCGAGGCGAGAATCGAACCCCCTGCGTTGCAGGATCATGTTACAAGATATGTGTTAATACTAGTACTACTACTAGTTCTAGTTGTTAAATTCTTAGGTATTGTTATTTTCTTTGTTAATACATATAATACATGTACAGTTAAAACATACAGTTATCCCTTGCATGTAAGAACCTCACCTCGTGCGTTTTTGCCCTTGATTTAAAGGACCAGACAGGTAGACGAATTCCTTAAGCAAATAATGGCGTAACCACAACCGTCTAAATATCTTACTCAGTGACTCGAATGGCGATTGTTCATTGCTATTACATAGGATAGAAAGGTATTTAGCTGGTTTCGTAAGATTCTGTTTGAGAGGTAAACAAATCTTCGTAGATTGGTAAACAATATGCACAAATAATGAAGATAAATTTTATTTTTTGTGTTGTTTGTTAGTCTAAAGCAGCTTTACCTAGACCCATATACAGATTTTAAGAGGTAGGAAAACTTTTATATGCTATAAATATACGTGAAGATGATTAATTAGGTAGGAAGGTTTAAAACTTAGGATTTCTAATGAATGATATACATGGTGCTTACCTACCTACTTTTACATTTATTTTGATTGCAATCAATATTATATGTTATGAAAAGACCTATAACAGCGTCTGGGAGTAGACAAATAGAGTACTTACAGGTCCAAAATAACAAAAGCGTAAATCTGCGACAAAGCATAGGTTTAACGACCTTTTAGAAAAAATATAAGGTTAATAAAATGATCATCACAAATGGTCAAGGAAATAATAATGGACGTGCATTTCCGAGAACGAATGGGATGCTGGGTTCGCTCTGATCTTAAACGCGATTTGATTGAGGTTCCCATGAGATGCAGGCATGGAAGCCGCTCATGTTTTATAAAAAATATTGGAACTAGCTTTCCGCAATTTCTATTTCCCTTGCTCGTGTATTTTTGAATAGTAAATTCAAATTAACGGTGTTAGTCCGGTACTGCCTGAGTTAAAGTGGATTTATGTTCTTTATAAGCGCTGTAAGTCTTAGCTAATATCAGTAAATCAGTAAATTTTATCGAAATAGATGATGATAAAGGTTAAGACGCGTTTTTGCTCCAAGTCGAAAACTAACAACAAATTGCATGAATGTTGTTATTGTTTAAATGGTAAGAGCGGGGTCTCCCAACACAAGCAAATTTTGCTTTAAGGGCGACTCCAGAAACTGCACATATGTATAGTTTTGTTTTCGTTTTTAAAGTAGGTAATATTTATTATTATTATTAAATCCCAAAATAAAGGTTTATCTAGGTAATAGGGTTCTCACATTAGGCCTTACACATTCATTTATTTGTTTTATTGTTTATCATATATTTTCCTATGTAGGTATAGGTAGTCACGGTTGTTATACCAGTCAAAAATCTTTTTTTATTAATTCATTATCGTACTTAATTGATGAAATTACTATCTTAGCTATTCAATTGGCTATTACGTAAAGATTGCACATAACTTACAGGCAAAGGTAAAGGTAATTGCTGAAAATCAGTGTTTTTTGCTTTTTAAGCAAATATCACGGGCTTTTTGACCTACTGCAGCACACATTTACATTTTACCTTCATTTTAATTACTTATTATTATTGTTTGTACATAATAATTGATAGATATTAAGTATAGGTATTTTATTTTAGTTTCTTTTACTAGTGTACCTACTGTTTAGGTAGGTATAATAAGTGTGTGTCTGAAGTTGTAAATACTTGGAAATCAAGTGTATTCATGTATCTATAGGTATATGAAAAGATAGCTTTTGCCGCGACTTCGTCCGCTTAGAAGTTGAAAATTTGGAATAGTATTTTTAATTAGTTTTTAACTTAAATAATTTCGTTATTTATAACATTATAATGCAATACAAAAAAATAGGATCCGGTTAAATCGCCTGTTTCTGTACTATCCCGCGGGAAAATGACACCGGGATAAAAAGTATCCTATGTCCTTTATTCCGGTCTAGACAAGCTCTGTGAAAAAGTGGACGATTTGTGTCAAATTTCATCATAATCGGTTCAGTAGTTTAGGCGTGAAAGACGGACAGACAGACAGATACTTTCGCATAGTAAGGACTACAGAAGGCTGTTTCGATGTCTACGTTAACAATATTTACTTATATGAAAACCTTGAGGGAAATTGTTAATGACAATTAGGTATGGAACAGCCGTAGTTGTGATGAAGAAGAAAATTCATTAGTTACAGTAACTAGCTAGTTTACACGAGCTGTTGTTGCTTTCCGTTTGCTTAAAAAGTGTGTATTATTTTCTTCTGGTGTGTATGTGTACGCCTTTTCCCTGTGATTTTATTTATTTGCGGATGCGATAGTGTTTATCACGTTTACCTAAAAACAAGACATATTCAATGACTTTATTGCTGTTTATAATAATCCTCCTTTGTTGATAGTGGGCGAAGAACAATCGAACATAAATACATAAGCTGTTATAGGAAAGTTTTAAAATAAGTTTACCTAAGGCGTGGTAAAACGTTACATGTTCTTATGTTTTATTGATTTAATTTTAAGAATATTCAATAAGTAACAAATGAAATCTTTGACGAAATCAAACCATATATTTTTGGGTCTTTAGTCGTTTCGCACCGCGAGCGGTTCGAACCGCGGTGTGAAAACCCCAAGCACTGTTTCTGAATAGGGCCATTCGCACCGCAGTGGTTACGGCGGCGGTGCGAATCGCCCAAGATTTTTACGATAAATTCACAAGGAACACTGGGCAGTATGCCATACAACACAAACTTATCTCAAAATCATCTCATCAGAAAATAAGTAGGTAAGCAGGTACTACAGGTTCAATGTAGAGCAAGTTCCATTTAAGAAAAGCAAAGCGTGAAATCAGGTCAAGATAAGGCGATAACCGTTGCATTGCATGACAAACACAGTTTCTGAACGCAACCTACAATGGCGTCGGTGAATTTCGCGCCATTATTGTTGGGACTTTAATATTTAACCTCTAGACTAGACGCTAGCTAGATTTCTACCTTAATACTATTACATTCTTCTAGGGCCTAGGCCCTAGACCTACAACTCTACGACTAGATACCTAACTAGATCTATTACAACTTTTTTATAAACTGTCATGAGGTTTTGTAATGTTATGGTCCGGAATATATACAATACATAGCGTCATATCGGTACCGAATTGCAAATTTAGTAGGCTTATTTATAAAAAAAAATCGGACCTACCTGATACTTTTATCATCTTTTTCTACGTTTTACCCTAAACAAACAATAACTTCCGGTGCTACAGCTTACTAACCTACGCTACCGTCAAACCGTAAGCTGTTTACTTTAATGTTACTATTCAATGAAAAAGCTCAAGCAAAGTGACGGGGTATCCCTAGTGTGCAATAAAACGAAAAGCCAAGGAGAATGTTCACGGAGTTTGTACCTGGGAATGGAATGTTTGTGGAGGAACCGGTCGAGTCAGCTGACGTTCAGAAAATGGCGGCATCAAGCAAGATAACCTAATCTTTGTAAATGTTTGCTGCGAGCATGAACCTATGAATAAGCTGCTAGTATGTTGGGAGGATAGTCTTGGTATAATCTAAGATTTCATAATGATTTATGACGTCGAATGTCGTCGAACTTAATTTGCTTACAGAAAATATCAGCCTTAACTTTGTTTGGATAATTTGGTGTTAGATGATGGTGTTAGCTGATGTAGATTGTCAAAATGGTCAAAAACAACAACCAAATAATTGAACATATACACAAATAGTATAATCTAACAGTATTTACAATTGAACTGAATTATTGCAAACAACGTTACAGGTAGCTAAACTGATTCATATCAATACCAGCCGGAAGAATACCTACCCAAGACGCTGGCAGCATTATCTATTTTGATTGAGTACCAATGGGTTAACACTATACACAGCAAACGAGTTTAAAGTGCGTTACGAGTATTCAGGGGTAAATTAATACGTAGGCACAAGCAGTTATAGAAGGTTGACACACATCAGTCCCATAAAAGGCGTGCTCTACAAACCTACAGATTTTAATTATAAGCGTCTCAAACTTTATGCTTCAGATGATATATGGACATTGGTGACATAGATTCTGCTATGATAACTTTCGAGTCATAAAAGGATCGAATCGCGGACAAAAAATCCGCGTGGGCTATTTTAACACTTCCTACGACATGGAGAATATAGACAGACATATCACTTATTTGCCATTACATAAAGAGAAGAATTAACAATATTGAAATGACATACTTAATTATTAATAACTAGCGGTCCGCCCCAGCTTCCCACGGCTATTTACAAAAATTATAAGTTTTTGCACACACGTACACTTAGGTACTGAAGTTTTTATGTAGAACCAAGTTTTTTAAAATATTTTCAATATTTTCAGGTGACAATACTCTCAGATTACAAATCATTTTCTACCTTAATTTATCAACGACTTATTTGACGACCTCTCTGGCGCGGTAGGCGAAGGTCCGCCTGACGCAGGAGGTTGCGGGTTCGATTCCCGCCTTGGAACAAATATTTGTACGATCTGCAGATATTTGTTCAGGGAGTTCTGGTCGTTTTCTATGTATAATAAAAAATACCTATTTATGTAATAATATTGTATCAGACATCTATTATCCATAACATTAGCTCTGCTTAGCTTGGGGCTAGATGATGCTGTGTGGATTGTCCGCCATTATTTATTTATTTATTTATGGACTATTATTTTGATATATGATCTCTTTATCCTGAACAAAACCCCCTGTCTTCATACCCTCAGAATCATGACCCGTGACGCACCGTTGGTAACCGTTGACATTGCACGCACATGTTACACCCACCATACTACCTAATACGGTAACCGTCATTTACATCGCAATTACCATGTGCCTGTTTGTCATTGTTTATTATGTCTGTTGAACCGTGAACTCTGACCATCTGTTTTTTGAGACAGGTTTGTAAGGATCAGAGCTTGGTTGAACATTCATCTAACTGTATATGATTGCATGATACTGTCGATGGAATGCTTTTAAAAGGTAGATAGAGCATTGAATTTTGGATATTTTAGAACAGCCTTATAGTAGAAACAATATTTTTATCCAATCCTAATCAGGCTCTGTGCCGTCCGGTTAAAGATCTTCGGCCGAAGACTCCAAAACTGCTGACTGTATCAGTGGGAAATTATGCACAAATTATTAATTATTTTGACTTGAAATTACATAAAAACTATAGGTACTTATTACTTATTATTAAAAATCTTTTATTAGCAAGCTTATTTCACAATAAGTATTCCGAGATTGTACTGTGAGGGTATTTTCTATGTATAATAAAAAACCATTTTTTATTTAAGATGAATATCATTATAACTCGGTTGTCTTGTCTCCGGTGTCCAAAGATTTTAACTAAACATAGTCAGAATTAGACCAACCAACTACGCCACTCTATAGTCGCACCCTGTAAACAAACAATAACAATCAAAATATGTTCATCCGTTTGGGTGCTAAGATATAAATCACCAAATAGATAATTTGCTTTATGGGTGAAGTGAAAAATCGAGTAGGATAATCGCAGTGTGATTAAATAAAAAATACAAAAAACAATAGAGATATCTTTGATCTAGGTATATTTGTAAAATAATATATTACTTAGGTAACGTAGCTGTGTGAATAGTCCAGCATTATTTAGTTATTTTACAAGACGTAAAGCAAAGCATTTGCACCTCGCCCAATTATCATCATTAGGTAGCAAATGAAATGATTGAAAGCAATCTTAAATTGAGGACATGCATTTTATTACTAGCAATGAGGTCATTGAAATGCACGCTAACAATAGTGATAAAGAAAATTGCTATTTAACTTTAATAGGACTGTGAGAATAGGCTATGATATTCTTAAGCGCTTTATCGCTATGCAACTAAATTAATTTAGCACAGAAACATGTAGCCTAATTGTAGGTAAATGTTTTTTAAATTATATTTATCGTTTTGTTTTTACCTAACTTAGTTTTGCAGTGCACTTCCAAAGTGATTGTACCTAGTGAAAACTTTACCCACTAACCATTCACTTAGACGTAAGAAAATGTTCATGCAAGCAAAACTATATGAAATGAAATATTTTAATTCATTGTTATTTACTTCTAATAGGCCATCGTTTATGTAGAACTGCTTCTTGGAGATCGTTCACAGCGATAACTATGCCCATGTGCAATGTTGTTTACTAAAATATTCTTGTTATTGTGTTGCTATGCGATATTGTAAGCGAAGTGTATTGTATTATACTTCTCATCTGTTCTAACAAGCTAGGCTTAGATGTATTTTGTTAATAAGAATCTAAATCTACTAATATATATATTTTTATAGTAGTCAATAACTTTGCCACCAAACCATTTGTGACTTTTTTAAGGTCATGCTTGATTTGATTTGACTTCTTCGTTATGTCTTGCTTTCAACCTGAACTGCATAATGAAAATAAAGACGTTTGTTATGTAGGTACCAAATAAATCATCTCCAACAAGATAGCAGGTATATTTTAATTGATCAGGTTTAATGCCTCGCCAGTAACACAAACAGGTGTCGCGGTCCGTTACATAAACGAGTTTCGATTCTGATGCATCGAGTTAAAAATCGCATCGATTTATTGTATTGATCGGAATTAGGGTCGTTTGATTTTATATCAATTAATTATCGAGATATATTCGGTTCGTGAGATATTGATGTGGGACATAAGTTTACTGTTGTTTCCCAGGTCGTAAATTGTCTGCGGAATAATTTGATTATTGTTAAACGAGTTTCGAATAATTCTGAGTGCAGCTAGAGTTAGATTTTTATTCTACTTTAGAATAGAACAGCTAGTGCGTTATTCTCTCCTATTAAATATAATCTTATACCCTTATTGTTTTCGTAGATCAAGATTTAAATAAAGTTTCAATATAACTATTCAGGAGCGGGAAGCTCGGTTTCGATAAAGATCGATAAGCTTCGATTTTGTCTTTTGTATTCGTAAAACGAAAACAAATTTTCGGATGTATTTTCGTGCAAATCTCTGTATTCTCCGAATACTCAATGAATTCAAGTAACGTTTTTGAGAGATATTTTTAGAAAATATCAAACAATCGCGATTTGAGACGTGCCTATATCTAAATGTAGTTTCATTATTCGAAGTATCTTCGTCATATAAAGACAGCATAGCAAATTAAATTTTTTACGAGCACCTAAAGACCCCGTTTTTCCATAAACGAAAAGAAAACTGTTCTTACCAACAGTCTACCAGAGACAGAATCACTGTTCATCGATCCTTATCAAAGAGTAAAAGCTTACGCTGACTGATATGATTTTATGCACAAAAAGCTAATTTTTACTTTTTCTTCTTTTCAGGACAAACAAATACCTGAAGAAATCAGCCATCACTCGAGTTTGTGCTGTCGGAGGCTTTTTTATATCGATACCAGTCTTTTTAACAGGTAAGTAATTATTAAAATAAAACTAAGTAGGAACTTCGTCTTTGAAAAACGCCAGGATTATACACTCCTGGTCGTGCATAATAGCGTATAACTTCATTTCTTTAGGCTTACAAAATAAGCACTTAGACAAGTCAAATTTCATATAGTTCATTAATATAAATAGAAATATTACTGCAGTCTATCTGATTACTTGCCTCACTGTAAAAATGCCCAATTTCTTTCTTTCCAGGCATAATTCTGTACACATTCATCCAATTCCACTCCACGCCGGCCATTGTGACGTCAGTCTTCATCGCAGTCGGCATCGTATTCTGCGGCTGCGCAATGGTCCACAACGTCTTCGTATGGCAGAAAGAGAAGACGAACTTAGTCAAGGCTTTGAGAACTGATCTGAACATTAGTTCGCCGTTGAACGCGTCTAATGGTGTGGTGATGAATGGAGTTACTAGCGCCAATGTCAGCGTTCAGAGTAGGCAGTGGTACCCGCATCCGATAACGCTGTTGCAGCAAAATGGACCATATGTTATAAGGTGAGGATTTAAATGACTTGGTTTTGGTCGTATTGAACGCGTCTAATGGTGTGGTGATGAATGGCGTTACTAGCGCCAATGTCAGCGTTCAGAGTAGGCAGTGGTACCCGCATCCGATAACGCTGTTGCAGCAAAATGGACCATATGTTATAAGGTGAGGATCTAAAATGACTTGGTTTTGGTCGTCGTGGCTTGGCAGATCAAAGTGGAATTTGGCCTTCGATATATGAAACCACTGGGCGTCTCGAGTATTGAGATGAATAACGATGGTTGAAAGGATATAGGGTATAAGCGACATAAACCTATTGTACAGGAGCAGTTTAAAAATTGAAATTGTAGAAAAATGTACATAACTTTTTTATTTATTGTCATATCGATAAAAAGGAAACAGCCCTAAAATCAAAATAAACAAAAGCACTGATTGGCATTTTCATTTATTTGATTCGTTGTTTTATGTAGTTTTATGTCGCTTAGATCAACTTATCTTATTTTCCTTATGAGGTAATACAGCGTAAATAGCATCCTTAAGTAGAATTTGGCTTCTGAAAGTCTTCACACGTTGAAGTGTTGACACTTATAAGTGAATACAATCTTGTTCCTAAAGATATTACCTAAAATACAATCTCGTTCCTAAATATCTTATCTTATCCAGGCCCCCAACGAGTACGCCGCCGGGCGAGGGTCAAGTGACCCCTGGAGTGCCGCCCGCTACAGTCGACCTGAGTCACGACGCACACGAGCTCAGCACTCTAGTCTGAACTACAGTGTGATGGAACTCAACACCTAACCAACACTTTTATTGCCAATGAGACACGGACATGTTTAAACCGCGCCGTAGCAGTGAAGTTATACTAAACTTGAGTCATTGTTGAAGGCACTGGTAATGGGATTTACACCATGATTTGTAAATTTGATATTGCATTGAGAGTTATTTTGATATAGCTGCAATACAATGTTATTTCGACGTTGCAAGCGCCATCACAGATTAATAGCAGTCTTTTTGTGAATAGGTTGTTTGAGAGATACTATAATTATAAAATCATAAACAGTCATGGTGAAAATCCTGTTACATGCTTTTTAAAACTATATTTTATCAGGGGATGATCCTTTCATTTGTACCAGAAATTGGTAAAAGTGACGGATTGCGTTCATAGCGCAGGCCAAAACCAGAGGGTCTATTCTAATTCAAAAAAATAGGCAATCGATTGTTTATTTAAGTTTTTTTGTGCAAGTTGGTGCTCTATTCCGCTGTATTAGAGTGCGCCAATTGGCCAATTAAAATAGGGCCCTGAGCCTTTCTTTAAAAACTGGGTTTACAGCAGTTGATCTGCGTATATAACATAGCCAATAAGGCCCACGAATCTGTTGGCAAAACACCCTTTTAGAGGAAACCCAGCATTCTTCATAATAGATAAGAGTAGGTATCAATATACCAACTCAACAAAAATACAAAATTTATTTATTCCCGCATATTATGTCATGAAAAGTGTGAGGTAGCAATGACCAGAACAAACCTGTGTCGCATTTGAGCAATATAGATATAAATATTTTGGTTATTCATGGCACTTTTTTCATGGTCTTTACAGTGTGGTCTGTGCTTAAAACCATATTATTTGACCTATCTTGTAAAGAGGCCTCTGAAAAAACGTAATCTTCAAGGTTTGCGATAGAGAGACAAAGATTCAAACTGTTTTTAGAAGTTGGATTCTTTTCTTACATCTTTAGGCTACCCATTCGGTACCTATTAAATTAGCATAGACTAGATTTTAGTAGACAACGAGAATTTGATGTTTGAGATATACAGCGAAATCATGTTTGTATATTGAGATTGAGTAATTTGTAAATAATTGTTTCTTGTTTCTAATGAGACTTTGCCATGTTTGATTATTTTTAAGCTATTTCTTACCAACTGGTGTTTTTAAATGACGACATTATTTTCTTTTGTCTACAATAACATATTCATTTTTCAGAATGCATGAGTTTAAATTATAATATTTTGGAAGAGATTGAGGATAAATCAAAATTACTTAACTAAAAACCTACATCTTTTTAGTTAAGTAAGTTTTGATAAACAAAACCCCCACCTAGCTGAAATTAAAGACAGTTATTTAAAATATATAAATGTATATTTTGTACATAGCGTTTTACAAAATCAGGAGGCATAAATTTATTTATTATTTTTATGAACAACAGCCTTTTCTATTTTATTTCTAGTTTATTTTATGTGAGATTAAAAATGTTTTTAACTGAAAAATGGTTTTATTTAGATCGTGTTTATTTACCAGGTAAACATTATAAGAGTATGCAAAAACCACTGCAATGTAATTTTAGATTAGTTAGTCAGTCATTTACAAATAGATCGCCTAAAAATAAGTATCTACGGAGAATTAACTAAAAAAAATGATTATACAGAGTTCCTTTAAATCAGATTAAAATACTTACTTTTACCATACACTTAATTCTGATTCCGGCGATTTTCTTTACATCTGAAACAATTAAATAGTGATATAGGGTAAAGATTTAAATATCTTACTTTGTTACCTTAATTTTTTTATAGAACTTAGACTTAAATAACATAACACAAACGTCATTTAAATAATAACTACATCTAATACATACAATCTATGTATAAGGTAATATACATCAAAGTTTCAACAGCTGATTTTTTACGAAGTGACAACCCTAAAGGCAGCGGTTTCTTGTACCTGTGACAATGACGTCAGTATGGTCACCGATGTAGAATGATAGTGAGATGTATAGGGGCAAGTGAAACGACCTGTTAAGATGCTTGCTCGTTTATTACTGGTAAGTTCTGTCGTGAATACAATGAGCGCGGTGCACTGCATGCAGCGCGCGCGTATAGACGGCAAGTAGCTAGGTAGGTATATCTACTTACGTACATATCAGATAGATCGATAGATAAGGTAGTCTCCCGCCCCGCCATAGCTGAACTCTACGAAGATAAATACCTACCTACCTGCAGTGGTAGTAGGTATGTATAGGTTACCCGGATAGGGTTGTTACTTTTTAATGGCACTAGTAAATTAAAACTTTTTGTATGGGAAACGAAAAATAGGAATTTTTAATTATCTCCCCCCACAACTGATCACCATTGGGGTCTGAAACCTCCCCCTTCGGCTTAGTACACAATTTTGTTACACCTTGTATAAAGAGTTTTTCAACAAGATCTTTGAGCACAATGACAGATGTCGATTCTTTCATCAAAGTTTATTCAGTCTGATAAATGGTGAGAAACGTATTAATTTCTTACGTCTGTTCTAGAGTCCAATGTGCAAAAAGGTATCTTACGTCATAAGTCCCTGATAGAGTTCAATAAACTTTGTTCTTTACGTCACTGATCTAATCTGCGGTAAACATTTAGGTCGAATAATGACACCGTAATGGTCATAGCTCACTAGACCCACCCGCGCCCGACCCGCCTGAATCGAATGAATCGAACCCGCAAACTACGGCGTCGCAGGCGGACCTTCACCTACCGCGCCACAAAGGTCGTAAAGAATACTAATTCATATAAAGAATACTAACCGCTCGAGGCGAGGAGTTGCGCGTATGGTGCCGGATGGGTCTAATGAGCTGTGACCCTAAATCTCCACTAGAATTCTATTAAGTACAATATAGTAAATATATTACGTCTTAATCCCCTGGTAGAAGCCAGTGTGGTAGCCGGACATGTACCAGCTCACGAGCATGGCTGAGAGCGCCTGGTCTTCGGGGTCTGATATCTGCAGGGCGGCCGGCGGGGGCGGCGGGGGGAGCGGGGCGGACGGCAGACGGAAATTTGGCAGCTGAAAATAAATAAATATTACGTTACTAGCTGGGTGCCTGAGATTTCACCCGCGTCCCGATTCCGTGGGATTTTCGGGATAAACAGACTCATCTTATTCCAGATCTTAAACTGTATATAAGTTTCATCAGAATCCTCATCATCAGAAAAGGTTTACTTTTAGCGTGAAAGAGTAATAAACATCCAGGCATACAAACTTTCGCGTTTCAATATTTGCAGGATAAACGCTATTATAACTTTACTCTTGTGTATCAGGCTTGTGTAAAGAGAACTAGGATTAAGCTCACCTTTGCTATCTTTGTACACGGTTCTGTAAATCTAGATATTTTTGTGTGGACCTTCTTCGTTGCAGGCGGATCGTCGGTGACGATTCGTCACCCAACGCGCCACATCGGTAATCAAATAAAATAAACTTATTTGACCAGTTACATCGAATACTTCAAAACTTACCGACGCATTTAGTTTCATGAAATCCGGCATTCCAAGTGCTGAGAAATCCAGTTTGGCTTTTTGAGATTTCTTCTTCGATGACTTCTTTCCCTTGTGTTGACTGCTGGTAGGGGCTGAAAATTATTTGATGAACAATGAACATTAATTAAAGTTTCTAGTCTCGTCACCATTAGTAAATTGATGATATCACTATGCTCTCATAATGATAACACGATTCACGAGTACAATACAGCTAGGCATCTTCACCTTTCAGGCAAAAGACGTGCGATGTAAAATGTACTAAGCGTTTGTAGATATAGATCTACAAGACCTCTGTAAGAATAATACTTTTTTAAATATGGTCAAAAAACTGATTTTCATACAACGGAGGCTATTTCATTGAGAGCAATATGAAAGGTATGGATTTGGACAATTCAAAACAGGTTTTGAAAATCGTCTAAGTTTCATACTTAATGAAATACGTTGAAAAAAGTCGAAAAAATAATTGTGGGTAGTTCAACAGCGCTCTAAAACCGTTGTTCACAAAATTTCAAAGTCCATACTCAATGTATTCCACTGCGCTGGATAATCCACACAGTATCATTTGGCCACAAGCTAAGCAAAGCTTGTGTTATTGGAACTACTACTATAGCTGTTATACTTAATAAAGTATATGTATCACATTAGATGATTTATTTTTGTGTACCTAGAAAAGGACTGAACACCCTAACAAATAATCTGCAGATCGTACAAATATTAGTCCCGAGGCGGGAATCAAACCGCAACCTTCTGCGTCGTAAGCGGACCTTGACCCACTGCGCCAAGACGTCGTCAATATACGTACCGACCTATACGACAAAAGTTCAAAACCCTCGACGCGCGAGTTACACTCGCACTTGTCGTACTTGTTTCTTATTGTATTGTATACCTATGTATGTCTATATTAATAAGTCTGTGCTGTTCTTGTGGAGCTGAATAAATGTACCTATATCTTTAAAGTTACCTGTTCTCTCGTTAAGGTCGACAGACATATCTGCATTGGACTGGCTCTCGAACCCGTCATCACACTTGTCAGTAGTAGCCTGCTCGATCTGGCGCATGCGAATTTCTTCACCACGGGAAGCTTTCAGCGACGACAAGGGTACTACCTCGGAGTTCTCAAAGCCTGAAAATAGTAAATTTTTATAAATTTTAAGTATTAATCATATAATTTAAGCTCATATAAAGGTGTGCTTTGTCTGCAGTGAAAAATTTATTAGTAAATTATATTTAAGTATAATAAAGGTGTTCCTAAAGGTGAAAGCGAAAGAGCCGCATTTCAGTAAAAACCTAGTAGGTATATGAATGAAATAAAAATAAAAATTGGCGCAGCCCGTGCGGATAACGTCATATGTATTCATATAGATAGGCCATCATCGTTCTCAACTACACGTTAGTTCTAAACTGAAATACTGTAAACATTATGAATGTGATTTAAAGATTGCATTCATATTGAGTGATCTCTCAAAAATTTACTGGACTGAACTGCCTGTATACATACATCTATTGCTGAACTACAATCGACACACTCACCCATTTCTTGGGCTTCAAGGGGGCTGGGGGTTTTATAAGCCTAAAGAAATAAAGTTATTGAAATCAGAGATGGTTCATAGTTAACCCCTTCGGATTCAATATGGCGTCCATTCCTGTATGCCATAGCTGCCCCTATCATCACCAGCCTATAACAGTCCACTGCTGGACATAGGTATCCCCTAATATTGATGAATACGCCATAGATGGCATTATTCATCATTTAGGGGTTATTGCCCGTAATCCCCACGCTGGGCATGCGGGTTGGGGATCGCAGTTCGGTGGAGTTTTTCTGCAGAGGGCGCTGCTGCCCACCCTCTGATGTGTGTCCCTTAGTCGCCTCTTCCGACACTCATGGGAAAAGTTGGGGTGGTGAAATTCTATGCCGGCACCACACGGCCATAGCTGCCCCTATAATGCTATTTTATCTCAATGGCAATGGAGTTATGCAATTTTGCCCAGAAAAGTACACAATTGATACAAAAAATTTATTACTTACCCACAAATCGCACAACACATTCATTTTCATCCAAAATGGCGGAGACCACAGCTTCATACTCAATTCCATCTTCAAAATACTTGGTCCTGCATTGCATACCTTCCTTCCATTGTTTTGATTTCGCTGGTTTTATGGGAGCTTTACCCTTTTTCTCATTTGTTTTAGCTATAAAATATATTTCTAATATTATAGAACTCAGAGTAATTCTGTATGTACTTGTAGCTATACAGGTAAACCTAAGAAATTTGACAGGGAGGTAGATGGCAGGGATGAATAAGCAAGTTTAATGCTATGTTCACTTGCACGCCGTGCAGCCCGGTGGGCTGCCTGGCGGGCTGCGCGGCATGCAGCCCGTCCCAGGCCGGCGAAAATTCAAGCTGTTCACACGCACGCCGTCGTGTCAGTCAGTGCCAACATGGCGGGCAGCGAGGATCTCGGTGTTGTTGCTGCCATATCCTTTGGCTTAACTTATTTTTATTGGAAAAAGAAACAAAATGATGAACGACGGAGAAAAGAGATGATAAAAGTTCAGAGAAAGTCACGAAAGCGCGAGAGAGACTGACTACCCGCGCGCCGCGCGCGTGTAAACAGTCACCGGGCGCCCGCACATTCATCCTTTGAACTTTGCCAAAAAACCGACACTCGCTCGGTTCGCGGCATTCACAGGCGCGTTTACGGGCTCGGGCGTACCGTTTACACGCTCGGGAATGTGAATGTGCACGTTGAATGTCGAGTTGAACGCGCGCATGTGAACATAGCATAATACAATACAAAAATACAAATACAAAAATGCTTTATTGTACAATTCCTGTCTCTCGTGTTTTTAGACTTAGTCATCACCACCCTTCTCAAAAGCCACCCAGTATCACATAACACCACAAGCTCTGCTCATTTCAGGGTCAGATGATATTGTATAAAAACCCCAATATTATCAGTCCCCTGGAAGAAATTGCTATAAGCGATAAGTCCATAGAGTAAGCTGATTTTAGTACCTATATATAAAGCTATGAAATAAAGAATTGTCTATCTATAATTAATCCTAAATACACTTCTTACCATTTCCTTTGAACTTTGTGTTAGTTTCCATTGCAATTTGTTTAGCAACCTCTGCATTGGCCTTCTTCACAGCTTTTTCATAAGCAGCAGTCATTTTGGCGTCATCCCACATAGGGTCTTCTGTGTCCGACTGAAATTATAAAAAATAAAAACAACTTTTTAAGATTGAAATAGTAGGTAATATCTAAGTAGCAAACCAAATTAAGGTTACTTTAAAAACAAGAGCACCAGAAACTAAACATAAGGCCAGGTTTGTAGGAAGTGTAGGGATCACCGCAATTAAACATAGGATGATAATTATCCTAAGATATTAATGCTGTTCGTACTTGTAAAAATTAAGAAACGATTATAGTATCACGAATTCACGATAGGTTATCTTTATCTATCATAGTAAACCTACCTACTAACTGGTGAAAGTTTGTGTTGTTTACCATACCCAAAGTACTTTATAAAGGGATCGACCTTAGACATGCCACATTATTTATATAGGTTCTAGATGAAACAGGCTCATCTTTAATTGTGAATATCACATGAAGCGAGCAGAAAATAGATGAACTTTGTTTTTCCCGTCCAGCCGGTAAAGGATTGCTGTAGGTATCAGGTATTACCATGTTATTATCACTGTATCTTGACTTTTTAACATAAAGTTCTTCCCCCTTGGACATTTTTTTTGGTTTTAGCTGTTGTTTTGTTGTTACAAAAACAATACAAAAAATTTTGAACAAAACAAACCGTGTAAAACGAAAAACAAGTGAAGTGAACAGACACACGTCAAAATTGACAGACTGTTTTTGATATTGAGTGAAATTGACAATCAGGGTTTTTGTTTTTTTGACAGAACTGTTCCATAGCCTCTCATCTCTTTGGTGTTTCGTGGGTGAAATAGCAGCACCTATTAAATTAAATTGCTCAGTAAATTCCCTACGAGGAAATAGCTGATCCTTCTACCCTACCTAAACTACTTCGAACTGCCAAGCCAAAAGCAAAAAATAACATTACTCCTGGCCAAAAGCCCTAAATAAGTTATTCCGAGTATTTCCGCGAATAAAACCCGTAAATGGACTTCAATCATCATAACCGATAGAATTTGATCATACTTTTATGAAATATGATTATTCCGGCAGGTGCAAACTCCCAAAAATCGTTTGCTGTGCCGCTATGTTAAAGGCTACAGCGAATGGTGCCAGTGCATTGAGCAAATCAAATTGTGATTTGTTATTTTACGAGGTTTTACGTTGTACCGGGTCGAAAGTCCTATGGTTGGCTTGTAATATTAAACCGGTTGATATATTTTCGTTATTATAACCACAAATCCTCAATGGAGGTTCAAACTGAAACTTGCCCACCAGGCGTAGATTCGGCAGACATATCTACAATGGAAGATCAAACTGAAATTAGCCCACCAGGCTTAGATTCAACAGCGGAGTCAGAACAGAATGAAAACATGGAAACTATACCATCAGAGTTACAAGAAAAACCAATCAAAGAAGAAATGACAACCAGCTGTGCTGAGCCAAGTGAAGAGGGTCCAGTTCAAGTGGTTGTAACAACTGAGACACAAATTAAAACTGAAGAACAAAATGAGAGCTTAAGTAAACTTGGAATGATGGATAGTGGAGAAGTAATCACCAATGCTGAATCTACCAAGACTACTGATGATGAAAGCGATAGTAAGACCAAAGACGCCAAACGCGTGAAACGTAAAAGAAGCCGACCATTGAAACGTAACCGCAAACGTAAAATGACCCAAATTACAGATGCTCCTCTAGACAAAGTCGCAGTAAAAAAAGAAAAGATTGTAGATGAAGAAGTAGAAGATACGCCAACTGATTTATCAAAAGATGATGTTGAATACTGTCTTACAGTGTCAAACTTACCTACTAGTTGGAGTTTTATGGACATTAAAAACTATATTGACACTGAGGTAATGTAGAGCTACAAAACATAACTTTTTTAAGGTCTTTACAAGAGGCATCCCTTTTCATAAGAGTCTAAAGCTTTGCAATTATCTAGATACGGGAGAAGACTGATTTAGAAGCCTTCATACAAGCTCAGCTTTCTTTGGGCCTAGATGATGTTATGTGAATGTTTCACCATTATATGTTTAGTTTTTATAAAAGTCTAAAAGTACAAAAAGAAGATTTACTTAGTTATGAATGTGGGTTAACTACAAACCTATTAAATAAATCTGCTGAACAATAAGTAACAGCATAATCTTGCCCCAAGCTAAGCAGAGCTTGTATTATGGGTACTAGATGACTGATATACATAATACAAGCGTCGCAGGCGGACCTTCGCCCACCGTGCCACAGAGATCATATTTTGTGTTGGAAGAGCACCAAATGTTTCATCCTTTAACAAGGGACTTCATCAGGGTGAGACGCGCTCACCCTGGTGAAGTCCCTTCGCACCCATTGTTTGGTTTATTATTTAAGTTTATATGTCACTAGCGGTCCGCCCCGGCTTCGCACGGGTATTAAACAAAAAATTCATAAATTATACACACTAAAACGATGGGTTTCACAGTTTTCGGATCTTTACTTTTTTTAACAGCATTGGGGTTTTTTACATTGACTCGACATTCCAAAACTGACACTGGCCGTAGAGAAAAAGCAAGCACCGTGCGCTATACAACCTCTTTTTCTATTCTGACGCGCCATAATAGAAAAAGAGGTTGAATATACAGCCCACGGTTCAATTATTGAATTTTTCATGCGGATCCCTAACTTTTTTGAAAATATTATATAGCCTATGTTCATCACGGAAAATTAAGGATTCTAATGGTGAAAGAATTTTTTAACTCGGTCCAGTAGTTTCGGAGCCTATTCAATTCAAACAAACAAACAATCAAATCTTTCCTCTTTATAATATTAGTATAGATAAGTTTATTATGATCCACTACCTCATAAGAGCTAATGAAAGGCTCATGTTAGGGGTCCTATTTCTAGCAGTGCAGGTATATTATGATGGTATTATTGGTCATGAAGATAGAAAGACATTCAATCATCCAATGTCCTTCTATCCAATTTGGATGTTATGTAAATTGATTTAGATTTCAAATTAAACCTTAACATTTCAGTGCGGTCCAGTGGATGAGATAGAGATGATAAAAGATGATAAAACAGGCAATGGCGCTATCAGGTTGTCATACCAAACTGAAACAGAATGTAAGGAGGCCATGGAAAAACTGCAGAATAAGAAAATTGATGGAAATATATTATCTTTGGAGATTAATGGTATGTCAGTTATATATTTATTACATAGGTATATTATTTTCCATCAAATATTAACTTTTCACTAAGAGACAAAATGTCTATCTGCAATAATAAATTAATGTTTTAAATATTGACTTTTAATATCATGAAAGAAAACTAATGGTCTACATTGATCCACCCTACACACATTTGGAACATTGTTATTTAATAGTTTTTATATAATCAATGTTGATTTTAGATGTGGGTATTATAAGGTATAAAAGGTATATTATTTAAAGGTTACTTAGGCCATACAATTTTCTTTACTTGTAATACATGAGCAGCCTATGGCTGATGTATCTACATAATATCATACAATTTTGCCGCCGTTTGATATTTTTTCTCATAACCAGTTTTGAGTTTATTCTTGAAAGGGTTTATTGATGTAGCTAATGATATTATATCTTCAATTAATCTGTTCCAGTTGTGCTATTCTACCACTCTAGTCCAAAAAAAAAAGAGAATGAAATAGGTACTAATTTCACTGTATATGTTGTGTCCATTTGTTTTATTGAACAATGCTTTTTATTTACAGTTGTGAGCTGTCAGTCTGAACCTGAAACGCCAGAACCGACCAAGTTAGTTTTTAGTTGTATATTAGTATTAAAACATAATTTTGACTGGCTAAGCCTGCGGAATTTTTTGAATGATTGTTCTCATATCAATAATAAAAGAATAAAATAAAAAATAAAATAAAAGTATAAAATACGGCGCAGTGGTCGAAAGTACGTTTGAGACGCAGGAGGTTACGGGTTCGATTCCCACCGCAAGGCGTAGGTGCGTGTGTATTTCACTAATATTATAAATGCGAAAGTTTGGATGGACAGATGGGTATTTGTTAGGTACTTCTTTTCGCTAAATCTAGTGCAGTCGGCCCATTTGTGTTGGAGCCAATTCAATACAAACAATCGAATCATTCTTCATTAGTATAGATAGATTTAAATTTTATACCCCATATAGCAAAATCCAAGTGGAAGCCTATGTCCAGCTGTGGACTAACATGGGCTGATGATGATAAAATCCAAAAGTCAGTTAAGGGTTAAAGTATGTGTTGCTACAAAGGACACCACCGATATTGATGATGGTTTTTCTCATAAAAACAATCATATTGTCGTGTGGTGCCGGCATAGAATTTCGTGTGGTAGGTGTCGTAAGAGGCGACTAAGGGAAATACACCGGGGGGCGGGCAGCAGCGCCCTCTGTAAAACAACTCCACCGAACTGCGATCCCCAACCCGCATGCCCAGCGTGGGGATTATGAGCCCAAATGATAATGCCATCAATGGTGCTCATTAGGGGAGGCCAGGAGTGGACTATTATAGGCTGGTGATGATGATGATGATGAACAATCATATGGATCTGTGTCTCAAATAAAAACATTTTATTTATTTTTATAATAGAAAACCCTGGAAACCAGACCTGGACTCTTGGGAAGTAGACCTTCATGGGATGTATGGATTGAAGCTGTCATTCCTGAGATGTTTGGGCATAAGCCCACCGTTGGATAAATGGGTACATGTGTCTAATGTAAGCAATGTTCATTATTTTTCTATTCTATTTCTTTTAAAATTGTTTGTGACACCTGAATATGTTGACCCCTGAACTAAGTTATTAACTTTAATATAATCAGTAGTATCCTGTGTAATTTTTTTCGTTTCTTGAACTTTTAAAGTTTCTTGAACTTGGCTGAATGCGGGGTTAAATTATTGTTACTTAATGTACGGCTTTTGGTAACCTATGCCAAAACTTTCCCGTTCAAGAAGATGCTCTAGTCAAGTCATAGGTTACTAGATGTTAAATTAATTTGAGTATTGTTTTTACAGTTCCTTTGCGACAAACTGGAACTTCGTGACGTCATGGAAATGGCGGGTAATGTGCTCATGTGCTCTGTTTACACCGTGCATCCGCGCTACGCGAATGTCATGTACAGTCATCCGTTAGAAGCCGTTCAGGTAAGGAGTCGAATAGGATTCAGATTCATAACTTTATTTCTTTAGCCTTACAAAATAAAACTTAGACAAGTCAAACAGTCATATCTTTAGGCTTACAAAATAAGCACTTAGACAAGTCAAATTTCATACAGATTAATTATTATAAAAAAAGAAATAATTTGTTATTGATTTCTCTTCGTAGTGGAAGAAGTGAAAAAGAAACCACTAGTACATTCATATATACCGTGTAACAAAATATGTGTACTAAGCGAAAGGGGGTGAATTTCCACCCCCCCGGGGACCAACTTTTGTTCAACGACTTTTCTAATTTCGATCGGTATCTCGGAAAAAACTGCATCAAAGTTTCAACATGGACAGCTGATTTTTTACGAAGTGACAACCCTAAAGGCAGCGCTTCCTTGTACCTGTGACAATGACGTCAGTATGGTCACAGATGTAGAGTGATAGATAGATTAGGTAGTCTCCCGCCCCGCCATAGCTGAACTCTACGAAGATAAATACCTACCTACCTGCAGTGGTAGTAGGTATGTATAGGTTACCCGGATAGGGTTGTTACTTTTTAAAGGCACTAGTAAATTAAAACTTTTTGTATGGGAAACGAAAAATAGGAATTTTTAATTATCTCCCCACCCACAACTGATCACCATTGGGGTCTGAAACCTCCCCCTTCGGCTTAGTACACATATTTTGTTACACCTTGTATAACTTATAATGTGTCTTATATAATTTTTGTTTTGCCTATCTAAATCTAAGTTTAATGTGGTTTAGATACCATGTCAATAATTATTTAAATTGGTACCTATATCAAAAACTAAGTACAACATTCAGTTTCTTACATGCTATTGTTTGTGTCCAATTTGGTCCTTCAGATATGGTTACCTATAGTATGGTCTCTGTATAGTATCGAGACGGCATTGAGGCGTTCCTTTTTGTTTATGGTTTGTTACAGCGCCTGTAGAAAATAAAAACATCAAATCCAATAAATAAAAACATCAAATCCAATAAATATTGCTTTAAGCGATAAGGCCGCCTATTGGGCGTAACGTTTTGTTGTAGACATAGATTCAGATTAAAAACTTTATTTCTTTAGGCTTACAAAATAAGCACTTAGAGGAGTCATATTTCATACAGATTATAATAAGATTATATAATCATAATCGTCAGTCTATATCAGTCCATTGCTGGACATAGGATCCCCTTAATGAGCGCCATATATGGGTTTATTTGTCATTTGGGGGTCATTGCCGATAAACCACACAGCATCATCTAGCCCCAACTAAAGCTCAGCTTATGTAGATGTTTGATATATTCTAAAAACTACTACTTAACTTCCACCACTATTAAAATGTTCATATATCGTTTCAGGCAGTATCAATGTTAAACAACCAAATGTTCTACGGCCACAAACTAAAGGTAGTCATGGACCGCAGCCCTTCTAACACCGTCGTTCTACCAAAAGGACTCACAAACATAGGCAAAGGCCTAGGCATGAACGGGAAGCCTCTAAGAAATATAGTGAAACACTACGAAAGATTTGTAGAGAACCAAGATTGCTTGATAAATACGGCGTTCTTTGATATACCGGCGAATCATTCTATGAAGTTGAGCGAGGGATTTGATGGCAATTTTCAAGTGAAGTGCGTTGATGAGTTTAATTATCCGATTGCATCGGCAAAAGATGCGAAGGCTGTGACGACGGCTGCGACTGGATCAATAAGGTATTTTAATTCGTTAAGTTTATTATTTATTTTGTTTTTAGTTTATTTTTGTTTCATTGGAGAAAAGTGATGTAATTGAAGTACTAATTTCAAGTAACAGTTTTTACTCACCCTGGCTTTTTAAGCTAATCTCCTTAATGGTTGACCAATTTATAAGGAACTTTCAATAGGAGACGGTTCATGTTTTAACAGGTAATTTGGCATTGATTAATTTGAAGCCTCATTCTGAAAATATTTATGTTTAGCATTGATTGAACTGATAAATCAATAAAAACATAAATCAATAAATAATCCTGGACAATCCACACATCATCACCTAACCCTATACTAAGCAAAGCTTGTATTATGGATACTTGATGAGTGATAAAATTAATACAATATTTACATAGATACATACTCGGGACAAATATTTGTACGATCTGCAGATATTTGTTTAGGGTGTTCTGGTCTTTTTCTATTAATAATAAAAAATATCTATCTATGTAATATACTCGCGGTCCGCCCGGCTTCGCACGGGCATTAAACAAAAATTTCAGAAATTATACACTCTAACACGATGGGTTTCACAGTTTTCATACGGATCCCTTACTTTTTTAACAGCATTAGGGTTTTTGACTTTGACTCGACACTCCATAACTGACACTGGCCGTAGAGAAAAAGCAAGCGCCTTGAGCTATATATTCAACCTCTTTGTCTATTATGACGCGCCATAATAGAAAAAGAGGTTGAATATACAACGCACGGTTCAATTATCGAGTTTTTCATGCGGATCCCTAACTTTTTTGATAATATTATAGCCTATGTTCATCACGGAAAATTTAGGATTCTAAAGGTGAAAGAATTTTTCAAATTGGTCCAGTAGTTTCGGAGCCTATTCAATTCAAACAAACAAACAAACAATCAAATCTTTCCTCTTTATAATATTAGTATAGATATAGATAGATTATATTAAATATATCAGTCATGATGTGTGCATTGAACAGCTTTATTATTATTATTATATTAATATTATAATAAAATAGGTATTCCACTCAGATCGGAACATATGATTAAATTATACTAAGAGTTCATCTATTAATATTTCAGCACAATAATGACATCTATGACTGCTAAGACGCTAAAGCCTGCCGCTGTACAAACTCCCGCCTACTCAGTAGGCAAATCCAGCCCAGTAACTACGTCTAAAGCTAACTTCACACCGGCACAGAACTTCCAACGGCCTCAGTTGAACAACGCTAACTTCAGGATGCCGTTCGTTGGACCCGATATGAATGGACAAGGTAATATAGGCCTTATTATCTAACTTGAAATCACCAGTGAACTTCAAACCGATTACCAGTCGTAGACCCAGTCAGAATTTTGTCGGTATTGTCTAAAGTATTCAACTGGTCTACGGTTTCAGCTATTTACACAATACGAAAGTGATAATCGAAGTCCAGTGGGGCTAAGATGCATGCCACGAGAGACGACACGCGCGAGACGAGTAATTTAGTCGTCGTCAGTTATTTTCTCGTTTACTCTAAGATGCGCACCACGAGATACATAATACTCATTGTCGAGAAGTTCTTCTCGCGTAGAGATAGCCACTCAGACGAATACCCGTTTATTTCATTCAATTGTTTATGGTTTTAGTATGCTGCTAGGAAGAATTAGAATAACCTTCATAATTTTCACCTCCTTATTGGTAGTTTGAACATTTTCACTGGCAGAATCGATGGTAGAATGGTGACAAAACGGAACAAATTCCTAAAAAAAAAAACAGAAACTATTTCAACATTTGCGCGCAAATTTCCTTGCCTCAACTTTTTGTACCGATTGCAAGAAGGCATCGCGAAAACGTAAGTAAAAATAAAATATTAGTGCAGTTTATGTATAGTAAATATATGTATGTTAGCAATAGTATGTTTCCTTATGCACTTGCCTCAACCAATCTTACAACAAGGCCAAGAAAATATGTAAGTAAGTACATACATTCGTATTGATTTGTCTGAACTTATTAAACACGCTACCGAGTGATTGTTTGTTTCATATGACCTCAAATATGTTTGTTTCATCTAGCTCAATTGATCAGGGAAAACGGACTTAGAAATCTTAGGCTTGACTTTGAAATTAGCTAGGTAATCCCGACAGCATCAAGAACCCTTACCTAACTATTCATCCGCTCTACCTACAAACTCTACCTATAATGCTATCTTTGTTTCAGACGGTAATCATCATCATCAAGCCAACCCAACACCCCACACCAAATGTAGTACTTAGAATAATATCATGTAGTAGATAGATAGACATTTTATTGGTAAAAATTAAATTATTACAAGTCAATATAAGATAAGTTAGTATGCACTTAAAATAAAATAATATCACCTATAAAAAAAACAATGTGTATTATTTTAATTATCAATGCATTAAAAAGGGTTTGAATAGTGTCTGCATTGGTGCCGGCTCCACAGCATCCAAGTGCTCTCCCAATTTCCCTTCTTCTAATAGGATCCTGTGACAACTTTGTTTCCAGTCGCCTAGGCATCTAAAACTGCCCTTTAAGAACCCATTAGTACGCTCTATACCATTGCGCACTCTGCAATGCCGGCTAGAGGTTAAAACAGTAGCATGCACTTGTTCTTGCAGTTACAAGCAGCCACAACTTTACCAGCATAGAAATTGAATATATATATACGTAGGCTTTATGAGCTTTAATCTCGTTGATCTCGTTCGCTTAAAATTGCAGCAGAACCTACAACAAGATAAAACTATGTAAGCATATATGTAGGTATGTATCCAAGTACCTAATTGGTACCTAAATTGTAGTCAGCAAGCGATGGCATTATAGGTTACAACCGAGATGGGTTAGAATTAGGTAGGTAGGTACTCACTTTTATATGAGCAGGTACGCCAGAACTATTTTGCGGCTCCAAATCGGCCGTTAACCGGGAAATGAAATATTCCTTAATTGGTTTATTGATGCGCCATAGTCGATGAAACTCAGAATCGGGGACATCCAGAGGGTCACAAGCAAAACATCTCTTCCGGTCCTCTCTAGTATTAACAAATAATGTTCACATGGAACCGCGATAACCAACAAAATTCAAAGAAAAATTCATGAATATCTTCTCGTCAATTTTCTCGTGCTCAAATTGAAGGACGAGAGTTCTTCCCGCGCTAAACTGTCAGAAGTTGAGAAAATGTGGCGCGCATCTTAGCGTTTGACGAGAAAGGTGACCACAGATAAGATATACATTCACTTAAATCGTTCACGTGATGAGACGAGATGAATAAAGGTGGCGCATCCTAGCATCAGTCGAGAAATCGAGATAGCGCCATTTTTCACGAGATAACGAGTCGAGAAACGCTTCTCGTGGCGCGCATCTTAGGCCTACTGGCTATGTTTGAAATGCCAAACTGAAGCCAATTACGATTACCAGTTGACTTAGACAATAGAGCCGCAGGTGGGATGATGATTTGCGAAATATCGCGGCCAGATGCTGGATGCGACAAGCTGAAGACAGTGCGCTATGGCGCTCGTTAGAGATATTGGGTTATCTCCTCGTTGAGGGTACTTTAGTTATAGTCAAGTTTGTAGGTAATATATCAACACCAAACTACTGTTTTATAGTCTGTAGATTAATTAACAAATTATAATAGGTAATCTGAGCCGCGAGTAATGTTTAGGTACATAAAGAGACACACCAGCGCGTTGCCAAGGTTTCGTTACGAATGTTTTTACTGTTTACTTCCTTCTTTCCCTTCCCTCCCGGACCCCGTTACGAACGGTCGTGTTTCCGAAAGTAACATATATTTGCCTAAAAACACTAATTTGTGCTCCAATAATACAAGTGAAATAATAGGCGCGCATAACAACGAAGAGGTCTTCTTAACTGTTGAAGCGAGACATATCGAAGTGTGACTGTGATAAAGATACAATTATTCACGCGTCGTAATCCTCTACGGGTCATCCAGCGAATCAGTGCACTCACTACTACAAGTGCAACGGCAGGCCCCACCTCCTGCCACTGACTGCGTTTGCGCAAGCCACACCCCGCTCATAGCTACACTGCACGCTCTGCCGACGGATATCTCGTAGGCCTAAAATTCAGGCCTACTCGTGAGTAATTTACCTGGCTGTACTTCTCTAAAACAATGAACCAGCTTGAAAGAACGCCACCCAGCTTGGGGAAAGGCCTCAAAACACCTCCTTTTCATCACTATAGCTCTGACTCGGCCATAAACTCTAAAATTACCGACGAAGTTGAAAACTCGGATATTTATCTAAACACGGCGAAGCGGCATAAGCGAGTCTTCGGCGATATTACTTCGCCTACTCAAGCAGCAGATATTGAACAATTGAAAACAATGTTTGCGGATTTCACTACAATACAGAATAACAAACTAGAGTCATTAACCTCGGCACTCGGTACAATCATCGAACAAAATAGAGATATCCAAAAATCGGTCGAATTTTTCAAGACCAAGTACGATGAAGTCTCAGAGAGAACCTCATTATTGGAAAATGAGAACAAGGAATGCAAGACTCGTATCTCTTCACTGGAAAAGAAGCTAGAAATACTTGAGAAGCAGTCCCGCTGCACTACCCTTGAGATACGAAATATACCGAAACAAAACCAGGAAAATAAGCAATTAATCACTAACATCGTCACTGATATAGGAACTGCCTTAAAACTAGATTCTCCAGTTCTAGCATCAGAGGTGAAAGATATATATCGTGCTAAGAATGATACCATAGTTGTGGACTTTACATGCTCCAGCCGAAAGGAAGCCTTCATCGCAGGCTACAAGAACACCTCCAAATCTAGACGCGATAACAAGGAACAGCCTTTTAGCACTACGCTTATTAATTTGCCGGGTCCCCCGCGGACTATTTTTATATCAGAATCACTCACGAGTAAAGCTCGTCAGTTATTTTACCAAGCGCGTGAGCTTGTCAAGAATAAGAAACTGGTCGCCGCCTGGACATCTTATGGTAAAATTCTGGTAAAAAAGCAAGATAACATGTTGCCAGCTCGAGTTGACTCCGAAGAGGATTTGATTAGAATAACTTCGCAATGACTAGCTTGTTCTTATAATATTTGTTTTCCTAAACTATTTCAATTATTAATTCTTAGTTTGCATGATAATTGTACCTACATTTCTTATAAAACCCTTAAACTATACTTAATATCTATTTTTGTACATAGCATTAATTACAGACAGCTGATTACCAACACACACCCACTAACATTATTTAAACACACCACAAATACTGTTCATGTTCATACCCCAACTCTGTACCTAACTGATTATGGCTCTGGGTTTTACCTGCAACATTCTTTGGTTGCTTCACGCCACATCTCCAAGCATAACTATGCTACATTGCCCTTATTCAGCAGATATATTAGCCTAAGTATATACCTCCCAATCCTACATACTATCCCGTTATCCCTCATGAGTAGGGATCTGACATTTTCCATTATTAAATAATTATGGTAATACAAAGTAATATTGAAAGTATTAACTTAGCGCTGGATTCATTATCTGTTGCAAATGCGGTACAATGTGACATCGAAGACTTAACGAAATACGTAACTAAAAATAATTTGCCTAAGCTTAACTTAATTTCCCAGAATATACGTAGCATATCTTGTAACCTGGATAGTTTTACCTCCCTTATCACCCGATCCAAAATTTACTGGGATGTGATTGTGTTATCTGAATGTTGGCTTCCCACTACCAAATTTATTCCATTATTAGACGGCTATAATTATGTCCAGACCTATCTTAATAGATCACAAAACGAGGGGGTAGTTATATACTACAAAAAACATCTCGACTTAACATTTGAGGAACTGGATGTTAGTGATGCGAACTGCCTGCTTCTTAAACTAAATAAAGAAACCTGCATATTGGGAATCTACCGCTCCCCTAGTAAATCTGACACTACAAATTTTATACATAGCATAGACAATGCGTTGACAAACTTGTCAAGCTATAAAAACATAATATTATGTGGCGATATTAATATTAACATAGCATCAGGTTCTGCGGACAAACGTTTGAATGACTATCTAAACATGTTGGCCTCCCATGGTATTCTGTCAGGACATATATTCCCGACCCGAGGCCTCGCGTGTCTCGATCATATGATGTTGAAAACAAACTTTGAAGCTACCTGTTTTCACATACAATCTTCTATAACTGACCATGAGTGTGTTGCACTCAGTATTGCACAACGATCAAAACTTAACTTTTTCCCCCAAGTAAGCTCTCGTATAGACTACAATGGACTAGATTCTGCGATTAAAAACATTAGCTTTCAGACAATACTCGATTGCTCAGATGTAAATATGGCAACTAACTTATTCACTGAACGGATATCCTCGGCAATCTCACAAAACACTTGTAAAAGGAATGTACCTAAACGTAAAAAGATCATCAAACCCTGGATTAATAATGGCCTCCTACGTTGTATGAGAAATCGAGACAATCTTCATAAGAAACTTAAAAAAGACCCTGATAACGAGATACTTAAAACCACCTATAAGAGATACCGCAATTATTGCACTTCCATGATTAAAAAGGCTAAGCGAAATTTTGAAAAGATGGAAATCGAAAATGCTAAAGGTAACAAGAAGAAGCTCTGGCAGGTTATAAACAGCATTAGTGGAAGAAGTAAAACGGCTGACTACTCGACAAATTTAATAGCTCAGGGAGATAAAGCTGAGGGTATAAATGAAGTTAACTGTTATTTCTCAACTGTCGGTAGGAAACTAGCTGAAAAGATGATGAATGCAAATATGAACATCGACACTTCTGCCGACTCCACTCTTAACCACAACCCACCTTTATCTTCGCTAGTTCTACTCCCAACTGACGAGCGCGAAGTGTGCATGCTGATTAAGGGACTGAAACAGGAGTGTGCGGTGGGTCTTGATCATATCTCCGGGACCATACTGAAGAGGTATGCTAATATCCTGTCGATTCCTATCACGCACATCTGTAATCTTGCCTTCGCATCCGGTGAATTCCCGACAGCATTCAAATTAGCTCTCATCAAACCCATACACAAAGGAGGGGACACAGACCGCGTCGAGAACTTCAGGCCAATATCTATTCTGCCTACCCTCTCAAAGATATTGGAAAGACTCATGAACAACAGACTCACCAGCTTCCTGGAATCTAACAGCCTTCTATCTCCACGTCAATTTGGCTTCCGAAAAACCAAATCAACGAACGATGCTGTCCATGAGTTAACCAACGCACTCATAACTAATCTAGATGAAAGAAAGAAGTGCCTAGTAGTATTTTGTGACCTGGCAAAGGCTTTCGACACGGTCTCTATCCCTATCCTGCTGAAGAAGCTCGAAAACTACGGAGTCAGAGGACTAACTCTAAAACTTTTTGATGATTATCTGAAGGACCGAAAGCAGCGCGTTAAAATTGACCAGCTGCTGAGTGAGGAACAACCTGTAACCTTTGGTGTACCCCAAGGAAGCATCCTTGGACCGACGTTGTTTCTTGTGTACATAAATGATTTATGCAATACTTGTCTGGATAACGGTAAAGTCTTCACCTTCGCCGACGATACTGCTCTCCTCTTCACTGGTCAATGCTGGAGGGATACTTTTAACAGCGCTCAAGCTGGTGTTGATAAGGTTTGCACTTGGCTCACTGGCAACGTCCTTACACTAAACGCCTTAAAGACTAACTACATTACGTTCGCTCTTAGGTCAAATCTACTTCCACCCTCTTCCTTTTCAATCAGAGCTCATTCCTGTCTTGCAGCTACTCCCGATTGCTCCTGTCCTTACATCTCAAGAGCTGAGCACACTAAGTATTTGGGAATCATTCTGGACCAAACGCTAACATTCAGAAAGCAAATCGATTCGCTGGTTGGTAGGACGCGTAAGCTTATATACGTCTTTAAGGGGCTAAGGAATGTAGCAGATCGCAAAACTATCCAGGAAGTGTACTCAGCGTTGTGTGATTCTGTCCTGCGATACTGCATCACTTCTTGGGGTGGCGCGGCTAAGACTCACCTTCTTGAACTTGAGAGAGCGCAAAGAGCTGTGTTGAAGGTTAGTGCACGTCTCCCTTACCGTTACCCAACCATTGAGCTCTACAAGGAACTGAATCTTCTCTCAGTTAGGCAAACCTTCCTTCTTGAAACCATCCTTAAGAAACACTCTCAACTGGAATATAATCCGGATTTGATTAAAAATAAACGTAGGAAAGGTAAGGTCTGCACCGCTCTTAATTTTCACACCAGCCGCTCTCATAAATTTAGCTGCTTCTTGGGACCCTACATCTACAACAAAGTCAACATGATGCTTAATATCTTTCCCCTATCTCGCTACAGGTGTAAAACTGAAGTAACTAAATGGTTGAAAACACTCGACTACCGAGAGACTGAAAATCTTCTAGCAACCCTTTCATAATCTTCATCTGCTACTGGTTAGATGATGGGATCGGAACATTGAACATACCTTCTTAAATTCACACACATTCATACACAAATTCAAATACTTACACATATACACTCACACACACGCGGGTAACTCCTGTCGCCCGGACTCTTAAGAGATCGGTGTCCTCAGGAGTACCCTGCACAACAATGCCTACAAACACAACACACCACACTTGTCTTTAGCTGTCTGTGCTTACCCACTCCTTTTATCTTTTTATTGTTGTTATTACCTTTTATAATTTTTATTTCTTTTTCCCGATTATCTTATAATTTAAGCAAATGGTTAGTATTTAATTCTAATACCTTCAAGTGCTTTAATGGAATTGTGCCTATGTTTGTACAATACCTATTAGTATAGTTTCTAAACGACCCAAGTATACATAGATATATTTAATCCGTGGAGTGTGGGCCCTGGAGACTTGCTGTTACAGGTTTTTCTAAAAACCTATAGCAAGCTCCAGCCTCTCACAATATAGGTTTATTATACCTACAGTGTACTTTCGTTGTAAGATTTACTTCTAAGTACCTAAACCTTGTGGAGAGAAAATAAATGATATTATTATTATTATTATTATATTATATTATTATATTTCTTTATAATGGTTTGCTAACTTGAAACAGTTGCTAAGTAGTTTTATTTCCAACTCAGACTTATATCAATAGAAATAGACCGAGCTAGAAATAGTAACCCCTTATTTTAATACCACAACTCTAGCCAAACACAACAATTAAAGTACAATGTCAAAATCGCCGCCGATACATAAAAATCACTTTCTCTTTGTGATATTTTGACAGATTTTGAACTTCTTGTCCTTTTGTAGGTCTTTTATTTATATTCTCATGAAATTTCACTTTTATGGAACTATATTACTATATTATACCCATAGTGATATTGTTAGGGAGTAGGCTATTCAGAATAGAAAAACTGAATAAATTTATTACAATGGTGTACATATTTCTTATCTATAATTACTGTCACAGGTCCACGTCCTGCCCCGATGCCAATGATGCAGGGACCAGGGCCCACTGGTCCCTTCATACGACCAGGATTCCAAGGGCCTATGCCTAGACCAGGCTGGGGCCCTGCTCCGGGGCCCATGAATGGACCTCATCCCGGACCGATGGGACCTGGGATGGGACCCATGGGGCCCGCTGGACCAATGTGCCCCGGGCCGATGGGCCCTGCCGGACCAATGGGACCTCCTGGAACGATGGGACCAATGGGGCCGCAAGGGCCTTTTCCGAATCCAAACGAGCCGGTGAAGCTGTTATTGAGCAATGTATGTACAAAAACCTATATAATCAAACAATGTTAAGGTAAAATTATTATGGTTAGGTCTGAATTTTTATTTGCCGTACCATTTTGAGTTAAAATGTGTACCTTGACATTTTTTTACCGTAAAGTAAACAAAATTTGCCGTGTGGTGCCGGCATAGAATTTCACCACCCCAACTCTTCCCGTGGGTGTCGTAAGAGGCGACTAAGGGAAACTCATCGGGGGGCGGCAGCAGCGCCTTCTGCAGAACAACTACACCAACTGCGATCCCCAACCCGCATGCCCAGCGTGGGGATTATGGGCAATAACCCCCAAATAATGATGCCATTTATGGCGCTCATTAGGGGAGGCCTATGTCCAGCAGTGGACTATTATAGGCTGGTGATGATGATGATGATGATGAAAGTAAACAATCTATCACTAGCGCAGTGTCATAATTTTCGCTCTATACTGCCTAGTTGAAGAAGGAAAGAAAGAAAACAAATTACTTTTACTCATTAAAACATAGTTACTAAATAAGAAAGTACATAAACAGAAGAGAGAAAAATTAAATAATGACAAGCATTTTTAACCTATTGTTTAATAGGTTAAAAAGGGTCCCCACATTGTAATGGTCAGGGAGTCGATGGATGAAAGGCCCCATTTTAATTCTTTAAAATAAGGAAATAAGTCAGGTCGTTTCTATGGAATGACCAAACTTATTTCCTTTTTAAGCCCAAAACAAATATCAGATGGTAAAACATTTTCTCCGAGGCGGGTAACTAACCCGGAACCTCCTGCCTCACACGCGGACCTTTGCCCACCACGCCACCGAGGTCGTATATGCAGTGATTATGTTGTACAGTTGCCGCGAACCCGCAACCTCTTGCGTCGCAGGTGGACCTTTGTCCACCGCACCACAGAGGTCGTATATATGCATATGCTATGTGATTATGTTATACAGCTGCCGCCAAACACAACGTTCAACCTCCTCTGCGAGAAGATGTCGGAGTGGGGTCACGTGGTGTCGATACAGCTCACCACTCCCGGCTGCGCGGTCGTCACCTTCGCTAATCGCATGCAGGCTGACGCGTGCTGTCGTATCCTTTTACACAAATCAAATCAAATCAGATCAATTCAAATCAAATCAAATCAAATCAAATCAAATCAAATCAAATCAAACAAATGAAATCAAATATTTGTCGAATACATTATTATAGATAAACTAGCGGCCCGCCCCGGCTTCGCACGGGTATTAAACAAAAATTTCAGAAATTATACACACTAAAACGATAGGTTTCACAGTTTTCATACGGATCTTTACTTTTTTAACAGCATTAGGGTTTTTGACATTGACTCAACATTCCAAAACTGACACTGGCCGTAGAGAAAAAGCAAGCACCGTGCGCTATACAACCTCTTTTTCTATTCTGACGCGCCATAATAGAAAAAGAGGTTGAATATACAGCCCACGGTTCAATTATTGAATTTTTCATGCGGATCCCTAACTTTTTTGAAAATATTATATAGCCTATGTTCATCACGGAAAATTAAGGATTCTAATGGTGAAAGAATTTTTTAACTCGGTCCAGTAGTTTCGGAGCCTATTCAATTCAAACAAACAAACAAACAAACAAACATACAAACAATCAAATCTTTCCTCTTTATAATATTAGTATATATAGATGTCAGATCTTATAACTACAGTAGTGTCTATATATTGAACCCGCAAGCAGGTGTGCAAATATGAATAGCATTGAATCGTATATGGAAAATAATCAAATAATTAAATAGGTAATGATCTATACTAATCTATACTAATATTATAAAGAGGAAAGATTTGATTGTTTGTTTGTTTGTATGTTTGTTTGTTTGTTTGTATGTTTGTTTGTTTGTTTGTTTGAATTGAATAGGCTCCGAAACTACTGGACCGAGTTAAAAAATTCTTTCACCATTAGAATCCTTAATTTTCCGTGATGAACATAGGCTATATAATATTTTCAAAAAAGTTAGGGATCCGCATGAAAAATTCAATAATTGAACCGTGGGCTGTATATTCAACCTCTTTTTCTATTATGGCGCGTCAGAATATAAAAAGAGGTTGTATAGCGCACGGTGCTTGATTTTTCTCTACGGCCAGTGTCAGTTTTGGAATGTCGAGTCAATGTCAAGAACCCCAATGCTGTAAAAAAAAGTAAAGATCCGTAAGAAAACTGTGAAACCCATCGTTTTAGTGTGTGTATAATTTCTGAAATTTTTGTTTAATACCCGTGCGAAGCCGGGGCGGGCCGCTAGTAATCAATAAAAAGCGGGTAGGTGGATTTTGGTCATGTTTATTTGCCGCTTCATGACACACGAAAAAAAATCGATTTTGTAATTTATTGATGCAGTATCGGTCCGGTATTTAGCACAAATTGAATTTTCCATACGTAACCTTAATTTTTTGATAATATTCTATAGCCTATATTCATCACGGAAAATTTAGGATTCTAATGGTGAAAGAGTTTTTCAAATCGGTCCAGTAGTTTCGGAGCCTATTCAATTCAAACAAACAAACAATCAAATCTTTCCTCTTTGTAATATTAGTATAGATAATGAGTTATTATTATTAATAACGAACAAGCACACCGAACTCGAGTAGTTTTCGAGGAATGCTCGAGAAACTCTCAGACAAGTTTAAGTGAAGATAGATCTTCACTGTGTGAGGTCTGTGACCAAATAGTCAAATTTAATCAATTAGCTCATTTCTTTAAGGCGCATACAGCACCTAAACTAGCGCCACCACCTACTTTATGTTATTATTCTGTTTAACAAAGGAATTTTCAAAAATCCATCGTCCAGTTTGTGATAAGCTTTTTTTAATGCCTCTGTAATAGTTTTATTCTATTTAGTTTAGGAAGAGATACGAAGTTGCCCTTGGTGGCCACCAAAATCTATTTTCGTTCGATGTGCATACATTTTTGGCTTTATTTAAAGAGCTTAATCTGCGATTATGTAGAGCGACATACAACTTATTAACAGAAAACAAAACAAAAACACATTAAATTAAGAAAATACTAAACAGAATAAACTTACATCGACTAAAGTTTGACTTCTTCCGAATCTGGGTTTGATAAAGTCAACTTTTAAACTGAATATATTTCGGTGTCCACTTTTGGTAGTTAGCATCTACCAACTTATAATGGCTGAACTACCTCTAATTAACAAGAGGTTTTTGTCCATTAGTGGGACACCAGTAGGGCTAGCTAGCTAAAATTACGTCACTTTGTCATCGAATGCGAAAATTATTTGAAATTAATTTCTTCAACTTCAGTAATGTATGCAATATATGGCGATGCGATGTCATTATTGTCTATTCTACCCTGGAGAACAATCCCCATGCTTGGCCTACAGGCTTAATAACCTAACTAGAAATCGTCGCTGAAGTTTTCCTTATTACCGTCCGTCACTATTTTCCTTAGCTTCCCCTCAGAGTATTACAACGGGCGGAAAATTGGCAACTTCTTCATACAAGTGAACTACGCCTAACAACGTCTTGGTAAGTTGACTTTCATTATGTTTTATGGTGGCAGTACTTACTCGGCGAGGCGTTAAGGTCTTCGCCACACTTGACGGGAATTCCGACGCTGAACTTCCGTTGCGGTAAATCCGTTATTAAAGATTGAACGACATGGAACGACGGATCTTACGCGTAATTTGTCCGTTATTCTTATTAGTCATTTAATGCAATAACATGTATTGATGATCCGACGCGGAAGATGAAAGAAAATCGTTTATTTTGGCTCCTACAAAAAACACAAGTACAAAAATAACCTTTAAATAAATAAAATAATCCTTAAATTGTATTATCGTATACAGCGTACCTATGTATGAACAAAAAAAGGTCCTACCTTAGCATAATGTGAAAGATGCGCGACGGAATTTCCGCCAAGTGTGGCGAAAGCCTAATTTTATGTCACCTGGTATACTCGCTGACTCACACGAGATGTGGTTGAGGTAAGACGAGACCTACGAGTGACAATGAAGCTAGACGCACGCCATGTATATATACGGCCGTGTTCGACCTATCTCGCAATATTTGTTGAGAGTGTATTGCCTCTATTACGTACCATTTTACTAAGTATAAAAACTGCCGTAGTTTCACGAATTCATTAGAATGTTTGCGGGTTAACTACGAACCTATTTTGTTGTGTTCTTCCAACAATAGGTTCGTAGCTAACCCGCATTCATAATGAATTACGTAAACCAGTTTATAGTCATAGTACTTCGCCTTATTATACTTCTTATTTCATGCTTATTGAAGACAAACGAAGTAAGGTTATGGTTGAGAATCATTGGCTATCTATTAATAATGATAAGTAGGTACTATTTTAACGGGTATTTATCGCGTTTTTTTATTTTTGATTTTTCTCTCGATGTTTCATTATGTGTTCAGATCGCGTAAGTTTAAAAATTATCTAAACTTAGTTTTGGGATTAGTTGGTTTTAGGACCACGGCTATGATGTGACAATTGGTATTGTCATAGGATAGCCAAGAGATTCCTTTAGTAGGTTGTATTATGTGGTTTTTGATATTTGTTATTTATAACCAACAATTTGATTAGGTTCAATAAAGGCGAAGTACTTTGACTGAAAGCTTTTACTCATAGAATATGTTTTTTTAATTTTATAGGAAAGGTAGTTTTGTATTTTGTGTGCGAATGATTGATTATGAATGGTTTTAGTTTTAGACTAAGTTTATATCGTAGAATATAATTTAAGTTAGTTTTAAAGTTTTTGAACAATTTAATGAACTAATTTTAATTTTTTAGGTACATACACCTTGAATACAATAGTTTAGTTCATATTTATATTTAAGACTAGGTTAGGTATATCAAATTTGATGTTGATGAAAATGATCTTTAGGTACCTAACTAATACTTAAACTTTAATAACTATAGAGTTAAAATATGTTTGGCTGGTGATTGAATTTTAAGTTTAAAAAACGGTTTTGTGTAGTTTATTTAGGTTAAGTTTTACTGACTTAATTTATATTTGAATTGAAAGGAGAATGTTACTAATGTTTATCATTACAGTTATCGCAGGGTTTTAATACCATAGGTAATTAAGTTTTTTTTATAAGTTGACTGCATCTCTTATTTATATAATTGTTAAGTAGTCTATGTTAATGAATAGGTAATTTAAGTTTGTTTTTTAATTTATTTCCTAAGGCTATTAGGTAATCTTATTTTATAGTTACTAAAATGCTAACCATTGATTTAGGAAAAACTTGCAGGAAAGCATTTACCTAGATTTAGTTATAACTGAAACTTTCACAATTCTTATTGTGTATAGCTTAGAGAAATTTGTTTTGAAATTTAGATACATTTAAGTAATTACAGGAATGAACTAATTTTCAAATATTATTTAAAGTACTTATTTCATGCTTTTGATTAGGTAGTAACGTTAGGTTATTGATAAAATACTTATTTCTTATAGGTACTTTGGGTAGTTAACATTATATCTTTGGTACCTACTGTAGGTAGTTAGGATCAATTAAAGCTCTTAATAAATATTTTCAAAAGGAAATCGTTGCGTTTTATTATTCTTAGCATAAAAATCCCCTGTATGTATTCTAAGGAAAAGTCTGTACATTACTACACACTGTTGGTTTTAGTCCTCGGATTGTGGCAACCTACCGTCGTCCGATTGCGCTCGTATTATGGGTTGCGAATTTCGTTTGAGATACTCGGACATTACCGAGTAAGTATCCGACTCTACTCGTTCCGAGCAGACTCTGATCGTGTCAATGTATGTATCTACCGACCCTGAGACCTTTTTTAAATTCTTGTTTTTGATCGTGTCAACGAGGCCTTATGTATCGACCGACCCTGAAACGTTATTTTAATTCTCGGTTTTTTTGTGCAAATTGGTACTCTAATTCTGTGTATTAGAGCACACCAATTGTGCGAAAAGAAACAAGAAATTAAGTTTGAAGAGATAAAATAGGCACTTTTCCATACAAAGGTCATTTACCACGCTTTGCAGGCCGATTCGTTATCGGAATAGAGGTGTTCAGATTCAGATTCAATAACTTTATTTCTTTAGGCTTACAAAATAAGCACTTAGACAAGTCAAATTTCATACAGTTAATTATTATAACAAAGAAATAAGTTGTTATTGATTTCTCTTCACTTCTGTTAAAACGCGCAGTTAATATGTTAATACTACATAGTAAAATACTTTAGGTGAGGCACGCAGTGGACGATGATAAGAGTAGCGTGACAGCCCATCCAGTCCATCATAAGGTTACCCGGAAGTGATTACTCTTAGCGATAAGGCCGTCCTATATTTTATAAGCATCGTTGTCTGCATTGTTTCCTTCGTTCGCACAAACTTGTTTAGGTGAGGCACGTTTAGCAGTGGACGATGATACTAGTAGCGTAACAGCCCATCCTAAAGGTTAACTGGAAGTGATTACTCTCAGCGAGAAGGTCGTCCTTTATACGCATTGTTTCCTTCGTTCGAACAAAGACTTGTGCGGTAAGTATCATAATAATAATAAATATAAATAATAATGCTGGACAATCCACACAGCATCATCTAGCCCCAAGCTAAGCAGAGCTTGTGTTATGGGTACTAGATGACTGATATACATAATACAATAAATAGATAGATATTTTTTTTTACTATACATAGAAAACGACCAGAACCCCTGAACAAATATCTGCAGATCGTACAAAAATTTATCCTGAGGCGGCAATCGAAGCCGCAACCTCCTGCGTCGTAGGCGGACCTTCGCCCACCGCGGCAAAGTGGTCGTCATAAAGTGTTTGTTTTCTATCTATCAATATAAGCTAATTAGAGCAGCTGTTACCTACATAAACTCTGTAGCATAATTTACTCCCAATGGCTATTTCCTGTTGTACGGTTTACACGTGTAATGAATGTGTCAACCGATTTATGGCCCGTGTGAATTGTTTCGTTGTGTAAATGTGTGCATAGCGATACATTATGGATTGAATCTCATAGGAACTTTACTAGAGGCAACTGAGCCGATTCGATGTCTAAAATGTGTGTAGCATTAGCAGGTCCTTCCTATTCATTACAGTTATTGTCAGAAGAGGCATTGCAGTCAGCATAGACCGGCTGCTAGACATCGACTTGTGACTGGTGGCATCGAGTTACTATTACGAACTTGTAATTTTTGAAGGATGTCTATAATATGCGTCGTGTATAAAGGCCCAGACCTGTTATCACGAAACTGACGGTGTCTAAGCGAAGGTGTGTTAACGCATTCACTGCGAGAAACGTATATTACGAACATACGTTTTTAGCAGTAAACGTAAGTATATGACATGCTTATCGTGTGTCTAAAGTAGGACCTATTTAGTTAGGTAGTCTTTATTTCTAATGGTACATTGCCAGCTGTTAATAAATACCTCATGAATCGCCACCAAACCTTACGTAGCTACCTAAATGATATGGCTGTTACCACTTCAGTGAGTCTGATTACACAGTTGGATGGATCGGTATCTCAGAGCGAATTGCCGAGATGTAGGATGCCTAGCTGTTACATGTAACTATGTAGGTAGGTATAGATCCTAGGAATTGATATTGTTGGGTACGTACGCTCGGCTACCTGGTCGCTTGACTTATTGTCGCACTCAGTTCAATCTAATATTTTATCGGGTATTAACATATAATTTTTCAGACGGATCCCTTGAAATAGTTCTATAGCCTGTGTTCATCAGAAATTTAGGATTAAATGGTGGAAGAATTTTTAACCTTCACCAGCTGTTCCTTATGAACTGCGTGACAAGATAACATGAACACTTCTTCACCAGAATCATTCCAAAGTACCGTTTTCTTCAGAGCCCACTTTAGTACACCTAGATAGGAAGACTGTGTCACCGCTGAGAACTATAACGTTTTTGTTGCGGGTCGTGATGTCTACACAGTGACGACCGCAGTTATATGTAGGGCAAGCACGGGCTTTCTTGTCTAAGGTAGAATAGACAAAAATTACGTCACTTTGTCATCGAATGCGTAAATTAATTGAAATTAATTTCTTCAACTTCAATAATGTACCTACGCAATGTATGGCGATGCGATGTCATTATTGTCTAATCTACCCTAGAGAACAATCCCCGTGCTTATAAATAAATAAATAATGCCGGACATTCCACACAGCGTCATCTAGCCCCAAGCTAAGCAGAGCTTGTGTTATGGGTACTAGATGACTGATATACATAATACAATATTAATACATATATAGATATTTTTTATTATACATAGATAACGACCAGAACGCCCTGAACAAATATCTGCAGATCATACAAATATTTGTTCCGAGGCGGGAATCGAACCCGCAACCTCCTGCGTCGCAGGCGGACCTTCGCCCACCGCGCCACAGAGGTCGTCATGGCCTAATGGTGTTCTAATCTTCCTACAAGTTCCTCTATTACACGAATATAACCCGTGAACGTCTATACATGTTATTTTTCCACGTCTCCCTGAACACTTGAGCGGTGGATCTGTTTCTCGGAAAACACAATCAAACGCATCCGTTATATTGATGCATTTTCCTTCCGTTCAGTTGAAAGTTCCAGTAAGATTTCTGCACTCATCTCTGATGCAGTGGTCCTTCTTTGCGTTTTCCTGATCAATAACGCATAACATTATTAAAGAATTTACTAAGTCCCCTTTATAATATTCGATTATAATAACATTGGAACTGTAATAACAGTTTGTCCGTTGTCCGTGTCCATTTTGTCCGAGATCATTATGGATTCTTAAAAAGGTATAAAATGGGACGTCACAACCATAACGCACTCAATTGCAACATTTGGAACACAACCACCTATTATGCCAGTACACACGCTGGCATAGTGCCTAACATCACCACACAACAAAACATGTATAATTTGTATAACATATCGCAAATGGGTCACTTGGCTAGGTTTCTAGGTCTGAACTCATGGGAAAGTATAATTTTATGGCCTTTTAGTTCCTCTTGAACAATGAATATGTCTGGAAAATTTAAGAACCTTTTACGTGTCTGAGGTCAAGCTGAGGTCTAGTTGACGATCTCTGTGGCGCGGTGGGCGAAGGTCCGCCTGCGACGCAGGAGGTTGCGGGTTCGATTCCCGCCTCGGGACAAATATTTGTATGATCTGCAGATATTTGTTCAGGGTGTTCTGGTCGTTTTCTATGTAAAGTAAAAAATATCTATCTATGTTATAATATTGTATTATGTATATCAGTCATCTAAGGTACCCATAACACAAGCTCTGCTTAGCTTGGGGCTAGATGATGCTGTGAGGCTGGTTGGGTTTTTCGAGTTTTTCTTTATGGTTATCTGATACACGTTTTATTACAAGATGCATCGGAATGGCGGAAGTGATTGTAATAAATAAGGTGTCAGAATATTCACTGCTAGGTATTAGGCTCGCTACACTTTATAAGACGAAGCTTCGTTATGTAAAAAAATAAATAAATAGCTGATTAGCGTTTTTCATAAATGTAGGAACTAATTGTTTGGTTCTATGTAGGTACCTACTTGTTGCATTGTAACAAACGAATACTGATAACTAGCAATACCTACTGATTATAGAAAGAGCTACATAGGAGCCTTCCCTTGACTTTTTGTGATAAAAATGTGTTCTGAAATTAAGAGCAAACAAAACTATTAACGCCTCCTAGGTAGATACCTAAACTAATTTTGAGAAGTACCTAGGTAGGTATCTAGGTACTTCTCAATATTAGTTTTCTTGGTGTCCCGACCAAGAAAACTAATATTGGGTATCGTTACGGGAATAAGCTCCTGTCATTTATTCAGGATCAATAGTGAATAGAATAGAATAGAAAAACATTTATTCATATATTCATATTATTATTATTAACAAATAATTATTGCTAAGCATTTCAAATGAAACTGCATTTGTTTTCAAAGCTTGTTGTTAAATTGTAAATATACCTGCGTGAAAATATTTAATTGACTCTCTGATTCTATTATATACCTGGGTCAAAATCACCAAGGTGGCAAATTCCAGATTTGGTTTTATGATAAATTTACCTAGCAGCTATTACTTTAATGATCAGCCTAAATGATCATTTAACTTGTATTTCAACAATATTTACGCTGGCAGAGCATAGAATTAATAACGTATCCTGTAATTTTAGTTTTAAAGAGAGGTATCGTTTAAAAACATCATTCCGGGAACGTTTTTGTGAGGTTTATAATAATACTAATATATAACATAAATATTTATTTTTTACCTTATTCAACAGCGAATTATGTTATTTATAAATAGAAGTTAAAAAAAATGCAGAGAAATTGCCAACAAAGAAGTTTAATAGCAAAACATAGTGCAAATGGAGCACTCTGACTATTTTCTTTGTCTAAAATTTCTGAATATGAGAAATATCGCTGTCTTATATTCAAATTGTTATGCTATAGGTATAGAAAGTTTGCCTTATTTTTATATTACCTGGAACTTTTCTTAAATATCTAAAATAATAATGTGTTATCTGTCCATTTTAGTGATGTTCCCGGAAATGATTAGGTGTTCCCGGAATGATACGCATATACCCTATATGACGATAAAGATACAATTTAGGTTTATAAAATTCATAAGCAATGTTTTTTTATTCGACGTACTTACTTCATTTTCACTTCTACTAGTGGACAAAAATTTTAAGTGAAGAGAAATCAATAACAAATTATTTCTTTTTATAATAATTGTCAGTAAGAAATTTGACTTGTCTAAGTGCTTATTTTGTAAGCCTAAAGAAATAAAGTTATTGACTCTGAATCTGAATCTGACTTATTTATACATTTTAGCGTAAGGTCTTAATCAACAAAAACGTAGCTTAAATCACTTTACAGTATTTTAATTCCAATACACAGTCGATTAGAAATATTTAATAATCATTATCTAACTTTTATTACAAAACCATACATTATACGTAGGGTTTTGTAGTTTTTTGGAACAAACCCCCCAAAACAGTTTCGCTTCTAATAATGTTGCATAAGGTAAACTTATTCCAGTTTATTCAACGAATTTTGAAGTCAATTCTTAAACTATGAATAAAAAGGGGCGTTTATGCATTATTGGTACCTCATTATTAGTTTTCTTTTATCATTTCTTCGTATTTTTTTCTTTTAAGTTAAATATGAAACTTTTTTGTTACAAATTATACGTTTTACGTTTTATGTTATAATATAAATTATTTTCTTTGATGTTTTATTTGACGGTAAGCATTGGCTCTATACTTCCGAACAATTTTTCGTCCCACAGTTCTTCTAACTAAAGGTGCTGCAGCTTATTCATAATAATAATGGGAAGGAGTATTGTTTTTTTGATATTGCCGAAAAGGCTTTATGATTCATTTTGATGCTTTTTTTTCGAAATTATTCTCTCTGTCATATCATCAATGTTTTTAACTTTCTATTCAGCTTTTTTGTGTGATAGTGTGCTCAATCCTAAGCTCTTTTTAACTTACAATCTTCCTGCGTCATCTTATCTAAAAAAAATATTTTCCTGGCATTGATTTTCTCTAAATAAGCCGAACAATTTTTTTAACTTGCTTTATCGCCCTTATCGGTCGTTATTCATTTTATTCAGCCACATGAGACTCCATATGGCTAAAAAATATTAAACATATATAAAAAAATGTGTTAGCACAATAAACATTCAATTAATTAACCAATAGTTATAATAACAGGTGGCGTTTATATGGAAAAGTCATTTCGGGAACGTCATCATCATTTCAAGAACGCTCCATCAAGTCCGGGAACGGTCCCGAAATGACCGTTCTCGGAATGACTTTTTTAAATAAATGCGCCCTTTTTAGCCGGCAGTCATATTTGAAATCAAGTTCGGTTTTGTTAATGTAAAATATATAAGGTTACTATTTGCTATTAAAACACTACAAAACGTATTTTTCATTATTCCAAGTTGATATATGCATTCCCGGTATGATGACGTATTGATGTACGCTCTTTATATAATTAATTGAAAGATACTTAACACTTCATTTTCAATTGTTTTGGCGTAAATTCTTACGACAATCATTTGCTTAAATCGTTCACGTCACTGTACCATAGACAACTAAAGGTTGCGTTTAAAAACTCAATTTTTACTAAGAATCCAAATTGCGTTCACTAAAATGACGCTTACATTGCCGGACACATTATTCTGAGTCGATTTTCATAAATTTATTTTTTTTCTTTAAAAGGAACAATAATTAATAGACCTTAGATAAAATTGTAGACCATTAAGCCAGGAAAACTTATCACTATATTTTATTTTATGAATATATCCAAAGCTCGTTTCTGAAGATTGCTACATAGGACGCGTTCTCGAAATGATTTTCGTAGTTATTTCTTCAAATAATAACCAATGTGCTTTACTTTTGCAGTATAAAATATTATGTACAGTTAATACAAACAGAGTTAAGTAATATTTACAATAACGATTTGGTAAAATAAACAAAATTCAGGCATTAAATTGCTGGCGAAGCTAATTCTCCACCTTGGTGATTTTGACCCACCTACTGAACTTGATTAAGTTACTGTGAGTCATTGATTTTTTCCCAGAAAGTAAATAAATAAAAACAAATTGAGATTAGCCAAAGGAGTCAAAAAGCCTTGCCAGGTTAGGCTTATTTCCAACAGTTTACATTAGCGTTCCTGCTGTTCATGTTAAACAATTTACCGTAAACCGCAAAACATTTCATCCAATGAAAATGCCTTGCTTAACCGGGTTAACTTTCGAAAACCAATTTTAAATGTCCACGAGCGAGGATGAAATTCTTTTTTAAAATAGTGACCATTCAGCTATTTTTCAGACAGACTGTGATTCAAAAGGCCTATTCAGACTACAATGTTCGCTATCGGAGCGGCAGCAAAAAAATCACCTGATTAGCGCGCGTCATTATGTTCTAAATATGTCATTAGGTCTGTAACGCATACCTACGCACTTTTTTCCTCCCTTGCAATTGGTATAGAAATAATATAAGTTCTGTAGCATTCCATCATCTATTTTAAATCAATAAACCCATAAATACGCACAAACAAGATTATCCCCTGTGCAAGCAAAAAAATAATACAATGCCTGGGTAATAGGCGATTATGGAAATAGCTGATTCAATACCGGTGGGCGACCGCGACTTGAATAATCCCGATTTCGAATTCAAGCCCGCCGACGAAACTATTAAAAGCTAGTTACGGTAAAGCTGGGTGAATGAAAACTGATGTTTTGTGATTGGTCCTACCTGCAGCCTTATTGTCTAACTTGAAATCCATTACCAGTGAACTTCAAACCGATTAATAGTTGTAGACCTGGCTCTTTAGTCGACTGGCCCCGCTCGAACTGACCCCTCGAGTCCAGTTGACCTAATGCATGTTTTGAATTGGTCGACTGGCCCCGCTTACAGAATTTGTTATTAGTATAGACAAGAAGAAAAGTGTTTCAACTTTTGTCGATATTATCATGGATTATTATAATTAATCGTCATAGCAGTTCACTTTAAACGCATAATATGTAGATTTCAAACAAAATACAAGAGTACTTGAAACACTCATTACGCGATAACAATTGGAGTGGTGATAACAAACAATAGGTACCTGGAAAGACCTTTTTCTGGTTTGGTACTTGAATTCAGCCAATCACAGTTAATAATCTCATTTGTGCAGGTAGGTAGGGTCCACCTAGGAAGGTGGTGATCATTCATACCAGTTCCTTTTATACAACGAGAACGAACGTATCTCGGTGAAGTAATTTTTTGTGGACAGTAAATAATAGTGTAGTGTGGTGAAAAGTCTAGCAGGTCAGTAGAATTATTTTACTACAGTTATTAAACTTTTTAAACTATTTCAACAAAAAGGAGGAGGATCTCAATTCGACTGTTTTTATTTGTAACACATAAGAAATTACTCATAACTTTTTACTTTGTGAACCAATTTTGATGATTTTATATTTTATTTGAACGCTGGCTTTCCGTGTGGTCCCATTTGAATTGATCAGGTTCTGACGAGAAGTTTTTGAGTTATTCTTAATAATGCATAATCTTCAAGGTGGTAAAGTTTATGGCTGTTTTTTTTTTAATGTCACTCAGTGTTGTACAGGTTTCTAAACTGATTAATTACTCTGTCACTTTTAGAAAGCAAGATACATTATATGGATGTTTTCATTTGCATTGTTTATTTACCGTAGGATCATCGTAATGAGTGACGGGGGGCCTTCATCTTCTCGTGGTACCCCATCTCTACATATTACTACTTCGCAACGAGGAGGTCAAAAGTTAATAAAAGCTGGCTATGAATATGTTGTGAAAAGAAGAAATAAAGATGGATCAGTTTTGTGGAGGTGCACAAGAAGGACGTCATTATCATGCTTTGCGACGATAAAAATCACAAGCGATCTTGTTACAATTTTAAAAGAAACTTCTCATTCCCATGGACCCATGGAAGTAGCGGAATGTGAAATAAAAATTCAAATGGAAAAGTGCTCAAAAGATGTTCAAAAGAATATCACCGACCCGGTATCTAAAATATTTGAAGAAAACATGAATATTCTTATTTTTTCATTATTGTTTATCTCAAGTAAGTTTTGTACTCATCTGTACACGGGTTTGAAATTAGACTATAGATTTTTCATTGAAATTAGTAATGGGCCCAGTCGACTAAAGAAAAGTAATAAATTAAATGCATTAGGTCAACTGGCCCCGTAGGCCCAGTTTTTTCCGGGGCCAGTCGACTAAAGAGCCGTAGACCTAGTCAGAATGTTGTCGGTATTGTCTAAGGTATTCAATTGGTCTTCGGTTTCAGCTATTTACACAATTCGAAAGTGACGATCTAGGCTAGGTCCAGGCTAGGTTTGAAATTCCAAACTGAAGCCCATTACGATTACCAGTTGAGTGAGACAATAGAGCCGCTGGTTTGGATTACGAGTCTGCTGGGTTTGGATTTAGTTAATGGTTGCATTCAAATTCTGATTGGCAGGATAATCATCTCTATTAATTTTTATTTTAAGATTTCAGTCCAATATGTATGTAGTAGAAGCCCTCCTACTTTTCTCGTAAACAGAGTGTGCGAAGTTGCGGGCTGTTTATACGATTAATATTAATAGTGTGATGTGGCCGTAGGTTATCAGGAGAATAATAATAATAAAAAATAAAATAATATGAACTATAATTAAGTCTGAATTCGTGTTTATCTTTATCTTAAATTTAATTAAACATACAATGAACTAGAGTTAACTATAAGTGCTTTTCTACGGTGCCGCTGAGCCGCCGACCTTTGTCTATACTACGAGTAATATTATAAAGAGGAAAGATTTGATTGTTTGTTTGTTTGAATTGAAGAGGCTCCGAAACTACTAGACCGATTTGAAAAATTCTTTCACCATTAGAATTATAAATTTTCCGTGATAAGCATAGGATATAGAATATTTAAAAAAAGGGTTCCGCATGGAAATTTATTTTTTGTTTAATACCCGTGCGAAGCCGGGGCGGACTGCTAGTGTTACTATAAACTTAACATTTAGTTATTAGCGAAGTAGTTATACCATATTCTACGCTGTAGCGGCCTACGCCGTAGCAGCCTACGCCGTAGCAGCCTATGCCGTATATATCACATTCTAAGTTTTGTAAATTTCTATTGTAACTAGATAATTTTAAATATAAATAATGCTGGATAATCTTCACAGCATTATCTAGCTCCAAGCTAAGGAGAGCTTGTGTTATCGGTACTAGGTGCCTGATGTACTTAATACAATATATCGCATAGATACATATTTTCCTACTTATAGAAGAAGAAGCAGAAGAAGAAATACATTTATTTTACCCATATCTATAAGAAAGCACAGTGTATAAAAACTAAATAAGAACACAAAAACGGAAGTAAGAAAAAAAAATGAAAAAAAAGAGAAAGATAAAAAAGTATATATTAGGTCCTTACATATGAAATTGGCGTTTTTCGTACTGGCCACTTTAATCACAAATTTCTCCTCTTTGGTAAGGAATTCCAAATTCAAATTTGTACAGCTATAGACTCATGTATTTGTGCTTCGATGATCGTCATTCATTTGTTTTTTTTCTTCTGTTTTTTTCTGTTTGCGTCACTCATTTTACAAAATGGAAAACTTAAAATATCGCATTATTTACGAGTACGAGTTCCGCCGTGGCACTAGTGCTGCGGAAACAACTCGAAGGGTGAATGATGTGTATGGCGGTCGTGTTGCAAAAGAAAACACAGTTCGTTTTTGGTTCCAACGTTTTCGTTCTGGAAATTTCGACTTGCAGAACAAGCCCCGTGGACGGCCTGAGACTCAAGTTGATAATGAAGAGTTGAAGGCTATTGTGGAAGCGGATCCATCGCAAACCACGTCCGAGTTAGCTGCAGGCTGCGGTGTTAGTGATAAAACTGTTTTAATTCACTTGAAGCAAATTGGGAAGATTAAAAAGCTTGAAAGGTGGGTACCTCACGAATTGACTGAAGCAAACCGGCAAACGCGCGTCGACTGCTGCGTTACATTACTAAACCGGCACAATAATGAAGGTATTTTAAACCGAATCATTACCTGTGATGAAAAATGGGTTCTTTACGATAATCGGAAGCGCTCAGCGCAATGGTTGGATCCTGGCCAGCCAGCCAAATCCTGCCCCAAGCGAAAATTAACCCCAAAAAAGTTACTTGTAAGCGTTTGGTGGACTAGTGCCGGTATTGTTCATTACAGTTTTCTCAAATCTGGCCAGACTATTACGGCTGATGTCTATTGTCAGCAATTGCAAACCATGATGGAAAAGCTAGCGGCTAAACAACCTAGGCTGGTCAATCGCTCCACGCCACTGCTGCTTCACGACAACGCTAGACCACACACTGCGCAACAGACGGCTACTAAAAGAGCTTCAATTGGAAAGTCTAAGACATCCTCCGTACTCCCCGGACCTTGCTCCAACAGATTACCATTTTTTTCGAAATTTGGATAACTTCTTGCAAGGGAAAAAATTCAACTCCGATGGGGCAGTCCAAATCGCCTTCAAAGATTTTATTGATTCCCGTCCGACTGGTTTTTTTTAGTAAAGGGATCAATGAACTACCTATAAGATGGCAAAAGTGCATAGAAAATAATGGTTCATACTTTGATTAATTAAATATATTATATTAAAAAATATTCGACTTTTTGTTCCTCCCATACAAAACGCCAATTTCATATGTAAGGACCTAATATTTAAAGTTAGGTAAAAAAGGGTCCCCATCTCAGCATTTGTAGCATTCGGCTAGGCCTTATGCTACGCTGGTTTTCAGGTGGATCATAGGCACTAGAGCAAATCTGAAGATCAAACAAATATTTGTCCCGAGGCGGGAATCGAACCCGCAATCTCCTGCAGCAGCGGACCGTCCCCACCGCGCCACAGAAGAGGTCGTAAATTGTTTAACCATTTTAAGAAGCGCTACGGAGTATAACTAATCAATAAAATCACAACAATTTTAGTTGTTTATCGTTACATACGAGTACCTACTTTGTATACCAACATACTATTGTGTAAAATTACCCATTTTGGATGTTTTCTAGTATCTATATTTTTTATTACAAGTTTTTGTCTGTGTTATTTTGTTACACCAACTTTATTTACAAAAATAATAAAAAAATTGGCCGTGCGGTGCCGGCACAAAATTTCACCACCCCAACTCTTCCCGTGGGTGTCGTAAGAGGCGACTTAGGGAAGACACTGGGGGCGGGCAGCAGCACCCTCTGCAAAACAACTCCACCGAACTGCAACCTCCTACCCGCATGCCCAGCGTGGGTTATGGGCAATAATCCCCAAATGATTGATAATGCCTTCTATTGCGCTCACTAGGGGACGCCTATATCCAGCAGTGGACTATTATAGGCTGTTGATGTTGTAATTAAAATAATTTCGGTATTTAAATATTTTTTGATAAAAAGCACTCTTGTTTTTGCGGCAACTCATGCAAACAGATTGTCCATTTGTAATCCAATCTTTTGAATAAGCAAACATTCATCAATGATTCACTTTATTGACAATCAATAGCTGCATAATTTACTTAACATACGTTGGCTAAATGAGTATATTATCATACAATAGGTATCGGTTGTTTTTGTAGTGTTAGGTCCGGATCTCACCAAAGCGGGGCGGTGCGGTGGTAAGATGAGGAGAGATCTGTTGTACACAACCAAAAGAACGCCGTCATCTTCGCGTTCTACTATCTACACCAGTATTAAAGTATTCGAGGAAAATCGCCTTGAGACAAGAGCAAAAACGCCAGATACGAAAAGGGAGAACTAGCCTCCTGCACGTAGGTAAATCCACATATCCGAGGACCAACTCTACTTCCTGTCTTCTTTTTATTCTTGTCTTCTCTAAGGATCTGTTCAAACGACACCTCACTGCATGCGATATTGACATGGGGTGTTGGGAGGAGCTTGCTTCCGGAAGGTCATCTTTGCGATCTACTATCTACACCAGTACCTATTAAATTTCATTTATACCGATCCCTAACTTTGGAAGTATTCTATAGCCTATGTTCATCAAGGATTATGTAGGATTCTAATAGTGAAATAAATTTTCATGTCGGTCTTGTAGTTTCTCAACCCATTCAATTCAATTAAAACAAGCAATCAAATCATTCCGTTTTATAATATTAGGACCTATCGCTATTAAGCAATAAATTATCACTTTCATAAAGTTCATTTCGTACCAATTCGAAAACAGACAATATCATATGATTTAGGCCAACTGTCGATAAATATAACGCTCAATTCTAGTAGTAGCTAAATAACTTTTAGGGATCGATAATATAAAAAGAAACATCCAGAAACTCACTAGTTACTCCATCTATTTTACATTCAACAAGCGCAGTAAACTCCATCAGAACTGTATTCGATCAGCATTGTCCGTCGTCCATTAAAAACCGCCAGTCGAGGGCCTGTGTAAACGCACCGAATGTGAATTCGATTAGATTTTATTTGTCCCCACTGGGTGGTTATACTAGTGGAACTCGAATTCGAGTACGTATGATCTCATCTCACTTATCTCTGTCCAGCTGTATACCAAGCTCGTGGATTTTTAAAAGTGTCTTAGTTAGATTCCACGGTGATGATAAACCACTAAATTCAAAATACAAATGCAAAAATACAAATCAGTCTAGTCATGCAGGTATGAAACCTGCATGACTAAAAAAGACAAATATTTTCATTTTAAAATTTTACGCGTAATTTGGCAAAAACGCTGTCGGCGTTGCAGGATTTTAGGGATTCCTGCGTTGCTCGGGTCAAATTTTTGTACAATCTGCAGTATTTTGTCCACAGATATATATTTACATAGATAACGCAAGTATAACGATTTGTATTGAAACCAAGCGTGCCAACTTTTTAATACCTACTGTGACGTCACAGTCGAAATTTAGTGATGGGAAATCCAAACCGATTCAAAGACACCGATGCTTTTCTCGATTATTTTTACCGATGATTTTCTCTTCCTTGACAATGATGAAGGTTTTTGTGGTGTATCTTTATTCTATAAAGCACAAGATGATTGTATGACAGATATTATTATACGCTATTAATTAAAAACACTGTTACACATGAATTCATTAACCTCATCTTCGCTGTCAACGACTTACAACGATATCTATAGTGGGGCACGCCGTTTTATTCAACAATCTCAACTGTTTCGCGCAATCCATTTTTCTTTTATGATAGGATCACGTGGGAAAATAAAATAAATATTTTCAAATACTTACAATAGATTTTTTTTAATCATTTATTTCTTACATGAGAGTTTTACCAAACATGGCATGCCACTCCCGTAATTCTAAAAATATATAAACCCATTAATTATCGTCGTATACGTTGAAAGGATAAACAATAACACATTAAATATATGAACCCTAAAAATATTACCCTCCTCTTTTAAAGCTGTCGTGTAAAATTTGGTCCTTCATGAGCTTGTTTTATCTACTAAACTAGCTGACCCGCTCGCAATTTCATTTGCGTGGACTATAGGGTAAAACTTCTTGACGAAATCAGCTAATACCCTATTTTAAGAGTCGGAAATTGAAACCCGCTTTTAATATCATGTATAAGCCCATTATAATGAGTTTTTTTTTTTAATAATCATTTACTGTATTTTTTATAGAGAATCTAATGACACGGTGGACATTCTACTATAGCCCAATTTGTTTGTAAATTTCCTAATCCTATTTTAGCCTGTAAGTAATCATAAAAATCGGGCTACCGGTTACAGAGTTAGAAAAAAGACCAAAAAAACTTCCATCCCCCTTTTCACCCCCTTAGGGGTGGAATTTCCAAAAATCCCTTCTTAGCGGGTGCTTGTGTTGTAAAAGGAACCCACCTTCCAAATTTCAGCTTTCTAACTTCAGCGGTTTAGGCTGGGCGTTGTCGCCAGAAAATCGCTTGTTCCTTTATATATTAAGATAATCCCTTCTTAGCGGGTGCTTGTGTTGTAAAAGGAACCTACCTTCTAAATTTCAGCTTTCTAGCTTCAGCGGTTTAGGCTGGGCGTTGTCGGTAGGAAATCGCTTGTTTCTTTATATTTTGATGTTTTTTCAGGAATATTTGAAAAAATCCTGAAATACGTGTTCAATATTTTTGTTTGTTTAGTATTCTGAGTAAGTTTCATGTTGGGTCATTTGTTAAAAAAAATCTCAAAAATCTTAAGTAATTCGACTTCCTTTTTAAACTTATATAGTAACATTTTTGAAAAATCCTGAAACACGGGGTTTGATTTATAGTTTTTTCAATACATACTGAAAGTTTCAAGTCATTAGTATGCTATATCAAAAAGTTATAGACATTTCAATATGGAGCCATAATACGAATCTCAAACTTGAATGACCCATTTCACCCTATTTTCAGGAATATTTTGGAAAATGCTGAAACACGTGTTCAATATTTTTGTATGTTTAGTATTTCCTGTAAATTTCAAGAAAATCGGGCTACCGGTTACAGAGTTAGAAAAAAGACCAAAAAAACTTCCATCCCCCTTTTCACCCCCTTAGGGGTGGAATTTCCAAAAATCCCTTCTTAGCGGGTGCTTGTGTTGTAAAAGGAACCTACCTTCCAAATTTCAGCTTTCTAACTTCAGCGGTTTAGGCTGGGCGTTGTCGCCAGAAAATCGCTTGTTCCTTTATATATTAAGATTGCCTTTATTATAATATCATTCGTTTGTCGATATAATAATCGATTATTATGTTGTAGAACGAACAACACTAGTCGCTAGTTTTGACAGACGAATGAGAAATTGCCTGTATCACGAAGTCGAAGCGATGCGCGACAGTATCGCTTGTTCCGATATTCATCGTCTCTTAACACACAACGTCAGATCAAACGTCCAAAGCAAACGCGGCAACGTAATAAGAATATAGTTTACTTAACGTTCATTTAAATTTAGGTATATTATGGGACTCACAACAGCTTGAAATACTTAAAAATAAGTTTTAATATGAATTTACGCATAATATAATTTTAAAATAACTTACCTGTGATAGGAAATATGTTCCTGCCTTTGGGAGCTCGAAATTTTTAGGCTATTGCAGTTAATTATCACGCAACGAGGCATTTTTATAGTTTTTGCGGCCGTCCGGCTGCAACATCGGACGCGCGCGGACTGAAGTTAGCGGCGACCGACCTTGACGATTGGTCAGTGTTCGGACACGCGAAGTACATGCATTTACGTTATCTATGTAAATAATATATCTGTGATTTTGTCTAAGATTATTTAGGTATGTGTTTCTACATATTTATACTAAGTATATATCTTAATAAAGTATATGAGTCATCTTCATCTAGTACCATAACTCAAGGTCTATAAAAGTTATTTTGTTATTTTATGAATTAAAACTAATATTATACTCCTTGTATAAGCTATCTCAAAAATAAGGAATAAACCTATAAATGTATGAAGAGCAAAATATTACACTTCATAAGATGAATCTATTTAAACAACTACCTTATTAAGATATAGATATTCTAGGAGACCAAACATTGACCTGCAATGTAAAAACACCAAAATTCGAGTAACAATAACAATGTTAGGGACATGCAAAGCCCTTTACAAACAGCGCCCGAACAAGCGCCTCCGAAATGAGTTCCTCTATGTGGACCTGGTTAATTCCTTGCTATTGAATTGAAACCTTAAAATTGCCTTCCAAGGCGGATAAAGTCTCTTTTATTATATTGCGTACTGGACCGGAGACAGAAATATATATAGGATTATTTTTAAAAATATGGTTTAGTGAATAATATAGGATATTATTTAAACTACTTATCGATACTTGAATTAAAACCGCCCAGGTGGGAGTTGGACTTGCATACGAAGGGTTCTATACTAAAAAACGACATCCTCGTTATCAATCAGCATACAGCAGCAATCAGCACTAGCAAGCAAAATTTATCTGATGCGATGCTGTTTAGTATGTCAGAAAACACTTCTAAACTTTTCGTTATATCACGTTGTATTACGTTATATCTCATCAAAGGGTGTTTTTTTTCTTGAGCAGAGGCTTAGGAATAGGATTGTATACGGAACACTAGATATGCAATAATGACTAGCTTCCGCCTGCAAGTTCGCGCGTATCCTGTAAACTGACCTAAGTATTATTTAGAAACAGATTGATTGATGATAATGTTTTAGTTTTCCGTCCAAAGTTTAACGAGGATGTCGGTGAAAACGACAGCTAACTAATGACCTTTTTAATAGCCTGTAATATTTTAAGGTTATAACTAAATCTGAAACACCGACGACTTGTGAAACTGACTGTGGCCCGCGGTTAGCCGTTCGTTACCGTAGTTCGTACCTATTTTTGACTTTAATAAATAAGTACCTACCACACATATCTAATGGACTTACAAATTTGCTTTGTCACAATGAACATAAAGACTATTCTTCAATACTTTTACAGCGAGACTATTGGAAACGGCTTCACTAACTACAATGTTTTCGAAAATACGGTACCTACAAATAAATATATGAGAAAGAAAAATTGTAAATGCGAGAACCTTTGAGGAAAATCCTCATTGCGTCAAACATTACCTGGCAATCTTATTTTACCCGAGTCCATCCAATCCTATAAGAGTTTAATTACTTAATAATTCAGTTTTTACCCTCGTTTAGTTTTCAAAATCTAGAAACCTTCCTTATAAATCTATCGGAACAAATCTTGCGCTGTAATTAAATGAAAAAATATTTGGAAAGGCTCCGGCCGACAGAAAGCATGTTTCTAATTTGATTTCTCAAAGATTCCTGCCTTTTCAGTATTTTGATTAAAAAACGTAGAAGTAACTCAATTTTGTAGATCCTGCGATGAAATAAGGTAGGTTTCTGGCTGAATTACTTAAAATTACGGTTACGTTCGTTCGGGCTGACAAATCTCGCAATTCGTTTGGGCTCATTCTTACTGTGAGCATGAATGATGAGGACAGGACCCTTATTTGCTTTGTTACGAGCATAACCCTAACCGCACTTGATTTTCATGACCGAGCGAATCTATTGATGAGTTGGCAACTTATTTACGTGCGTACATAGAGGCGAGGCAACACTGCGAAGCAAGGAGTTCTAACCTATGATGATTTTACGTAGCACATAGTGGCGATGATGATGATGATGATGATTTCAAAAAGTATAAAATACACTAGAAAAAAAATCATTTTTTTCAAATAGTCTTTTGTTTTACCCATATTTCTATATTTTTACTGTAAAATATAGATCAATATACCTACACAAACGCTCAATTCCTTATGATTTGCTCTGCACACATTGGAAACTGTTAAGAGATCAAGATTTTTGACATATCTCTTCAAAAATTTCTACTTACATCAAAATTTATTTTCATTTATCCTTTTTTTTTTTCATTTTTGTTTAAATCTGTACAAGCACACAAAATTTATTATTATTTAAAATTTCAAGATAACAGCTGCAGTGTAGTTGCTGATGATTTATTTTATTACTGATTGAAAACAGGGTAGAAAAAACCCAGACTGAGTTTTGATACCGACCTCAAGCCCATAAAAGCCGAGATAAAAAAATTCAGGTTTTCAAAATGGCGGAATCATTCCTTCCAATTAAGGTCCGAGGAACAGAAATAAAGACCAAGTCCGGGTCGACTCGTTCATGAAAGGTTCAGTCAATATGGGTGTAGCGCTGTTTCGCACCGCGCAGGTTCTCACCACAAATTCATTTTTGTTGTTTCATACCAAAAAAATTCAGCGTTTCAACCCAAATGCCACAACAAAAAAAAAACGTCAATATCGTTGCCCCGATTAATTTATTATTATAATTTTTTGTAGCGGTACGCAATAAAATTAACTGCTTACCTTTTATAACGTGATTTACCATTATTTGATCATGTTGAATGTCAAAAATCGATACCTATTTATATAACTTTAGTGTTGAAAAGTTTTGAACGTAGAATCAAAATTACTAAGAAAAACTCCTTTTTTGTATGGGACCAACCGTTTCTGATTCATTCTTTTGTCTTACACTACCGACTTATGCCACGATTTCGCATGAGTACTATGCTAATACTGATGCACTTTATACATATAAACATTCCTCTTGAATCACTCTATGTATCTATCTATTCAAAAAACCGCATCTAAATCCGTTGTGTAGTTTTAAAGATACATGCATACATAGGGACACACAGCGGGAAGCGAATTTGTTTTATACTATAGAGTGACATTTGTTTTTATAGCGACCAGAGAAATAAATACCTACACACTCTGAGAGAGTTTACGGTTCATGAGGTAGAGTCCACTGACAGAAGGGCGTACAAACAGCCACCGGTAGAGTTTTTACCATTTTGTTACGGAACCCTAAAAAGGAACGCGATCACGTGTGAACAAATTGACGCAGATCGGTAAAACGACTCGTGACGGACAAGCAGACAGACATTTAATTGTTGGATGTCTGCTGTCTGATAGAAAACGTGTTTCGTTGATTGACTCTGGATTGACCGTGGTTATTTTTGCGGAATAAAAAGGGAATCGGCTTAGCTTGGGGCTTGGTTTCAAGTTCGTGGTTTTGTTACATTGAAAGAAAGAAAGAAAATACATTTATGAGACCCAGTAACATAATATATTAATACATACAATACATTTAGATTTGGGTACAAAAACAGCTAACAGAGATGTGTATTAATATTAATTTAATAAAAAAAAACCATAATGTTCCAAATAGAGGACTAATTTGTCTTAGCATAATGCCGATTCAACTGAAAGCTGCGATGTTTTTCCGACAGGGTTTGACTTGGTAGAGTGTGGTGGTATGGGGTGGTACAAACATTGGTACCTACTTAACAAAACATCATCATCATCATCATCATCATCATCATCACCAGCCTATAATAGTCCACTGCTGGACATAGGCCTCCCCTAATGAGCGCCATAGATGGCATCATAACAAAACATGCCAAACTTTAATTATTTAGTGCAATTATTACATTAAATTTTTAATTTAATTTATTGAAAAATCAAATTAACTTAGCTAAGTCCCAAAGGTATCACGGTATTATTGAATTCCCAAAGGAAATTTCTAGTACGAATATTAACGTTTTGGTTACTAAAATGATAAATACTTATTGGTGGACAATTTTACACGGCACCATCTTACTTATTTGTACACGGTGTAACAAAATATGTCTACTAAGCGAAAGGGGGTGAATTTCCACCCCCCAGGGGACCAACTTTTGTTCCACGACTTTTCGAATTTCGATCGGTATTTTGGAAAAAACTGCATCAAAGTTTCAACATGGACAGCTGATTTTTTACGAAGTCACAACCCTAAAGGCAGCGATTTCTTGTACCTGTGACAATGACGTCAGTATAGGCATAGATGTAGAGTAATAGATAGGTAGATAGATAGATTAGGTAGTCTCCCGCCCCGCCATAGCTGAACTCTACGAAGATAAATACCTACCTAACTGCAGTGGTAGTAGGTATGTATAGGCTACCCAGATAAGGAAATAAAAGAGGGAAAAAAAATAAAAAAAATAGTATAATTAAAATAGTAATTTTTAATTTTCTACCCCCCACAACTGCTCACCATTGGGGTCTGAAACCTCACCCTTCGGCTTAGTACACATATTTTGTTACACCTTGTATACCTACACACATAGTAACTGTATCTAACTTGATAAGTAATTGAAGCCTCTCAAGTAATATTTCTATGAATAAAATGTTTTGGACATTTTCATTATCCCCAAATTCAGTGTTACCGTTTACTGTGTTATATTTTCATTACAATTTTCCGCCGTAGCTGGCAGACATTAAGATTGCTTAAATAAAATTCAAGTTAAAATACTCGACAGAACATTAATTTTATATCTGAATAAATTATTCAACGAAAAATTTCATATATTTCAAGCAGATTTCGTGATTTAATTTTACTTTTTAACATATTTGTAAAGCATTACCCTAGCTAGAAGATAATAATAGCATTTTTACATCATAACAGACTTGTTGTCTTATCACTTGGGCAGTCGCGCCCTGTTTTGATACGCTAGGAGTCGCTACCGTGTCCACCGGACCCAGTTTAATATTGCTGGATTTTTATATAATTACTGAATTTAATGTTATTCTGTATTTCCTAACGGTAATTATATTCTAAAATAAAATTACAAATGGTATTAAACATTTATATTTATTACTTTTATTCATAAAAAAACGCAATCTAAAAACATACTAAAATTCAACTAACTTTAACGATTCATTTTAACTTTTATCTTATATCTTATTCAATAACGAAAATAACATTAAGTTTCTTTATTTTTCTAATACTACTATAATGTACTTATTCCAAATCACAATAAGAGATCCATCATTATTTGGTAAAAAAAACTAAAAAACTTCTTTAGAACTTAACTATAAATCTGAACTATTTTGTCACTTTGCAAGTCAAATATTGTTATTGCAGTTCACACATATTGCTTTAGTGTGTTCTCCACAAATTGGGATATTGCATTGAACGCAGGAAATTTTAGTTTTTCTATCTTTTTTCCAATTGCAAAGACCACAACGCACTTTTCGGCCACTAACTGGCGGGCTCGATGCAGGAGGTGGCTGGACTTCGTGTATTATGTTTCGGATGCTCTATTTCTTCGTTCAAGCATTCTTCAATATCCCATAACCTCAAGGACCTATTGGTTGCCATTTTTCTATAATAAAAACAAATTTTAAATAATTAATAAGGGTTATAAAGTTATGAAAAATCACTAACGTATAAAGTCGCTACCGGGTCCAAAGAACCCATTTTTTTTTTTTTTTTTTTCGAATGGACTTTAATGCTGTTGACCGCAGATGGCCATGACAGCGTTACCGGACTTTTGGCGGGCGCAGAGGGCGCCACACCGGTAAAGTTAGGTTGGGGCAACACGCGCAAGGGCCACCACTTAGGTGCGAACCTCGGCTTGGGCTGTTGCCAGATGCTACAAGAGGGTATGGAGGTTTCGCCTAAGTGCACAAGTGCACCTATGGGCGGAAGCGGGGAATTCTTCGACCCCGCATCCGGCGGGGTCGGTTTTTGATCGTGTGTGTAGTGTGCGGAAGCGAATCGGTACTAGTTGACGTCACCTCCGGGTTAGCGGCGGTGATTGGGTCAACGGGGTCACCGAGAACGTGTCTCGGTCTACGGAGGAGAGAACTCGTGGGCGGATTATCCACGGGATAATCGGAAATGGTGGAAATCAGGGGATTGTAATGATCAGCTGCCGCTTCATAATGACGCTGGGAAGCAGTCTTTATGAAGTGGGCAATGGACTCGAGTTTGAGATCTCGATGGAGGTCTTTATTGCGCATGTACCACGGGCAGCCCGTGGCTTTGCGGAGAAATCTATTTTGGACAACCTGAAGGTGGCGGACATTGACCGAATGGCCAAATACCACTGAGGAGTAGGTCATGATAGGACGGACGACCGCTTTGTAAAGTGTCACCTTATTTCTAAGGGACATTTTACTCTTCGCTCGTAGGAGGCTGTTCAGCCGGCTAAGTATAAACTTTGCACGGTTGGTTACAGCGCGAATGTGGGGTTTGAAGCTGAGGCGGTGATCTAAGATCACCCCTAAGTATTTGGCTGTCTTGGCCCAGGGAATGGGTTTACCAAATAGGGTAAGGGGTCTGGGCTTAGAGTAATTCCGTGAAAAGTACACTGCTGCACTTTTCGTCGGATTCACTTCTATGCGCCACTTTCTAAACCAGGCACCTAGTGTGCCTAGTGCGGCCTGCAACCTTATACTCACCCGGCTTGCATTCAAGTCGGATGTGTACAGTGCTGTATCGTCCGCGAAAAGGGCAAGTTCTACTTGCGGGTGACGGGGGATATCGCTGGTGTACAGCGTGAAAAGAAGCGGAGCAAGGACGGAGCCCTGTGGGACTCCGGCTCGGATGGATCGGGGGTCAGAGAGAGTGCCCTCCACGCGATAGCGGAAGCTACGATTCAACAAGTAGTCTCGTAAGATGAGTACGAGTCTGTCCGGCACACCGAGCGTGAAAAGCTTGTAAATCAAGCCGTTGTGCCAGACCTTGTCGAAGGCTTTCGCTACATCGAGGAAGACAGCTCCCGTGCTAGCGGGCCAGGTGTGATGCCACATGGATTGGATGTGCTCCGTGATGCGGAGCACCTGTTGGGGACATGAGTGATGAGCTCGGAAGCCGAACTGCTCATCGGGTAGGAGCTTGTGCTCATTGACGTGGGACCAGAGGCGACTCAGAAGGAGTCTCTCATAAATTTTCCCCAGTGCACTGAGGAGGCTGATAGGGCGGTAAGAGGCAGGTTCGTTCGCCTTTTTGCCCGGTTTGTGGATGCCAATTACATTGGCTTCCTTCCAGGCGTCAGGGAACGAACAGGTGGCTATGGCTGCATTGAAGATGCTTACGAGGAGATAGATGAGGGCAACAGGGAATCGTTTAAGTACTCTGTTGCTGATGCCATCCGAGCCAGGGGACTTTTTTGGTTTTAAATCTTTGATGATCGTTGCAACCTCGGCCGCCCTGACTAGGTCAAGGGTGGCAGTAGGGGGCAGCGAAGTAAGACGGTCGACTTCACTGTTCACCGTATCGAGGTGAGCAGGATCGACGGGTTCAAGACTGGGGGAGCACTGAGCTTCCAGACTTTCGGCTAGGGCATCGGCTTTGTCCTTATCCTCAAACGCAGGCATTTGATGATTCGGACGTATAAGCGGGGGCATGATGGAGACTCCATCTGCTTTCATAGAGCGCGCCAGGTTCCAGTAAGCCTGGTGACCTGGTTTGATCGTTGAAAGCAGGTCATCCCAAGAGGAGTTTCGGTGCTCTTGAATGGCTCTCTTAACCTTGCGGCGAAGCGAGTTCATTCTGAAGCGATTACGAGGGGAGGGATAGGAACTAAAGCGACGAGTCGCTGCGTTCTTCTCAGTGATCAGCCGTCTGATGTCATCTGGCAGGTCCCAGCGACGATCATTCGCCGCTGGCACCTGTTTTGATGACTCGCTGATAGCGGATTGGACGTGACTAGTCAAAGAGTCGATCGCGATTGCGATGTCGTCGGTGGAGATAATGTCATCGGGGATTTTTTCCAAGGCGGGCGAATGGATATTCTTGAGAGCGCTCTCAAGCTTATACCATCGCACCACTGTCTTGGTGGGAGGACCGTCATTGGGAGGAGGGCCAAGACGCATTATTACGGGGCGATGGTCCGAGTCTAGTTCCTGCATCACTGCTATGGATTGCATCCGAAGGGATACATTCCGTAGCAGTGCCAGGTCCAAGTACTCGTTACTCTGACCGAGGATGGGAGAGTACCGCGTGGGGCACAGTGGTACGATCAGGTCAAGATCTAGGGATTCTAGGCATTGAGATAGGATGCGGCCGTTACGATTGCGTAAACGACAGTTCCACATCGGATCTTTTGAGTTGAAGTCACCGGCCATAATGACCGAGCTTCCAAGACTGAGGACTGATTCCAGATCGCTTTGAAGAAGCGTCTTATTTGGGCTGAGATAACAGGATGCAATAATGACCGATTGATGACCAGTCATTGCAAGTCTGCAGACAGAGACTTCTAAGTCTTGTAGGGGAGGGGGATCTAGGGGTATGCAGTGCAGGGACCTCTTAAAGTAAATGGCAGTACCGCCTTTCGGGGCGTTCGTTCTGTCATTTCGAATCATTTGATAGTTAGCGATCCTAGGGCTGGCGGTGCCCTGTTTTAGGAAAGTCTCCTGTACTAGGAGAATATCAATTTGATGGTTAACCAGAAATTGGTGGACGAGTTCTCTCTGAGGCTTGAGTCCGTTAGCGTTAAAGAACGCTAACGAAATGGAGCGGGGTTTAAGTCTCTCAGGTTGTACAACCATTATAGAGACTTAAAAGAGAGGGAGTCAAGGGAGGCCCTGACGTCATGATGATCGGAAATGATCATCAATTTTTCAATGGCCGTCTTGGCTTGGCTAAGTTTGCGCAGGAGCGCAGTGACTTTGCCGAAGTCAACGCCTGAGGGGGAGGGCCCCTTTGAGCCAGCCGACGCAGCAGCGGGTGCTGGTTGGTTTGGCTTAGAGGGGCGAGGTAGGGGTTGCGGGGCGCGGGTATGCTCCTGGGAGCGGGGGAGGGGCGGGGAACAAGCTTTCGCCTGAGGGGCTAGACTTGTATAAGCCAGAGGCTTAGCCCATGCTGAGGTAGCAGGGGGGCGTGCGGGGAGCGGGGGGGGCCATAGACACCTTTGGCGATGTCTTGGTATATTGCGGGGCGGGAGCGTAGCGCTCCGGAGCCCGTGAGCGGGCCTTGTTGTTGACTCTTGGCGCTTTGGGACAACCGCGATAGTTTGCGGTATGTCCCTCGGCGTTGCAGAGTACACAACTCGGCGGGGTCGGGTCGTCGCGGGTGCGAGTGCAGTCAGCGGTGCCGTGGTCGCCCAGGCACTTGACGCATCGCGGCCGCGCGAAACAGTTGCGCGCAGAGTGGCCATGGAGCTGGCATCTGTGGCACTGTCCGGGAGGACCGTTTTTGAAGGGGGCCTCAATAGAGAGGCCGGATAGGCGACAAACGGTTTTGAGGCCGAAAATCGCCTTACCTTCGGAAGTGAGGTCGAGAATGACTAGAACTAAATCAAAGGGGCGTTTGTCGCGTCCGCTGTACATGCGGTGGACTTCCCTGATGGGGAAGCCCTGCGACAGGAGGTCGGACTTGATAGCCTCCGGGTTGAATTCAGCGGGGACACCGCGGATAACTACCCGGAGGCATTTCTCGCTCTCAAGAGCATAGGTATGAAAACCTATGCCTTCAGAGCGGAGGATGGAGGTGAGGCGTCGGTGCACGTCCGACGTTTCGAGTTGGAGTTTTATCGACTCCTTGACCGACTGGGCTTTCACAAAGTGAATTCCCTTTAGGGTAAGGAGTTTCTCCACATTAGGCCATTTGGCCTTTTCGCGGAGAAAGATCGGAGGGGGCGGTCTCTCTTTACGGAGAGAGGGCTGGGGTGCGGGGGTCGCGGGGGTTACAGAGGCCAGAGGGGCCGCGGGGGGCGGGGAGGGAGCTGGGGCTGAGGGCCCACGGTTAAGGGTCTTGGCTGGGTGAGCCACAGCCGAGTTAGGGGGGCCCTTAGCCTTCTTCCTCTTACGGCTACCTACGGTGAGGAAGCCGTCGTCGGAAGACGACTCAGGGGCGGAGGGAGCGGGCGGGAGATCGGACTCGGAGTCCGATCCGGACGTGTCCCCTTCGGATGGGACCTCGCCGGTTTCCATCTCCTCAGTTTCGGGAGAGGAAGGGCGAGAGAGGGCCTCCTGAGAGGCCGGAGACTCCGGAGAGTCCGGAATGGCAGGTTTTGGGGCGGGGGTGTGGGGAGGGATACCGACGATTAAGTCGTCAAGCATCGTCGGATACTTGGCGAGTATTGCGCGGAGGATTCCGCGCAAACTGTCAAGCGACAGGTTTGATATGTCCATTGTGGACATATTGAGGGGCGGGGGGAAGGGTCCCTAATCCCGGGGGGGACACCCGGGATGAGTGTATGATCCCTCCCTGTCGGGTTAGACAGGGAGGGGGTGTGTACCTATGTGACCAAAGAACCCATACGCACCTTTTACGTCCTTAGCACTCGAGCGCAGCGCGCCAACTGACTGCGGCGACCATTATTCGCTGTCTCACTCCAACGTCGGAAGGTACTAAGAGCGGCAATGTATAGTTACCATGCAAACAATGGACGACTGGGTCTGATAGACCCATTAGCGACTGCTTAAGTGTGTCTTATTATTTGTGTAGTTAAGTATTTTCAAAAAAAGTTGTGGCAGGGACCTAAATAAATACGATTTAATAGAAATAATAGCACACCATACTAAAAATATTGTCAAAATACAAATAATTTTCGTACTACGTTTGTATGGGAAATTCATCGGACCAATAAGTAGGTTTATTTATAGTGTTACAGTTCTTTGTGATCAAAAACCATATTCCTATTCGTCAGTAATCTTCCGTCTTTTTTAAACTAAGTTTAAATAAGCTCAATCAGTTTAAGCGCACATCTAGCTTAATCTTATTTGGTACTTGAGACGAAGTTTCTTCTCGCTCTCGCTAGAAACGAGGTTGTTGTAATGAACGTCTTGTTTTCAACTTTGAACTTTAACAGTAACACAAGTTTAGTTTATGTGTGTCTAACTGGACACGTTCCTTAACTTGTTCTAAGTATATAAATACAGACTACAGATGTGGCTTAGCTAAATCACGCCGCCGCACCGGGGGGCGGAACAAGCCTCGTAAAATCGTTTCTAGAAACAAGGTTTTTTTTAATAATAAATTATTCTGGAAAATTCACACAGCATCACAAAGCCCTAAGCTAAGCAGAGCTTGTGTTATGGGTACTAGATGACTGATATACATAATACAATAGTTACATACATATTTTTTTCTATTTTTATACTTACAAAAAGACCAGAAAACCCGTAACAAATATCTACAGATCGTACAAACATTTGTCCCGAGTCGGGAATCGAACCCGCCCTCCGAGATGAAGAGATCGTCAATACTAAGTAATAATAAGTAGGTACATATAAATAATAAAAAGTATTACAAAATCAAAGAAATATTGGTGGTTAGTAGGTAATTTATGGTACGTATAGGTACGTACCATAAATTACCTACCCTACCCTACCTACCAGTAGACGTGTCTACTGGTATCATCGCAGCAAGTTGCAATTAAGCGTTGTATGAGAAATTCATCCGTCGCCGGAGCCTTAAGGAATGAATCTTTGGTGTTTAATTATAATAACAGACAACATTTTAAGTCCATTTTAAGGTAGTGAGCTTTTTAAGATGTATGTTAAAATTCAGGGAAAGCATAATACGCTAAAAATTATTAGTTACGGTACGGACCTTTATTCGTGTTTCGATGAAGTTGTCTCAGACGATATTTATACTTGGTTAGGACCCGAATAAAGGTTTTCAATACTGGCAAGTCATAGCCAATATACATATGTATATTGTGTCATAGCGATGTTGAGTGAAAGGATGCTGTTGGAAATGTAACCCAATGTAGCTTTTATACTTGCTCGACGTCAATCGACGTGTTATTACCTGACTTTGCTATGGTGAAGTGTGGAATGAATAGCGAACCTTATTTCCGTGTGCAAAAGTTCTAAATCAACAACGTAAAGGTTAAATTTCTTGAATCAAAAAATAACCAATTTACGTATAGGTTCTTTCTACATAGCAAAGTTATCTCAACCTTATAACAAGAGCTTGAATTTGGGATCCTACGCCTCCTTTGGGATGGCATGCCCTTGAAGACTTAAATTTCTGTCGTATTATGAAAATTGACTCGATAAATATGTCAGGGCACAGATAACTTTATGGCCCGTTTAGTTAAGAGTAACTGCAAGGCAGAGTACGTCGCTGTAAAAAGTGAATTCACAGATATAATAACATAATAATAATTCACAGAAAATCCAAACCTAGGCATAAACTTTTAATATTCACATGATTAAACAACAACAGCAGCCTATAATAGTCTATGAGTGGTGAAATTCTATACCGGCACCACACGGCATATTCCAAACATCAGCAGTCTAAAAACTATCTGGTGGTAAAATGTCTAGTATTTTTGTTTCATAAAGTCATGCTAAGACACAGGGTTGGCATGATTAAAACAAATGGTTTTAAAACACATGTTTAAAACAATGTTTAAAACAGTTTGATTTTAAACCGTGTTTTTTATCACACGTTTAAAAACACAGATTAAAACAAGTTTTAAACATTGTATAAAACGATGAGAAAAAAACAAGCTTTAAAACTACTTTTCATTGCGAATGAATGATATAAAATGAAAGTAATATTTTTTTGATAAGTTATTTATTCTGTCAAACAAAGATCTAAGTACCTACCAAGTACCAGGATTTATATGGGTAATGGGATAAGATAACACGTATTTTTGAAACATGCATTAGATAGTATAGAATATTAAAAATTTCAATTTAAAATCAATCAAAAACAAAACTATAACAAACAAAATTACCTATATTTAATAAACATTATAAAATCAAAATTGTTTGTCAGTCAGGAGAGAGAGTAAGACAATATGACAAGATCAAGATAACAATTATTTTTTCTCTTCCTTATTAAGGTATTTAAAAACTGTAACAAGTTTTGCAGCTTTCTCTGTACCCAGTTTATTTCGTACGTCAGAATGAATAAATCCAAATGTTGAAAACAGTCTTTCAATTCCAGCACTTGAAGCTACAGCAGTGTGAAGCTGAGCCACTAAGTTCATTGTTTGACCATTAATTTGTTTTTTTAATGACTGCCACCATTCGAGAGGTCCGACCTGATTTACTACATGATCTTCAAATAGAAAGTTATGAAAGGGATCTGTCATTGCCCTGTATTTAACAACATAGGGCATCGCCTCTTTGTGATAAGCTTCTATAAATAATAAAGCCTCAGAAATATCTTCACTCGTGAGTTTTTCACCCCTGTACTTAGGATGTAGTAAGTTTGCTGCAAAATGAGCTGGAGACATTGCCATTTCATAACGAGCTTTGAACTTCCTTAAATCATCCAATGAATACTCGGTCTCACGCAGTCGTACATTCTCTCCCTCAAACATATTTTATTTTTATTATATATATAAGTACTATATATATTTTTACTATATATATTTTTTTTATAGGTCGAATTAATTTAAAATAATGCCCTAAACTAAAAAGGACAAAAAAAAAACAAATAAAACAAAACAAACACTTGTTTAAAACAATTTGAACTGTTTGTTTTATAAAATTTAAAAAAAACTGTTTTTTTTCCAACCCTGCTAAGACACGCCAAATTGCCCATAGCGAGGTGTAAAAACTTTAACTTGTTCCAATTCTAGATTTATACTCAAAATGTTATTGTTAAATAATCTCTTGTTTTTTTTTTTTTCTTTATTTATCATCTTAAAAATTATATTACACAGAAACTTATAATAATAACACTATGTAAACCACAGAGGTTTGTAAGGAAGTGCTATTAGTGAGTCAGCCGACTAACTATCCGATACAAGAATACAAGAATTTATTTGTAAAAATAATATTTTACACGTCATTTAAATATAAATCTTAGGTACATATGATTTACGTACAAAATTTATTTATTATTATTTTATTTATTATATATTTAATTAAAACGATTAATAATAATGATTAATTGATTAATTGCGGGAGGGGGTCCTCTACAGCTCGGGTAATTCGAGGAATTCATCCATACTGTAGAAGACCCTCTCCAACAACCATGTCTTCAATCGACCCTTAAACGCTGCGGTGGAGGCTGCATTTCGGATACTATCTGGTAGCCTGTTGTAAATTTCCGGGCCCGAGATGAACACTGATCTGTTTGACTTTTGCAGTCTGTGTGCTGGCGTTACCAACCTGTGCTGGTGCTTATTGCTCCGAAGAGCGCGCGCTGCATTAACCCCTCGGCGCAGGAACAGGTGCAAATTTAGGTGCGTGAACAAGGCCGCTTGGTATATTAGTTCACCTTGTAGAGTGCAGGATGCCCAGTTCATATAGGTAGATAGGTAGGTACAAGTACAACCTGAATAAAATAACAGTTAATCACTAAGCATAGTGTGGTTAGTAGGTTCTAAAGTACAGGTAAAGTAGGTAGAACGTAGTAGGTACTAATTATTACAATGTTACCTACTTCTTTATAAGTCCTATTTGGATCTTCGTGTATTCGCTACCCAAAGCGATGGGGGCATTCGAGTGGGTAATTTTAATGTCACGAAAATACTTGACGCGGACCGCGAATACGAGTGCGAAATCCAAGCGAATCTAACTACTCGCTACCACTATGGGTACCATGCTCCAAACAGGTGTTTCGCCTGGTGTCAAAGAAAAAACTACCTACTTCTTCTACGTCGAGTTTCGATTGTTTCTTTTATTTTTACATTTCTACTATACGCTGTACAGTGTCGTCCATCGAAAGGTAGGTAACCGATGTTCAGTATACGTCAATTTCTATTCATATCTACATATCTACAGAAATATTTTAGAACTCGAAAACGATAAAATGTAGATATCCAGCCAGCTAGTTCATTTAAAAATAACATATTTAAAGTTCTTAAGTTTATAAACTAACGTAAATAAGACAGATATTTCAGATTTGCATTACTTTATTTCTTAAATAAGCACTTGGTTGTGTCAAATTTGTTATGGTTTTGACATTTCTGTAAATCGGAAGCTTTTTTACTATATATATCCATACCAGCGTCCTTCAAGTTACTGAGAGTGTCTCTGAATATTTTTGGAATAATATATAATATCATTGCGTTTGAAGGCTGAATGTACTTTCTCTTGATTAGGTATAAATCCTCATACAAATTTACGGTGGGGACAAACGGCTCCCGAAAATAATATTTTTTTATCAGGTGCCATTACTTCCCATTTGGGATATGGCTAAATGGGGAGAATCAGTGACCTACCCCAATAAATTATTTTGCAATAATAAATAAGGTGTTGATTTCCTCGCCAGTTAAATTTTATGTACCTATGTCCACTAGATGAAGTGAAAGCACACTGGAACTTCATCATCATCATCACCAGCCTTTAATAGTCCACTGCTGGACATAGGCCTCCCCTAATGAGCGCCATAGATGGCATCATTATTTGGGGATTATTGCCCATAATCCCCACGCTGGGCATGCGGGTTGGGGATCGCAGTTCGGTGTAGTTGTTCTGCAGAAGGCGCTGCTGCCCGCCCCCCGCTGTGTTTCCCTTAGTCGCCTCTTACGACACCCACGGGAAGAGTTGGGGTGGTTTAATTCTATGCCGGCACCACACTCGAACTTATCAGTTGGTATATATGAACGTCACTATAGACCACCGATCCATATAGACATTTTGACCCCTGCACATTTCAACTGTAGAACATTTTATCACGTTGACTACCCAGTCCCTAAATCACTGTAGGTACCTTAAAAAAGAGACTATAGCCCAGTAATATCGCTCCGCGGCTGGATAATAATGTATCCTATCAGAAATCAGAAGGCCGATTACATTATGCGAAGTATAATCAGAGTCTTGCCTTTGTGCCGGCCTCTTCTTGCTTGATGTTTCTAGCGGGAAGTCGGATTTTGCTAATTGGAGTGTAGATTGTGGAATTTTCCAAAATTGCGCGTTTCATTGAATTGCGAGAATTGTGGAGATACTAAGATTATGATAGTTAAAATACCTTGCAAATACTGACTGAAATTATTCTGAGAATATCAATGGGATATTAAATTGATTGCGTGTTTTGGTGGATTTTACGTAATTAAATAGTAAGTTCCTGAATAATTATTCTTAGAAATAAAATAACTCACATACACTCGTATTATTAACATCTAAATGTACCTAAAAGTACTGACTTAACTTTAAGTACCTAGGTACATTTTGAATTGAGCCTCTTAAACTTGGAGGTACGTTTTGATTATTTGTGTTTTTTGTTTTCATTTCGAGTTATTTTTTGTATGTAGTAATATGTAAAGTAAAGTTTCCTACTACATGCCTCTAGCGTAAATTTCCTAGCTTTATGTTGCCTTGGAGAGAGTGTTTAGGTGATAGTTTCGAGTTGGCGCGAGATTCTAATGATTTAAGTTTTTTCTTCTTTTTGCAATGGATGACTAGCGGGAAAATTATTACTGATTTAAAACAATACTTTCACCATTAGAATCATATGTCCATCAGGTATAATACTGATGCAGGTAGGGTATAGAATCTTTTGAAAAAGTTAGAGTTCCGTATAAAAATATTAGAGTGAATTTTCGAAATTATAATTTCTTTAAGTATTTGTGTGTATCTTATATAAAAATTACTTCGATTCACTGGTATTTTTAGAGTATTTTGGAGTAGACGAGTTGTCGGGCTTAAACTAAAGTTGATTTTATCATAGGTTCATAAATGGTTTACGATTTCCGACAAATTATTATGTCGGAGTCTTTTCCTCCGGTTTTATTCATCGTAGAAAAAGATTAAACACAAAAAAAAGTCGCTTGGACTTGAAACGATTCACTTTTATAACTTTTATAATTGTAGTTACTTAGCTAGGTATGCCAGGTAATACAGTGTTTCTCCAGTTACCAAGCCCTGTTTCTCACATTCTAACTGCGTCTTGAATACACGTTACTATTTGTGGTTTCCGCGGGGTGATTAGGAACGCCACGGTTGGATGCCTCCAACGTTTGCTGCATCCCAGCTGGTCAAATACGCTTCAGATAATGTTCAACCAATTATTACGAATTGGATGACGATTGACCAAGGCACTGATGTAGGAATTGGAGGTGTCCAAGGGCTTAGCCTATAGTTGCTTGTGTAATGGGAATCTATGAATATTTTTTCTTTATCCAACGATTAAACTTTTAAATAGTTAAAATTCCATCTGCAAGCAGGGCTTGTTATTGTCAAACCTGTCAATATTGTGAAAGCAATATTGTAGTAATTTTCGTTCAATACCCCGCTCTAAAGTTGTAAAATCAAGACAACTATTTTAATTTAAAGCAAAGTCAAACAGCAACGGTTTTGCTGGAAACTACGAGTTTTCAAGCAAAGTTCATTTAGAGGGAAATGTTTTGTTGCAACGTGGCTTGTAAGTTGGAGTTGCTTTAAAAACTCTGGCTCAAGAGTTCATTAATATGCGGAACCCAACCTCAGAGAGCACATTACAAATAGACACGTAGAGTAGTGAGAAAACAGAAGTTTATTTTAAAGAAAAACGTTTAAACGGAACGTAGTGATCCGTAAACGGATCTTCGCAGATCTAAACTGTTTTTTATTTTCTTTAGAAATCAGTTTTGATGATTTTTTTTGCAGATCCTTTTGACAGCAGCTAATCAGGTTTATGTTTGATAATATTTAACACATTAAGCATCACTCATACGCCTGCTGATGATTCTATAACAACCATGAATTGATAAACTTAAGCATTGACCGAACTTAATCATTCAAAGATTCCGATATTTTATGGTTTTCTGGAATCTGACGTAAAAAGTTTAACAAAATAAGCCATTTTCTAGATTATTATCTAGATTTTTCTAGATCATGCCTACCCTACTCCGTCTCGAGTGCTGGCGGCCAACCGACCTGTGCCTTCGGAATAACTAAGCGAAGCTATTCCCCTCAATCTCTAGTTTAAAACGGATTTGTCGTAGCTTTAAACAACACATCAGCTTTTGAGACACGTAGGAAAACACTCAATAACATGGTTCCTACTTTGGAACATTTTATTTCGACGTTTATGTCATTTTATATAATGTAGCTGGATGCAGTAAGCTATTTGGCGTTCTGGTGTTCATAAATAAATAATAATGCTAAACTTAATGGATTGTTTTGTAAACAATCCACACAGTATCATCTCGACTGATAATACTTAAAACTCAAAAACAGATATTTTTTACTATACATAGAAAAAGACTATCTATGGCGCTCATTAGGGGAGGCCTATGTCCAGCAGTGGACTATTATAGGCTAGTGATGATGATGATGATGATGATAGAAAAAGACTAGAATACACAGAACAAATATCTGCAGATCGTAGAAATTGTCCCGAGAAGAAATCGAACCTGCAAGACCTCCGGTTTCGTAGGCACCTATACAGGCCTATACAGGCCCACCATGCCAGAACTTCGTCGTCGTAGAAGCCTATATCCAGCAGTGGACTGTATAGGCTAATAAAAATGTTAACATTTATCTCATCTCACGATTGCGAGTTCATTCGATAATAGCATGTACTGTTTTGCGTTGAATACAGATAAACACATTTGTCAAAAAACATGTGTCGGATGTTAGCAAAATATAGTATAATTGAGAAACACCATGCTTGACCGATTAGGGTATGCAAAATAAATAGGAAAATGGTATGTAATATTAAAAACTAACTGCAATTAACTAACTGTAATTAATAAATTTTTTTGTCTAAAATTGCTATCAATTTCATTCACTGTCTTTTAATAGACGGCATCATAAATATAAATGTGCTGGTTATAATGTTGACCTTGATTAAAGTCCAATAAAAAGTCACAAAGCAAATTAATCAATTTAACCAAGTACAGTCTGCAAGCCTCGCCATACCATTTAACGTATTAAATAAATTCCTAACAGAGTTACAAAGTTTAAATGCTACCAAGTTGGATTAAAACTTTACAAAAGGCAATTGAGTTTTATTGTAATTTGACTAATATAAAGCTGTAACCCATTGCGGTACATAAGAGACTGCGTATCCGCTGGTCAAAACTTTCAAAAGTTAGTCAATAAGCGAGGCCGACCTGTGCTTTTTAGATAAAGCTATATTGGTTCTAAATTGCTAACATCTCGTTTAAACTGAGTAAATTTACCCGTAGCCTAACTATTAGCTAGCATAGAGCAGAAAAAATTACGTCGTTAATTAAAAAGCTATTAAAAAAGCTCAGCGTTCGCATATTTTTTAAGTTTGATTTTCGCTAGATCTCAGGTTCTACTTATGCTAAAATTTATGAAACGCTTTCGATATCCATAGTACCTACGTGATCTAGATCGGGACATAAAATATGAAGTTTTATTTGAATTCTACGTGAGGCTCTTTGCACTTATACTGACTTAATGTCTGACTCCAACTCAAGACCAGACGTTTTCGGATAGGATCTCAACGCAATAAAGCTGTTGTGAACCACAGTTGACTCGCACCCTTACAGTCAATGGAATCTTTTAACATTTTTAACCATCAGCTATGAAACCCAGCCCGCATACTCAATCATGAACGTGTCTCGAAACCTAAAGGAGGTCTATCCCCAGAAGTATTACATGAAGTTAATATGCAATGGCATTTACTACTTGGGCTTCGGTGATTGTTGGTACGAACCGCGCGAAAAAACTAATTTCGAAAAACGTTTCTACCCTCTCTGGGCGTTTATATCAAACTTTTACACGATCGCTACGTTTTTCGACGAATTTCTGGCAAATTGCCGAACAGATTTGACCGATAAAGAGAAAAATGATGTCGTACAGTTTACTTTAGCGCATTCTACTATATTGGGGAAAATTGTGTTGTATTACGTTTACAAGAAAGACATTACTTTTGTTCTTTATCGCTTGATAGAAGGCAAGAGGTTTGTAAGTGAGGGAGTGGACAAAGCTTGTGTGAAGCGGTTTTTGACTTTGTCTCTTCTGGTGGGAGCGGTTTCGTTTATCACTTTGGTTATGGCTACGGTGGATGGAATAAAAGCTTATTATACTGAAGGTATTAATTTCTACATATTTTTATACTTAAGCTCAATGCACACTGGGATGGCAACAGCCGGCAGTGGTGCTGCGTGACAATACTAAATGTGGCCGCGAGACTTCTTAGAGCATCATAAACGATACCTACTTATCTTGTTTTCTTAATTTTCAACTTTTCTTAAAGAAAAAGTTGCTAATTTTTATATATTTTTATCGGTTTCAAACCTCTCATGGGATCGCTTTGTGTCTGTTTTGTGTTTTGAATCCTTAATATCTCAGAAGCTACAGCAGCTATTGATTTGAAATAATAATACATTTTGTGCGCCCGTACAGATTTATAGAAAAATAAATGAAAAATCAAAATGAAGATTTTCAGTACAAAATTTGAAATCGAAATTTTAAATGGGACCTACAGAAAGTAGTATCAAATGAAAGGTATCGGTTTGCACATTCGAAAACAGTTTTTGAAGTTTTGATAGGTTTTAAACTTTTCGAAATATTTCAAAAAAGGTCGAAAAATTTACTATTCAAGTTAAGACTTCTTCAAGTTAACCATCTGTTGTTGTTGACAGGAATACCAATTCAAACAGAGATAGTCTTCTACCCCACATCATCAGACAGCGGTCTTTTTGTGAACATTCTTCGCTTCTTTACCATCTTCCATTGGTTCTATGCAGTAGCTATAATGGCATGCATTGACTGCATCTGTGTTGGCTCCCTCGTGATCGTTGGATTCAAATTCAAAGCAGTTCAAGTGTGCTTCGAGGGCTTGAGTGAGAAAGGTGTGGAAGATTATGAATATAGTGGAAGAAGGAAAGAGATGGAAGAACAGCGCAAGGAGGCTTTTGTAGCAGGGATCAAGCTGCATGAAGATGCTTTGTGGTAAGTATAATGATATACTTTTGTAATTTAGCTATTCAGATACCGTGGTAGAATTCTTTTACAGGGCTACATTTGTATAAGTCGGTACCAGCCCTGTTAAAGGTATTTACTGACTTATTTAGGAGTATGGCAGTTAATTTAAATAATAATTATTATACGGGTGATTGGAAGGTGGGTGCAAAGCTGGTGGGCGAAGGTAGTGTGGACAATTTGGAACCATTTAAGCCATAGTTGTCTTAGACGAAGTCTGACTATTTATTTTTTACCGATATTTAAACATGGTTTTAAAAAGCTTAGAACAAAAAAAACACCATTAGTTTTTTTTAATAACTTCCAAAATGGTTTTCGTAATTCGTTGAAGATTTTCGTGAATTTTAAATGTCTTTAAAAAATGGCAGATGCCTCAGATGCCTATAACACACACTCCCTTCGCCCACCAGCTTTGCAACCACCTTCCAATCATCCTGTACAATGCAGACGTTTTTCACTTCTCCACTTCACGAGTTTGTCGTCAGTTTTTAAATGTAGTTTCACGTGATTTCAACCGTCATCATCATCATCATCACCAGCCTATAATAATCCACTTCTGGACATAGGCCTCCCCTAATGATCCCTAATTTCAACCGTAATATATTAAAATTAAATCACTATTGCCCTTATACTAGTATTAAAGATATGATGACACTCTCTTTCAACAAGCCATGTTTTTTCATATTAAATTCAGTCAAAAAAAGATATTTCAGGATAACTGGTTTCGCGCTAATAACAAATTTTTTTTTATGTCTTTATAACGCGCATTGCAAAGTATGCATTCTACCATGGAGGTAGAATCACCCGTTGTAGAAACATCCAAAGGCACATTCTGTTCTATTTTTAAAATTCATAAATTCAAATAAATTATACATGTTCTTTTCTTTGTATATGGAAACAAAAAGTCGAGTCGAGTAAAAAGATGCCAAAAACTAAGCTGTTTGAAATTATCATCAATTTATAACATCGATTATTGCTGTCAAAAAAGATTGGTAGAAATGTGTTTCAGTTTGCGGGTTCGATTTTCGCTTGAAAAATATTTGTGTCAGCCACAATATTAGTCTGAAAACTAATTTTTTGCAGGTGTGCAAAAAATGTTCAAACAACTTTGGGCAATCTCTACAGCCTTCAAGTTTTTGAAAGTGTTGTGCTTCTCGTGATGTGCCTCCTAAAGCTTGTGGTAAGTAAACTTTACACAGTTTTCATTCACACAGAATCTGAAATGTAGATGACCTATGTGCTTATAATTTAACTCTATAAATTGTCAATTTAATCTTATAAATTGTATAGTATGCTTGTATAAAGCCCTAGCAAGATAGCTCCGGTAGCATTTATATCCTAAAATATTTCAGAATAACCAATCACATGGATTTTTAAATAAAATACAATAAATGAACTTAAAAAATTAACTTCAATACTAATAGCATTATATTTGCGATTTTCAAACGCATATAAATAGCTTAACTCTCT